>OZ025188.1:14542317-14622317 GCA_964019065.1 Catostylus mosaicus | reverse complement strand
GCATTCCTATAGTGTAAGACTGAGCTGTAATGGCCGATCATATTGCAAGAAAATTAACGTGAGTTTTTTCCATTCGACAGGAGAATGTCATTTCTCGTCTGTTCGTTTTTTCTACTAGGACACAAATGCATTATCCTTTAAACACAGTACATAGCAATAATGTAAATGCAAAAACAAGGGAAAGAGAACACTGAACACACCATTGTAATTTATAAGCATCTTACCACATATTTTGATAAAAATGTATATTAAGAACGATTAGCAACTTTTTTATAGTCATCCCCTTTTGGTGCTTTGTTTACATCAGAGTTTATTTAGGCCACTGGAAAGGACCCGCTTTTATTTTCGAATAAATTACTTGAAATTAATAGTAATAAATTGCTTTTCACACCCCTGGTAGGAAAAACTTTTAATCTTGATAAATAATAAGATATTATAACAGCAAATTAATATTAGAACTTTAAGACATGATAAGGCAAGCACTGAAAAGTTTCAAGAAAAATGCACTGGGGTAGGCAAAATCTCAAGGAAATTCTTATTCTTGCCTGCTTATTCGATTACTACCCTAGCCTTCATTACTTATCAGTTCTTTTAATCAGTTATTTTAAAATAGCTTTCAAGATTTAAACAGCCCCAAACTGCTTCGTCCCATATAATGTCATGAGTTGGGTTTGAGTTCGCCGATATGATGGCAATCCCATCCACTTGGACGAATTTCCTTGATTATGATGTATGTATTCATTGCATCCAACAGGTATATGCAGCTGGTTAAACATTGACGTTTTAAATCCCTTTCTATCATCAATCATCCGCTAACTTCAAACTTTGACCTTGCGTTGACCCCTTATCTTTATTGCATGTTATTTGATTGCAATGCATTGATACTCCCCCCAAGGCACCCCAAAGCACCCCAGGTTGTAGATGCGTACAAGTATCGCTTATTTTGGTAATGAAGTGACCCCCTCGACCCAGGAGAATAAATGTGCACCGGGTGCCTTGCTCAAAAAACCTTCGGCTGTATCTTGCAATTTTCTCTAATGGCAATGGGGTAAAGTCTTGAATCGGTTCGACAGCTTAATAATAATTCGGTCCAGTTTGATGGACATTTATGTTGAGATACCCGTCGTGTCATCTGTGGGTTATCAAGGGGTAGATCACATGACCTGCCACCACAAATTACAAAGTTATGCAATTGACCTTTTCAAGGCTGGGTCCATAGTGCCAAACAATTAACCAAAACTTATTCTAAACCTTTACGAAATGTCATTTCCATCGCAACCAATGCACCAGCTCCGTAAATTCGCAAAATTTTACTTTTGTTTAGGTCCTATCAGATTTTGGTTATTTTACCTCAGCACCGTGGGAATAATTAAATTAACCATGAAGTTTTTACTTAAACTTTGATCAAGCATTCATCTAGGTCAAATGAGCTGAAAACTTGATGACGAATATATTGATTGATGCATATAGACTTTAAATGATTGCTTTTATATGGCAGATGAAGTAGAACAACTCGCATCTTCGTTGCCGTTTAATGTACTCCCGTTTTTGCATCGGTGAGGGTTAGTTCTGGCATCGATGAAGAAAGTCACCGTCACTCTTTAATTTTTACTGTATGCCGCAAAAGCGATTATGAAAAACACGAAAGTTGTGTAGTTAAATGTTTTAAGCAAAATTGAATTATTAGTGTAGTTCCTTACATTTTATTCTTTAAACTGATTAATTTTTATATGGTCTTTGTTAAATCTTTTTCCATTGTTTCTTAAACGGCATACAATTCTTCAACATTTTTTATTTCAAACGTGACCTTTGGATTTTTCTTGATATTCTAAGTCATTTTTTTATTAAATTTCCTTTTGCAGAAATTGAATTTCAACGTACATTTATTGCGTAAAGACTTATGACCGGCTTTATACCTTGATGTACTATGAAACATAGTTGGTTTTCTAATCATTGCAACTTTTAAATCCTTTTAATCTTTAAATTAAGTTAGATATCAATCTTGAACTTATGCTAATAATTTCCGGTTCCTTGTTTCGGTTTTAAGCTCATTATTAAATATCATTTCACTCAATTATATTACATTTATTTTAGTTTCTTACTTATAAATCTCTAAATAATAATGCCTGTTAATAAATGCATAAATATATCGAGGTTTTATTAATTTTTAAATTCATTTCTTTGTGTTTCTATCAAACACGGTTTTTTCAATGCTTTCAATAATCCTGAAGTAAATTCTTTTGGCGGTCAGTAGCACGTCTTTTTTATTTCTAGTATGTATTACAACACTATTATTGTTGTTTAAACTACTTTTCATGTTTTATAAACTTTATATTAGACAAATAAAACATTTTTTATCTCTATGTTATATCGAAACAAAACCAAATCCAAGCTACAAAAACCAAATCCAAGTTTCAAATATCTGAATGAGAGGGAATGTGTGTTGTGGAGCATGAATTAATTTATTTTTCTTTTTGAATGAATTAATGTTTGAGTTAATTTTAGCTGTTATTTTAGCTTTAAGGTTTACACATTTCATGCAACGTTTTGTTTATAACTTCACAGCCATTCTTCGAACTAATAATTCGAATTTTCTCAATCTTTCGTAAAAATCAAAGAATAACAGTCGTGGTGTAGGTGTCACAATGTGATAACATTTCTTACTTTGTATGTTCAGTACCGCGTTTTTCCCTAGTGTGCAACAGTAATGTTTTATGGCTTAGATACCAGTCTACTTTTCTTGGCAATAACTTTTGATTTTATGTCATCAAATACATCTTTTTAACTAGTAAACGTTTTTCGTCTCATTCTCTAACTGGAAATGCTATTTTCAAAACACAACATTAACTGGTTTGTGTTTTCTTTCAAGTGCTTTGAAGATGGACAAGAAGGCCTGTCCCGGATTCAAAGATGGTGATATACCGTTCCTTTGTGTCGTTTGCGGAGACAGTGCGTCTGGGTATCATTATGGTGTTCCAGCATGCGAAGGCTGCAAGGCGTTCTTTAAAAGAAGCCTCCAAGCAACAGATTTAAACTATAGATGCCCTGGTTCAAATAATTGCAAAATTGATAAAATGAGTAGGAAATGTTGCCAAGCATGTAGGTTGAGAAAGTGCAATGAAGTTGGCATGTCCAAAGAATGTAAGTCTTATGTTTTATTTCTTTTTAATCATTTCTCTACTTAACATTGTATTTTCATTCATCATTTTTTCGTCTATCTTTCATTATGTCCTTCGATCTTGGAACGTTATTCTTTGAAGATCTGCAAAAATTGTCGCTTTCCCTACTTTTTGATGCAAAGTTTTTCACTGGGACGATCTAGTTTGAAAAGACTGTCTTCCACATTGACGCTGATGGATTCAAACTGTTATCAGAGCCTGTTGATATAAAACAGACCCGACCCAGCTCACTAAGGCAAGATCCAACAGATTCAATAACTACATTGTGGATTAATCTATCGCTCACATGAGTTCAATTAGAAGTTCTTGTTTTATATATGCCTTTACAGAAAACCCTTCACAGTTCATTCTTTTGATTAGAAATTTCTTCGTTAACCATTACGACTATAAATTTCCATTCATCTTTGATGATAAATTAACTCTGAACTGTTTTCGGCTGTTCAATATTTATATAAACAGATGGCTTTTTCAAGTCTTCGAATTAAATTCAGAGTGAATTGTGTTTAATTTTTAAAAACCTATTGCATTGAAGATGGTTGCGGTTATTTTTCAAAGCTTTCCCTTGCTCTGGCTAAGATCTTTTGCGCGTCTTTGCTATTCACCTGCTCGTCTGTCTGAATTAGCATTCACTCAATTTCTCTTCTTTTGATTATACAGACGAGACCCGTTCGGGTTTTATTCGAATTTTCTTAAACAGTCTCTTTTCTTTTCGGTTTTTCTTCTTTTCGCTTTTCTGATTGAAAAGTCTTTTGCGTTCGTCTATGTTGCCTGCCTTTTGACATGGACTATTTTTAAAATAGCTTCCCCGCTAGACCTGCTGATACTATCAGACGCAAAAGACCCTGCTAAGCTCAAGAGGCCCTTATTTTACAACATTTCTTTTTTTATTTTTCGCCGTCCTCTGTGGTTTATTGTCTCTGAGCGCAATTATTCGGTAAAATTTGCGTTTACGTGATCTCCATTCATGCTGTCTTCTTCGCATACTTTCTAAAAACACATTCGAGTTTAACATCTTTATCGGTTTAGAAAATAAAGTTTTAAAGGAAATTCGAAATTTTGGGGAATTTTAGAAACTTCTGAGGACCGATAAATTTTCAGATACATATAGTAAACAAATTTACACAGTCTTTCTTTGGTTCAGAAATGACACCTTTAGTTATAAATTATAAGAGCTTACACAAACATCTTTTGTCAACGATGCAGATGGCATTCAAGATTCTTTATTTGCTGTTAGGTTGAGGATGGAAGGCATGTTGCAAACAGGGTGCACCCTTCTCTAATTTGTAAATGCTTATAATTGTCAGTTGTCGATTAAACCTGATTGAGATGGAAATAAAATGCTTAAGCACGTCTATTTGCGCTTAAGCTTTGCTGTAATGCTTGTACTCTCAGATTTTTGTGGAAGTGGTGAAATGCTGTGTATAGTTATTGTGTCGTCCAGCCCTTGAACTTATGCAGTTATAATTATCATCATCGATAAAGTACTTTTTCGTTTTATTCCCGCCGACAAGATCAAAGGCCTTTTATCAATGTGTATTTTTGAGCGAACATTATGTCTTATCGTAAAATCGTCTTAATTTGAAGGATAGATTAAGTGAAACAGTTTAAGCTTGACTCTGCGGCTTCATTTATTGACATTAAGAAGACAATGGGCCTGCTTAGTTGCGTTGTGTCACCCGTTGTCTGCCATAGAATTCAACCAATGATACAACTCGCACGTTGTACAATGATTTTTAACTATGGCGAAGCATCTTAACTCAACATCTTTGTTCAGTTCTGTTTTGTTCTGTGTGAAATGGATGTCAGGTCATCTACATCGCCTCGATCTAGGCCAATTTATTATTCTGCATCGTTAATTTATTAATGAAAACTAGAGTCATCACAATTATAATCAGGCTTTTCATTATTTTACGCAACTAAGTTATTTTAATTTACTTTCCTGCTAGCCAAGAAATCCTAACAGCAATGAAATTCGTTTGAATTTTTAAAAACAACGTCATTGTTTTGCAAAATTTTCGTCACTTGTAACCTAAGCGCTAATTCCTTGCTGCAAACATGAAATGAAATTGCAAAAACGCGTAGGTATAAATTTTAATTTACCCAGTCAACTTATACTTTCTGATGTATTTTCTTTTCAAATTTATCAACCTTTTTAAAGCAGACACATGAGTGGAGTCGATTCTTTGATGAGATGACCTCAATGACACAGAATTTTCTAAAACAAATCTAACTATTGGGCCTGGTAAAGATGTATATTCGCATCTATATTCGTATTTCTATGCACAGTTCATATCCCGAAATCTTCGAGCCATAATTTACAAGCCATAGCACTTTTGAGAATAACCACCATTCGCCATCGAATGCTGAGAGATCAGGCCATATATTCAGACATTTTTCTCTAACAAACGGCACATACGGATTGGTAAATCTATCTAGACTAACACTTCAAGTACTACTACCTTTGTCTCATGCAGCCAGGTTGAGCAAGTTTTATGGAACATGTGCGTGAAAGCTGTACGTACAACCTGTGCATGCGCGTGTAAATATCGACATTTTCTCCCTGAGCTAATTGGCTTGTGTTTGGAGGAATATCTGTCTGCAAGCGACTGACAGCGTTGCCCGATTTGGCAGATTCCACATTTAAGAAAGAATCAAATTCGATCAAGCCACATGCATTAACACTACAACTGACATGGTCTTGTTTTGACAGGGTGTAATAGCTGCCATCATCATAGCTACCTTTATCATCCCTGCCAGTCTTTGTACCCAGGTGCTTTCTCTGCTATGAGAATGACATACTCTAGCATAACAAGACCGAGAAACAATTTTTGCAGAGGAAGGACCATTTCTATAGATTTGAATTTTCACAAAACCATCTAATGTAACCATCTAACGCTTTTTACACCAAACTTCTGTCGCTTACATCCTGGATCTTGAATTTTTCAAGTTTCGTATTTTGCATGACAATGAAAATTAGTGTTTGCTGATCCCTAAAAAACATCTTTTTGAGCTTAAACTTTTTTGTGAAAGCAGGTCTTAGATGTAGGATTATTGTTCATCAGCTAGTCTTGGTGAAACTTGAAAATCTGTGTGGAAAGCAGCTAAATGTGGTTATGGTTAGAAGGAGGAGTCACATTTGAAAATAAACTAATTAATTGAATTGGAAATAGCATGCTAAATTACTGAGATTCCGTTTTAAGAGACGGAAGTTATTTCAGTTTAAATTTGTTAAGGTTTATGTTAATTTTTTTATTCTTTGTCAATCACGAATGTTTTCATTGCCACTAAGACGATCGTATTTCCTGCTTGCAATCCAATGCTCGTCTTGAAAACCCCTCTTTATTTTTGATCCTTTATTTTCTAAGCATCACAATGTTGATTGTATTGTTTGTTGAAATAACATCTTCGTGTTTTCAAATCACTTGCTCCTTAAGTCGTTGTGAATGGCTTTAAACTTTCCTGCCGAGAAAAAAACTTTAAATGGTCCATGGGTGCTTTACAATGACTGTTTGCCCTTTGCCAATACAACCTCTTTGAGGGAGATGTTTATCACGTGGATAGCTTTGCATTGCACCCTATGATAAAGCGAGTATACAAGTGCAACAAATCGCATCAAAGGTTTTTCGCTAATGAAATCGCCGTGAAGGAGGAAGAGCTGTTGTGAAGGAGCTTGAGATAGTATTACCACGTGTGTGTACTAAGAAGCTGGGGGCGGCATTCTAAACACACGGTGATATCATTTAATTCAGAAACTGCTTTATCGTATGGTCTGCTCTTAATACGGTATAGTCGGGAATAGTGGATGGCATCAATTCATACCTGTTATATTGATATTCAATGAAAGCGGGGCTAAATAAAGATTGCTTGACCTAGTGGTTTTTAAGGCCAAAAAAACTTGAGAGAAAAATCCTTCGGTTGGCTTCTTGTCAAGATAAATATCAGAATGCAAACGTTTCTAAATTTACTGATCCATCCAGCTTTCTCTCTTCAATTTTACAATCCTGCTTCAATTGTCGGTCATAAAAAGATAATTCTTTGTGAGAATTAAAACAGAAGTTGACCGCATGCATTGTTACCTTTATCTAACCACAGAAACATCAAATTACTGTTGATGATAATAACTGATAGGGAATAATTTAAATCCTTTATTGAATATTTAATTGATTTAAACAAGATTTTCTCTTGTAAAGAAATGATGTTCGGTGTCAATAGAAATTTTGACAAGTCGAATTGATGTTTAGGCTGCATACACTGAAATGCCCTGCAAACTTGTATCAATGCATATTTGAATTGTAAAGCGCGTGCATTATGGATAAAAGATGGTTTTTTATTAAAGATTAGGGCACAGTCAGTCTCAATCCTATTAAAGTAATTTACTAATGAACTTTAACGCGCGGGTAGACTGTCTTGTGTTATAAATTCTATTCACAGACCAGCTGAGGCAATAAAAATATGATTTGTAACTATGCATAACAATGCAGCCACCATCTTTTGTGTTCGGCACTATTTTGTCTCTATAATGAATATTTTGATCATTAGAGCCTGTTTTAGAACGTTTTGATAAGTTTTGCTTGCACTGTCTTATTGCATGAGAGTAAATGTTGTGTGCCTTTAGATGAGATTAAATTGAATAGTCTTAAAAGCGTCCACTTTCTGCTGTTAATGAGATAAGTTATGCTGAAGAAATTTGCATATTTGAGTTAACGAATTACGCTCACAATCATAACAACATTGTCTTTCCGTAATGGTATGAAATGAATTTTAAAATAGCGAGCTTTTTAGCAGTTTAAACACGAAGCATCCATGATAACAGAAAGTTTTAATTCGCAATGTAATCAAATCGTAAATAGGATGAAAGCAAGCTTTGAACTACAGAATGCTGGCAAATCAAATAATGATATCCTTAAAGAAATTTCGATTAAATTGATGGAAATGAATATTTTATGTCATAGATTTTGATGATTATGTAGCGTGAAACTTTAATGGACGAAAAATTATTTCATCCCCAGCTCCTAAATCAATCCCGACTCAAACTTGAGATTGTGACTTTAGTGTAAACAACTTTTTTGTAAACTATGTTTGCAGCAGTCACAGGTTCTGATAGAAAGAGTCGCTTTGCCTTTGATGCTTTATGTGAACTGTTCCTGGGGAAGGATAGAGAAGAAGGCATATCTCCTCTTTTTATCCATAGGTGCCCCGCGACAATGGCTTTCCAAGACCAGCCAATCACAGGACAATTACATTGACAGATAGGTCACATCGTCCACCACAACAACATGCTCCACCGCAGGAATACCTTGCTGCATGTTCCATTGGCAAGAGTGTTGGACCTTCCAACCCTAATTTGGATAAATCATCGGTGATTTGTTTTTTTATGATCAACAAGTCAATGTTTGGTTCTTTTGTTGTGTTGCTAAAATATGTTATTTTTGTAGTTTTAGGAAACAAGAAAATAAAGAAACCTTCTCGTAAAAGTAAATCAAAGAAACCGAAATTTGATGACGATGAAGATAGAAAAATTGTGGAACCAACAAGCACCCAGGATGCTGAGCTCGAAAAACTAATCCAAAATTTAACAAAATTGCACGATCAGGAAAAACCAACCCTGATCCTTGAAAATGTAACTCAAGAAATGAAACCAACGACATCGAATCTTTTAGACATAGTGGGAAAGCAGTTAGTAGCCGCAATAGATTGGGCAAAGGGCCTACCTGGTTATGAGACGCTCACACTAAACGACCAGGCTATCCTTTTGCAAGCAGGTTGGATTGAAATGCTTTTACTAAACTGGACATTTTATTCCTTGTCGCATAAAAATAAAACACAGTTTGCGGCTAACTTCATTGTTTGTGAATCGTTGGCAACAGAATTTGGTCTGGAGACAGTTCATAATCAATTGTCATCATTGATCTCGCGAGTACAAGGATATGGCATCGATGAAGAGGAATTTGTCTGCTTAAAAGCCATAGGACTTTTAAATGCTGGTTTGTATTTACGTCATTTATTTTCTCGAATGTTCTCTAAACCCTAGAAGGGGTTACTATCTTTTTACCAAACGATTCCATGTCCATTTTCTTTTTTCACCCATTTTCTTCGCTTCTGCAGCTCCTTTCTTCATATTTTTCCTCTTACATAAGAAATAATGGATCTTATAGGCCTACGAAGAAGTCACTTAGCGTTACCTTTTCTAGTTTTTCGGACCTCTTAAAGTTATTATGACTCATTTATTGATCTACTTGATGAAATGTGTCTAAATGCATTTTCAAATTTACATTTGTAACAGGCTTTATTTATATATATATTTGTTACCATGATGAATAAAATTATGAAAAAATCTTTTTCAACCATGGAGGCGACTTCAAAATAGTATCATTTTATACCCTTATACCCTTAGCTGAATGCTTCTTTTGCCCCCTTGGTGATGGATCATTCAAAGAGATATTAACGCCTGCCTTTGCGTATTTCGCCCTTTGCTTTTATTGTGGTTAAGCGTCATATTCATCCTTTTTAGATTCACGTGGACTAACCGGTGCAATGAAAGTTCAAGAACTAGTGAATAAATTCAGTTTGGCCTTGAACTACCATATCAGCTCACAACATCCTGATCAGCCTCAAAAATTCGCGAAAATTATCCTAATACTTCCGCAGCTGAAATGCGTGGTAAATAATGTTATAGAGTATTTTTATCGAGTAAAGTTATCAGGTGAAGCCCAATTATCAGAGCTATTAGTAGAAATGTTAGAAGCTAAATCTAGATTATGAATATATTTTGCATTTCAACTTTGAAACCTATCAAAGATAGAAGAGTATTATTTTTATCACTCATTGATAGCAACTAGTCATCACTTTATTTTTCTTGCGTACGTGTTTTCAAAGTCATTGTGATTTTGTCTAGAACCTCTTCTGGCTGGGACAAGAAAAAGGAGCTATCACCTCCGGACCCCCTGTTTCCCCCCTGATTGCCCCTAATATTGTTAAAGCAAGCTATTCCCTTTATCTTGGCTATGGGAGTGTCCTCGTGATACTAAAATAGAGATGAAGTAGGAGATCGAATGTGCACAAAGTTCCATTCATTTGTTTTCATATGTAGGTTGAAAGAGATGAGCTTTATCAGATTTTCATGGGTCTTCCCACTGCCCCCCCCCCATCCGCCTTGAAGTGCCTCTCGCATTAAGAAACTGTCCATGTGATTCTATAGATTGTTTAAATGAATCTGGGCGGTCATTTAACCTATCTAAAATGCACTCGAAGCGTTCAACTCCCCCTGAATATTAAAATGGTTTCAAAAGCTGATGTGTGCTACGTGATTTCAACTGTTTGGAAAGAAGAACGACTGAAAGCGAGAAAGAAAGAAGGAAAATAAGAAAGACAGCAAGGAAAAAAGAAAGAGAGAAAGAAAAAAAGAAGGAAAAAAAAAGAAAGCAAGGAAGAAAGAACGAAACGAGGAAGAAAGAGCAAATCTATATGATTTTTCCTTTCATCAAAGCTGGGGTCTTCCTTTCCTCTTAACGCTCCCTTCCCCCTTCAACCCCCTCCAACCCACCTCGAGATCTTTTTGTAGGCAATTGCTGCATTATTGAGTACTATTTATTAGATTTAATTATTTAGTAACATAATACGATTATGTTTTATATGGATTTTGAATTTATTCAACAAGTATCCCCTTATATATTTTCTTTTGAAGTTTCAGATGCACGGTATGATTCAATGAGTCTCCCATACCATGTATATTTGTATGAATACAAAAATGTCTTGAGGCAGACTTAGCAACAGGATGGGGTCGAGGTGCACTACACACTAGGATTGCTTCCAATGAATCTTAAGATCCCCCCTGTACCTCCAATTTAAAACGGGCTTAGGTGTTTGGCGAGACTGTTGCAAAATTAGGACCTTTTAGGTCACATATGGAGGTCCTGACGCTTGAGGATTCTGGCCTGTTAGATGCTATCAATCAGCCTCCTTTCCGCAGTGTTCAACCTCTTTTCAAGGAAAGCTGTCGGTTAGCCTGTATTTCGATAATGTGAGAACACAGAACTGTTTTTTCATGCAGGTATAGAAGATGGTGCTAGACCTCATCAACCCAAAATTCGTTGATATTTTCGATGTCACGTAATAGATTCATCTTTCAGTCGACTCTTTATTTAGGTTATCTTCAAAGTTATTTCTTATTATTAATGTAGAATAGAATAGGAGTTAAATTACAGCAATGTTTGTTTGTAGAATTTACATGTGATATCACACAATTTCATAGTATGTGTTAACTGAAACTCAATCGTTAAAAACATGTATTTTAGAAACTAACAATTTTCAAAACTACTCCGTATCTGATATTGTTTTTTTCCGCTACGCGATCTAATCTAGCTTTTGAGCCTACAAGATTTACGAAAAGGTCTGTTGTCGTGCTATTTTTGCATGTCGCTCCTTCGACCAAATCCCAAAACCCAAAATGTGTGTTACCTTTTTGACACCAACCGACAATGTCAAATTTTTATCACCGATACACTTAATTTTAAACCGAATTTTAACTTCTGTCTAGCCACATACGGACAGAAAATTGAGGCTATGGTAAAAAAAATCAATGGTCTCAGAAGTGGCCAAAAAGTAAGGTTAAAAGCTTGACATTTTTTCAAAAAATAAATGGTTTCAAAATGGGCCAAAAAGTAAGGTTATAGGCTTGACATTGTTTGAAAAAATAAATGGTTTCAAAATGGGTCAAAAAGTAAGGTTATAGGCTTGACATTTTTTTAAAAAATAAATGGTTTTAAAATGGGCCAAAATGTAAGGTTATAGGCTTGACATTTTTTCAAAAAATAAATGGTTTCAAAATGGGCCAAAATGTAAGGTTATATACTTGACATTTTTTCAAAAAAAAATGGTTTCAAAATTGGCCAAAAAGTAAGGTTATAGGCTTGACATTTTTTCAAAAAATAAATGGTTTCAAAATGGGCCAAAATGTAAGGTTATAGGCTTGACATTTTTTCAAAAAATAAATCGTTTCAAAATGGGCCAAAATGTAAGGTTATATACTTGACATTTTTTCAAAAAAAAATGGTTTCAAAATTGGCCAAAAAGTAAGGTTATAGGCTTGACATTTTTTCAAAAAATAAATGGTTTCAAAATGGGCCAAAATGTAAGGTTATAGGCTTGACATTTTTTCAAAAAATAAATGGTTTCAAAATGGGCCAAAATGTAAGGTTATATACTTGACATTTTTTCAAAAAAAAATGGTTTCAAAATTGGCCAAAAAGTAAGGTTATAGGCTTGACATTTTTTCAAAAAATAAATGGTTTCAAAATGGGCCAAAATGTAAGGTTATAGGCTTGACATTTTTTCAAAAAATAAATGGTTTCAAAATGGGCCAAAATGTAAGGTTATATACTTGACATTTTTTCAAAAAAAAATGGTTTCAAAATTGGCCAAAAAGTAGGGTTATATACTTGACATTTTTTCAAAAAAAAATGGTTTCAAAATTGGCCAAAAAGTAAGGTTATAGGCTTGACATTGTTTGAAAAAATTTATGGTCTTAAAATTGGCCAAAAAGTAAGGTTATAGGCTTGACATTTTTAAAAAAAAATGAATAGTCTCAGAAGTGGCCAAAAAGTAAGGTTAAAGGCTTGACATTTTTTCAAAAAATAAATGGTTTCAAAATGGGCCAAAAAGTAAGGTTAAAGGCTTGACATTTTTTCAAAAAATAAATGGTTTCAAAATGGGCGAAAAAGTAAGGTTAAAGGCTTGACATTTTTAAAAAAAAATAAATGATTTCAAAATGGGCCAAAAAGTAAGGTTAAAGGCTTGACATTTTTTCAAAAAATAAATGGTTTCAAAATGGGCCAAAAAGTAAGGTTAAAGGCTTGACATTTTTTCAAAAAATAAATGGTTTCAAAATGGGCCAAAAAGTAAGGTTAAAGGCTTGACATTTTTTTCAAAAAATAAATGGTTTCAAAATGGGCCAAAAAGTAAGGTTAAAGGCTTGACATTTTTTCAAAAAATAAATGGTTTCAAAATTGGCCAAAAAGTAAGGTTATAGGCTTGACATTTTTTCAAAAAATAAATGGTTTCAAAATGGGCCAAAAAGTAAGGTTAAAGGCTTGACATTTTTTCAAAAAATAAATGGTTTCAAAATGGGCCAAAAAGTAAATTTAAAGGCTTGACATTTTTTCAAAAAATAAATGGTTTCAAAATGGGCCAAAAAGTAAGGTTAAAGGCTTGACATTTTTTCAAAAAATAAATGGTTTCAAAATTGGCCAAAAAGTAAGGTTATAGGCTTGACATTTTTTCAAAAAATAAATGGTTTCAAAATGGGCCAAAAAGTAAGGTTAAAGGCTTGACATTTTTTCAAAAAATAAATGGTTTCAAAATTGGCCAAAAAGTAAGGTTATAGGCTTGACATTTTTTCAAAAAATAAATGGTTTCAAAATGGGCCAAAAAGTAAGGTTATAGGCTTGACATTTTTTCAAAAAATAAATGGTTTCAAAATGGGCCAAAAAGTAAGGTTAAAGGCTTGACATTTTTTCAAAAAATAAATGGTTTCAAAATTGGCCAAAAAGTAAGGTTATAGGCTTGACATTTTTTCAAAAAATAAATGGTTTCAAAATGGGCCAAAAAGTAAGGTTAAAGGCTTGACATTTTTTCAAAAAATAAATGGTTTCAAAATGGGCCAAAAAGTAAGGTTAAAGGCTTGACATTTTTTCAAAAAATAAATGGTTTCAAAATGGGCCAAAAAGTAAGGTTAAAGGCTTGACATTTTTTCAAAAAATAAATGGTTTCAAAATTGGCCAAAAAGTAAGGTTATAGGCTTGACATTTTTTCAAAAAATAAATGGTTTCAAAATGGGCCAAAAAGTAAGGTTAAAGGCTTGACATTTTTTCAAAAAATAAATGGTTTCAAAATGGGCCAAAAAGTAAGGTTAAAGGCTTGACATTTTTTCAAAAAATAAATGGTCTCAAAATTGGCCAAAAAGTAAGGTTATAGGCTTGACATTTTTTTCAAAAAATAAATGGTTTCAAAATTGGCCAAAATGTAAGGTTATAGGCTTGACATTTTTTTCAAAAAATAAATGGTTTCAAAATTGGCCAAAAAGTAAGGTTATAGGCTTGACATTTTTTCAAAAAATAAATGGTTTCAAAATTGGCCAAAAAGTAGGGTTATATACTTGACATTTTTTCAAAAAAAAATGGTTTCAAAATTGGCCAAAAAGTAAGGTTATAGGCTTGACATTGTTTGAAAAAATTTATGGTCTTAAAATTGGCCAAAAAGTAAGGTTATAGGCTTGACATTTTTAAAAAAAAATGAATGGTCTCAAAACTGGCCAAAAAGTAAGGTTATAGGCTTGACATTTTTTCAAAAAATAAATGGTCTCCAAATTGGCCAAAATGTAAGGTTATAGGCTTGACATTTTTTGAAAAAATCAATGGTCTCTAAATTGGCCAAAAAGTAAGGTTAAAGGCTTGACATTTTTTCAAAAAATAAATGGTTTCAAAATGGGCCAAAAAGTAAGGTTAAAGGCTTGACATTTTTTCAAAAAATAGATGGTTTCAAAATGGGCCAAAAAGTAAGGTTAAAGGCTTGACATTTTTTCAAAAAATAGATGGTTTCAAAATGGGCCAAAAAGTAAGGTTATAGGCTTGACATTTTTTCAAAAAATAAATGGTCTCAAAATTGGCCAAAAAGTAAGGTTATAGGCTTGACATTTTTTTCAAAAAATAAATGGTTTCAAAATTGGCCAAAATGTAAGGTTATAGGCTTGACATTTTTTTCAAAAAATAAATGGTTTCAAAATTGGCCAAAAAGTAAGGTTATAGGCTTGACATTTTTTCAAAAAATAAATGGTTTCAAAATTGGCCAAAAAGTAGGGTTATATACTTGACATTTTTTCAAAAAAAAATGGCTTCAAAATTGGCCAAAAAGTAAGGTTATAGGCTTGACATTGTTTGAAAAAATTTATGGTCTTAAAATTGGCCAAAAAGTAAGGTTATAGGCTTGACATTTTTAAAAAAAAATGAATGGTCTCAAAACTGGCCAAAAAGTAAGGTTATAGGCTTGACATTTTTTCAAAAAATAAATGGTCTCCAAATTGGCCAAAATGTAAGGTTATAGGCTTGACATTTTTTGAAAAAATCAATGGTCTCTAAATTGGCCAAAAAGTAAGGTTATAGGCTTTGCAATTTTTTCAAAAAATAAATGTTTTCAAAATTGGCCAAAAAGTAATGTTATAGGCTTGACATTGTTTGAAAAAATTTATGGTCTTAAAATTGGCCAAAAAGTAAGGTTATAGGCTTGACATTTTTTCAAAAAATAAATGGTCTCAAAATTGGCCAAAATGTAAGGTTATAGGCTTGACATTGTTTGAAAAAATTTATGGTCTTAAAATTGGCCAAAAAGTAAGGTTATAGGCTTGACATTTTTTCAAAAAATGAATGGTCTCCAAATTGGCCAAAAAGTAAGGTTATAGGCTTGACATTTTTTGAAAAAATCAATGGTCTCTAAATTGGCCAAAAAGTAAGGTTATAGGCTTTGCAATTTTTTCAAAAAATAAATGTTTTCAAAATTGGCCAAAAAGTAATGTTATAGGCTTGACATTGTTTGAAAAAATTTATGGTCTTAAAATTGGCCAAAAAGTAAGGTTATAGGCTTGACATTTTTTCAAAAAATAAATGGTCTCAAAATTGGCCAAAATGTAAGGTTATAGGCTTGACATTGTTTGAAAAAATTTATGGTCTTAAAATTGGCCAAAAAGTAAGGTTATAGGCTTGACATTTTTTCAAAAAATAAATGGTCTCAAAATTGGCCAAAAAGTAAGGTTATAGGCTTGACATTTTTTAAAAAAAATGAATGGTCTCAAAACTGGCCAAAAAGTAAGGTTATAGGCTTGACATTTTTTCAAAAAATAAATGGTCTCCAAATTGGCCAAAAAGTAAGGTTATAGGCTTTGCAATTTTTTCAAAAAATAAATGGTTTCAAAATGGGTCAAAAAGTAAGGTTATAGGCTTGACATTGTTTGAAAAAATTTATGGTCTTAAAATTGGCCAAAAAGTAAGGTTATAGGCTTGACATTTTTTCAAAAAATAAATGGTCTCAAAATTGGCCAAAAAGTAAGGTTATAGGCTTGACATTTTTTAAAAAAAATGAATGGTCTCAAAACTGGCCAAAAAGTAAGGTTATAGGCTTGACATTTTTTGAAAAAATCAATGGTCTCTAAATTGGCCAAAAAGTAAGGTTATAGGCTTTGCAATTTTTTCAAAAAATAAATGTTTTCAAAATTGGCCAAAAAGTAATGTTATAGGCTTGACATTGTTTGAAAAAATTTATGGTCTTAAAATTGGCCAAAAAGTAAGGTTATAGGCTTGACATTTTTTCAAAAAATAAATGGTCTCAAAATTGGCCAAAATGTACGGTTATAGGCTTGACATTGTTTGAAAAAATTTATGGTCTTAAAATTGGCCAAAAAGTAAGGTTATAGGCTTGACATTTTTTCAAAAAATAAATGGTCTCAAAATTGGCCAAAAAGTAAGGTTATAGGCTTGACATTGTTTGAAAAAATTTATGGTCTTAAAATTGAACAAAAGGCAAGGTTATAGGCTTGACATTTTTTCAAAAAATTACTGGTCTCAAAATTGGCCAAAAAATTAAGGTTAAAAGCTTGACATTTTTTAAAAAAACGAATGGTCTCAAAATTGCCCAAAATGTGTGAAAAGTCAGGGTATAGGTTGTCGATGTTTGGAAAAGTTGGTAAAAAAAGTAATGCTATGGGGCTATTATTTTTTGTTAATTTTGATGGTAGTGTAAAATGCCTGATATTTACCAAAAGGTCATTTTTGCCAATTGTCTCTGGTCTCAAAATATGCTGTTTGAATCGTTGGAGATGACGCAGAAAGTTGATAGAAAGTTAGAAAATTCGTTATTTTGTTGACAATAATCAGCATGTTACATGTGCATTACGTTAATGGTGTAAACTATCAAACGTTTATATCGAAAAAGTGGTGAAAATGTGGATAAGGTTTCTATGGAAAAATTTGCAATGGAGAAACCCAATTTATAGAATTAATGTGGTGCCATTCCTTCTTGGTTCATGGCAATGGACAAAAGAGAATCAAAGATGGGGGGGGGGGGGTACTTGGGGGAGTTGAGTGTGTGCTCGACGCATTCTATTTTGTTCAGTTCAAGCAAATCCAGAAACTCTTTTCAGCATAGAGGGTTGGTGGGGTATGCCCCTTTGGTTCAAATGAGAATGCACCTTTGTTTAAAATAATCATTAAAGGGGGCTTGGGTTTAAGTTGACCACATACACGCAGAAGGTTAGCAGAAGCCCGAGTCAACCTTTAGACGTGGAAGTGAAGATATCACAACAAAGTAGATACAGAATACGAGATGCGTGGTTATGATTGCCAGACTGCGTTGAATAAAATTTTTGGAGACCAGGAAAAATTGATTATTAAAATTGATCGTTCCAAAATGATTAAAGGGCTGGCTTTTCATCTACGTTTCTTGCATTCAAATTTATGCATTAACGATTTTGCATATCCAATCACAACAATCAAAGCATAAAAATAATTCCTTAAAATTTAAAAGTAATATTCCAAAATTCCAAATTAGTATTATTATTAATATTATTATTACTTAACTCATAAATGACAATGAAATATTCATTGATTTGATTTTCAATTTCCAACTCACATTCGAAGCCAATGAAATCATTTTAACATTCTCTCTTCCATCAACTTACGCTAGTGTGATTTCTCTTTTGCGATTTCTGCAAAAGAATACGACACTTTAGTTGCTAATTCGTGCTTTTTCAAAATTAGATTATCTAATAAATCTCATTGTTCTTTAAAATTCCTAATATCAAAACATATTCCTTATCTTAAATTCAGTGTCATATTTCTCTAGAAGCTTCGTCAAAATTGCAAAACACACATTTAAAATATTCCTGAGGTGATCTTTTACAAGTGTCAAACCTTTACCCTAACTTTTTCAAGTCGAAACATTCGTACTTTTTAGGGAAAAAAACGCGCGAGTATATCACATTATTTTACAGAACTTCGCACTTCAAGATCGCTTAAAGAGGATGACTTTTGTGATCTATCTTTGATGTTTATATCCAATATGCTTGAATTATCATGACAATGGCACAGCCCTCACTTGCTTTCTCTCTCAGGAGGGTATCACAAGACCCATCCATTCATAAATGCGGTTTCGTAAGAAGCCATTTAATTGACCTTAAGAAACGGGCACAAAGGCTTTTGGGTAATCAAATTGAAGACGTTCATTAATAGGTCGCATTTGACAATCCGTTGGGAAAATCGTACTCAAAACGAGGTATTTTCAATATTGGTTGGCAGAAGCAAAGAAAAGTAATCGCTGGATGATTGAGTATTGAGCGCGTTTAGAAGAACAAGAAGGATGACAGATGCCAATGTGTTGCATAGAATGTGGTAAAAATGTGGCCGCATCTGCCAGTACCCATATCCAAACACCAACAATGTAATTACACCCATCAAATCATTTTTTAAATATATGGGGAACAACACAAGTAAAACTGGATGGATAATTGATGATTGATGATGATTGATGATGATGATATTGATGATGATAATGATGATAATGATGATGACGATGGTCATGATAATCATAATTATGCAAGATATTCACATGAAGTAGAAACTCTCCATCTAAGAAAAGAGAAATTCGTTGTTGACATTCAAGCTGAGAGATGTTCTTAAGTCGTGGGGGGGGGGGGCAGTTGCTATTTCTACTTAAAAATAATATTCCTACTGCAGTGCAGTGGCAGTAATGACGTCAAAAACTCTTGTGTGAGAGGCTTTAATTTCAATGAACATTAACTAGGTCAAAAAGTAAAAAATAGGATTTCGATGATATACGTGTTATAATCCACTTGGAAACATCAATTAGGATGATAGTAAGGGAAGCACTTTTCTGTTAAAGCATTTGCCTGTCGCAGAACACTACTCTATACTTGTCTTTCATCAATGTAATGGGGATATGAACATCAACCAACCACCTTTAAACGCAGATGTTTCATGTCAAATACCAATTGCTCTGCTCATCTCGAACATTATGCCTCTCTGACACAAAAATTATGACCGGTCGATGAAAAAAGGTAAAATGTAAACTCTAACTAACTTGTTAAAGAAAAAATATTACTTTAACAAAGGAAGTAAATTCTTAGAACAAAGAAAAAGATAATTTCACATTTATCAAATATCATTTTTGCGAACTTCTAATCATGCAGTTACAAAAACATTTTTCACTTCAAAAACTCGAAATAAAAAGAAACATAAATCAGCCATTAACAAAAAGTAACAAATTTTGAGAACTAAAGAAAATTGACATGTATAAACTCTGTTTGCTCTACTTTTAAATGCATTGTCTCTGAATTACAGAGATCAGAGTTTCTCAAAGTTAATGAAAAAGAAAATGATAGAAAAAATGAATCGTCGAGTCCCTTTTAACGATAGAAAACTATAACGAATTGGTTGACATTTAAATGTAAGCCTACGATGCTTAAAGTATCGATAAATTCAATTATTTTTATACTTCATTCTAAAATAACAATCCCCTAAGTTTCTTTGCTTTCAGAGGTGATCCCGGGAATTATGGAAACTGCAAATTTTCAACTGACTCTTATTTAAAAACCCCAAACTATCAAGGGTCCATTCAAATGCTCATTAAACACGTCAGTACCAAATCACTATCATATCATTTTGAAAATCCATGATACTTCAGAAATACGAGGGATTCTATCACGTTTGAGCCATTCATGTCCTCCTTGAAATAGGCTGGAATGATTGACACTGCTGAGGATTCTTTGGTACAAAGGTGCTTTCCATTCCCATATTGGTACGTCCTACGCAGCCTTAGGTCCACAATCAATATTGTTAAACTGAAGCAGAAAATCGAGTCCTGTTGGATAGCATTCATCCCAACCTGTACTACAATCTACAATCAAGTCTATGCTTTTGTCAAGCGCTAAAATGGCCTTCCTGCCAATACTTAACTTAATGGTGGCTACCTATTAACAACATTATGCTCTTAAGCACGGCAAGATGAAGATTGAATGCATCCTCAATTGGGGCGTTTCTTAATCTACACTGAGAAGGTTAGGAAAAGGGGACAGGAAAATGTGTTTGTGTATAAAGATTTAAAGATGGACGATAACAAATATAAATAAAACTGACAAAAACAAAAAAGACGGAAAATGATGATGCTAAACAACTTCACTCAATGTACAAGCTGAAACATCAACTGAATACTAAATGTTAAGCCCTATGTTCACCGGGACAAAAAGCAGAGACCTGACTTACAAACTTTAAAAGAAATGTTTAGATGTGCATATCCTGTTAAGCTTAAGCACTGTCAAGATCAGTTTGGTCATATTTAAAAGGGTCAACAAACGTCAAGGAAACAAATGTCAAGGAAACAAATGTCAAGGCAACAAATGTCAAGGCAACCGCCATTCGCAACGGAAGTGCAACAATTTGAGGAGGCAACTACATAAGTAGACATTTTTTATCGTGACGTTCTTTACCGTCAGCAGTTGGTATATTTTCTTTTTCTTGTGTTTCCACGTGCTTCAATTTGGAATGATCGAATGTTTTCACTTCAGCACGAGTGTCTTTCGCTTCTTCATCGATAACTAAAACAAGATAAACATTACTTCAAGGTCAGAATTCTCCGATCACAAGGATTTTGAAACGTTAGCCACCATAAGTAGCGGTGCGACCAGATTTTTATGGTTCAGCATTGGAGGAAAATGGTCCCTTAATGAAGGAAGAATTTTCCCCTTAAAGTCCATTGTTACTCTATCAACAGTATAACTCAAAGATCTCTATGCCAAGTAGCCAAAAGTCAGTTGTAATAAAACAAGAGTGCTTTAATAATGTTACCTTCTTTTGTTGGAAGTGGATTCTTCTCTGATGGCTCCACATGTTTCAGTTTTGATTTCTCAAAATCCTTCACTTGCGAAACATCCGGTAAACTTTCCGGTCGCATTTCCTCTTTCAATGTTTGAGGCGTTGGTAATGGATTCTTCTCTTGTGTTTCAACGTGTTTTAATTTGCTATGGTCGAACGATTTCACCTCCGCTCTAGATTCGACTGATTCCTCTTTTATTACTGGAATTAATCAACACAAAAATTAATTGATTCAGCTAACTTAGATTCAAGAGGAAAGAAAAACTTAAACAGCTTTAATAAGCAGCAATCAATTCACACTTATTTATAAATTCCTCAAATCTCGGCTGCTTTTGTTAGTGTGTCAATTTTTTATGAGGGTTAATATGTGACACTATTCCCCATAGAAATGTGTTATCATTCCAAATCATACAATGAGACACTTCAAACCAAAGATATTTCAATTTCCGAAAACGTAAAAACTTTATTTACCATCAGCGGTTGGCATGACAGTTTTTTCTTGGGTGGCAACATGTTTCAATTTTTGTTGATCGAATTCCTTCACAGCTGACACATCGGGAAGGCTTTCTGGCCTAAGTTCTTCTTTGATATCTGCTTGGGTTGGTAGTGGGTTCTTCTCAGCTGTCTCCACGTGTTTCAATTTCCCATGGTCGAAGCTCTTCACTTCTGCACGTGAATCGGTGGCCTCCGCTTTGATGACTACAAAATTAGAAGCTTAAGTACCGCTTCGAACAGAAAAATGGTCCGAAAATATCAAAAAATATATTTCCATACAACGCACGGTTCTAATTTTACGATCCCAAGCAACCAATGATGATGACGATGATTATGATTGATGTCTATGATAATGGTAAAAATTGGATATCTACATCAGTTCGATAATCAGCGCGAACGTTGTCGAAAACAATTTGGAGATCTCTGAATTTTGTTGTGATAAAATTCCAACTTCGTCAAAGTCTAAACTGTTTATTTCAATTGGATCAAGAAAGTTGCATCCAATTTTTCAGGTAGAAATAGCGGGTAAGGATATAAAAATAGTTCCTTTGCATATCGTGACGGGACATAAGTGGGTTTGTTGAGACAAAGGTGAGTGTGTTGAGCTCTGAACAGATTTCAAATAAAAAAAACTATCAAAAAAAACTAACCATCAGCAGTTGGCATGACAGTTTTCTCTTGGGTGTCAACATGTTTCAATTTTTGTTGGTCGAAATCTTTCACAGCTGACACATCAGGAAGACTTTCTGGCCTAAGTTCTTCTTTGATATCTGCTTGGGTTGGTAGTGGGTTCTTCTCGGCAGTCTCAACGTGTTTCAATTTCCCATGGTCGAAGCTCTTCACTTCTGCACGTGAATCAGTAGCCTCCGCTTTGATGACTAAACAAGAATGGTAGAATAACTTTATAAAATACAGCACAAATATTGCAGTCTTCTATAAACTGATGAACCTATTTAGGAACTTGATAGAAATGCACCATTATTTTCACTGGCCAATGGAATAGAGAAGCCAAATCATGTAAACCTACTTCTGCGATTAAGTCTCCTTACTTTTAACGCTCTCAAAAAAAATATAAGAATCCAAATAGTCCATGTTGAAAAGCATTTCCCTGTGGTTTTATCAACCTTAGCATTATAATATTTTTGAGTGTGTAGGCTAAAAGCTTTGACTAGCGACTTAAATTTGCAATCTAAAAATAATGTTGTTTGCGCCAAGCATCAAATTTTGAGTTAAATGCAACCGGAGATGTAGCAACAGACAATACTGGAGTGAAATGAATTTGTCTTGTAACCGGGTGTTATTCTTCTCAGCATCCAAGAATGGCATTAGTTTTAACGATGTATTTCATCTATTATAATATACTCTTGCTCTTTGTAGAGTAGATACAAGCTTATTCGATCAGATGAGGTTAAAACTTCCACGGCTGATATATAGATTCTTCAAATGAGGAAAAAACATATGAAAATCATGCCATTGATTGTGATGGCAAGAAATATATCAAAATTGTGAATCATGCGAAATTCTGTAGCATGCATAAAAGGTTTTCTAAAATGATAGAAGGTAACTTACCATCTGCTGTTGGCATGACAGTTTTCTCTTGTGTTTGAACATGTTTCAATTTTTGTTGATCAAAATCCTTCACTGCTGACACATCAGGAAGACTTTCTGGCCTAAGTTCTTCTTTGATATCTGCTTGGGTTGGTAGTGGGTTCTTCTCAGCTGTCTCCACATGTTTCAATTTTGTATGATCGAAGCTTTTCACTTCTGCACGTGATTCTGAAGACTCTTCTTGAATTACTAAAATGATGCAGAACAGTAAGTGAGAATGCTGTTACAAACAAAACGAAATTGAGACCTAGAAAAGGGTGATAAACTTCTTATAAAACATCTCTATGCAAGCTTAATAAATTCGTTTTATAGGGATTGCAGGCTTTCAATAGAATTACAATTTTTATGGTTTTAATGGATGTATGTTTTCCATTAACTGTTTGAAGCCTTTGCAAACGAAAAACTTTGCCTTTAAGAGATAAAAAAGTTGACAGATTTTGAAGAGAAAAATATGAAAAAATTAAAGGAAAATCCAATGACAAAACAAAAATGAATCTGATATCTCAACACTCATTTTTCTAAATGTGTTCTTAGTCAGGCGCCTTAATTCAAATGTTTCTTAAAATCGGGGGAGGGGGTCGATAATCTTACATACAGCGTTGCTTCTTAAAACATGAAATTTTATGTCCCCCCCCCCGGACAGCCTTGTATTGTTCTTGTAAAATAATGGCAGTTTTCTGTGGTACCTGCATGGCACCTGTTTCCTGTCAAGAGTAACTCTTAAACTTCGATCCTGAATGGGCGCTAGTGAACAAACATATACTAAAACAGCTTGCATAATGAAAGTTGGTGGCTAAGATCAAAAGCATTTACTAAACAACTGGTAGCAACGTACAGGCAAATGCGCAAAGACAGGGGGTGAGGAATCAAACGGTAAACGTGGAGCAATTTATGATATCTAAGTAGGGGAGTAACAGGGCAGATATATTTAGATCTCTGGAACTTCTACTGTGGGGTGCAATAATGCTTTGGCGAGTACGGAAGGGGCGGTAGAATTTGAAGCAAGCGCAAGGGGAGTTACGACCTCACCTCAACTGTACTACTAATAACAATAATAATGATAATTATAATAATAGTAAAGCTGAACTGATGCTCAGGCGCTGTGAAACACACAAGAGTTTTATAGAAATATAGTTACAACAATTTAAGGTGAAAGTGCCCCTCTTTCCTTACTTAAGGCCCTCTTTGACCCTTCCCATGTGATGATACGTGTCCTATTAAAAATGATAGGGAGGAAGGGGGAAGGGGAGCAACTCGTCAAAGTAAAGATTAAGAAGACTTTCGGTTGATAAAAAATGTCAAATTCATAATCAGGATGCCCGTCACCTTTCAAAATGTAAAACTAATCTTAAATAATGCTGAGTTCCACAACCAAAAATCATCTGGTGATATTTGCTAAAATGGATTCAAAGTACAATCGAAACTAACCCATTAAATGATGGAATTCAGCTAACCGAATAATTCAGTTGAAAAACCTCATCTCACATTTACTTAAAAATGTCTGAAAAAGATTAAAGATCTTCATGCTTCGATCTTTATGCAAATAACTGAAAGCGGACTACTTTGCTACAAAACAATTTCATTGCAGGTTCTTTCTAAACTTCCTAGTCTAACTTTAAGCGATAATCACCTCACATAAAAGGCTTTGCATTTTTTATTCGCGTCAATTTTCTGCTGTCTTAGGCTATGCCGCATGTTTTGCAGGGCAAAATTGCATGAACTGCCTTTCCCAAACACAGACTTCACGTGACATGTTGAATGAAGGGGTGGGGCAGGTGGGAGGAGTTTAAGGGGGTTTAATAAACTTATTTCATTCGTTTGATAAGAGTGAACAGTTTCAAAAAATATAAAAGCCTCTCAAAAATTACTGCACTTTGGTTTAATAATCTAGACTTGAAACCAAGATAGATTTTAGCACAATTTGAAAACGAGCACCGACATCGAAGAATTACGACGGAATTTATATAGAATTTTTGTTGGAATATGATACTGAGCCGGTTATTAAGAGAAATGTAAATAAAAGAGTTACAACAATACCTGTGGGAAAGAGAACATTGTTTGCAATGCATGACTCAACAATATTCAAATGATATTAACATTTGTGGAAAATATTCAAATACAATATCATAACAAAGGAAGGAAAGGGGATTCCCAGAAAACAAAATTTATCAATGGTGTCACACGCCTTAATCTTCGAAATAAGTGTCAAAATCTCCAAGATTGTGCAATTAAACCTCAACGAAAAATACTTTCCTAAATCTTCTGTATAATTCAAAGCGTTATAAGTTTCTACAAATCACCTTACCAGAAAGGGTTGGGAGCAAATTTCGCTCCCTAACTTCGACATGTTTCAGTAATTTACAATCGAAAGCTCGAATCGCCGAAACATCGGGCAACTTTTCCGGTCGCAATTCGGCGCGTAGAATTTGTGGCGTAGGTAGAGTGTTTTTGACGTTAGTTCGAACTCTTCGAAGTCTGGTAACGTCGAAACCTTTCACTTCACTGCGACATTCGAACGATTCTCTTTTTATCACTGAAATGAGAAATTAAAAACTAATTCTATTATAAGATTTGATATTAGCAGTACAGCTATTTGTTTCACTCATGAGATGTTTGAACGTGAAAATTTCTTACAATATTGAAAGAAAAATGTCACAACACATTGCTTCCGTGCGAAATAACGAATTCGATTCGATGTTTGAAAATATCGTCAAAATTGCTTTAGTTGAAAATACGGCCTAAAAAAATACCTTGAGTCGAATCCATACTTTCTTTATTAGTGTGACTGTGTTTCGCGTTAATCTCTAACAATAAATCCTTTCTCACGACCAATCTATGATTCCAAATTGGCCTATTGACCAGCTGACTGCGATATCTCCTAAGTCAACCCACGCCTCGCAAATGATAAATGTATTCCGAAGTAGGCGGCCTCAGCTTTTAGCGAAGATCTTTAGTCATCTGCGTGCCTTGCATATAGGTTGTGTACACAGCAGAGAATGCTAAGATTGGTTTTTATTATTGTTCTTATTAAGGAAAAGCTCAAAGAAACAGAAGTTTCCACCAAGGCAAGAACGTCATATTTGCCCATGGATTATATCCGTATCAAGGCCAAGCCCATTTTCATCGATCAACAAATAGAGAGAAATAAAGTAACGCAACACGGAAGTTGGCACCATTTCCTTCGCCATTTTCAAGAAGATTATTAACAACATTACTTAACACGGAAAGCCATTTAAAATCCTAACCGCAAAAGGTATACGTAATGTCTGGATGAGGTTACTTTACAAGTGGAAACTTCTCTCATTACGATGCAATTCTTCGAAACTTTGCCTGACCACACCTGTGCAATAATAACTCTCTGTCCACTGTTGACAGTTCTGCAAATTCAATGACCACTGACAGCGTGACGTCAGCGGGAGACTGCACAATATGACGACATCTGATTATGACGTCACATCATTTGTGCTTTTTGTCAAGAGATATGCATTTAAAAAATCCATGCGATGTGCAAGGACCGCCAGGGGGCATGTGCTCATCCGCCGACACAAAAAACGTACAGGCCCCGTAGCCAAAGCAATCGTGTGAATCTAAGGATATATAATGTTGTATAAAATAGCCCAATTTGGTCCGGCCGTAGGACCCTTTTCCCCATTCCCACTGGTCTCGAATTTCTCTCCACTCCGTGTGCACATGGCAGTTTCTAATTACTTCAGGGGCGATGAAGCTCTCGATCGTGTTTGACCGTACCTAACCTTTGTCAAGGAGAAACAAGCAGACCAACCTGATACAAACAGCTCGCAAATCTCTACATAAAGGCTCAGTAAACGACAACCAGTTTTTTTGGACTTGTATTAGGCTACGTTTACACGAGCAAAAGTGGATCGGATCTAAACTGGATCCATTTTCAAAGAGATTCAGAAGAATGTCGGATAGCAGAACAGAACTGGGTCGTTTCTGCGTTAAGTCGTGTAAACGCAAGGCCTATCTGTACCGTACCAAAAAAAGATCAGATCCATATTAGATCCGATCCATATTTGCTCGTGTAAACATAGCCTTAAAAACAGCAAAGTTAACAACATCCAGAAAAACTTATCATTGTAATAAAGTTCATACATTTTTTGATGAAAAGGCAACATTTGGGATAAAGCTAGGGTTTAACCCATAAAAAAGAACCAATGATATGTTCGATGAGACTTAAAAAAATGACCTTGTTGTTAAATTACACGTTTTTTTTATAAGAACAACCTTTATAAGAAACACCAGGCTGAGAATAGGCCAAAAAATAAGAACAACTTAAGAAACAAGGCAGGCTGAGATTAAAAAAACTTAAGAAATAAAATATCATTAACAAGCGAAAATAACAATCTACGTCGTGCAACGTCCGATATTAAACGTGAACAGGAGCTTAATACTTTATCAAGTACGTGTTATGTCTTGACACTACTATGCTCAAGGAATTCGAAAACGAAAATAAGAAACAAAATAAGAAAAACCTAAGGCTGAAAATATACGGAAAAATAAGAAACGGCAGGCTGAAACTCAAACCAAGTGTTCTTATAAAAAAAAAACGCGTATAGAGAAAGAATCGCCCTTGACAAATTCCAAGGCTTATCGCTGTTGCTGATGACCTGATAAAACATGCAACAAATTTTCAAGTCGCTTTTGTGTTTGTGGTTTCTGTAGAAAACCAAAGAAGAAATGAAACAGAAGAGTGTTCAATGTACCGGAAAATAGTGCAAAAGATGGGTTGTGAGGTTGACCGTTCGCTCATGCTGAGATCGCCATTGCAAATAACAATCGCCAAATGTTTATGTCTCTTATCCCACATCTTCACTAAGAATAGCAAGAGAATTTGCTTTCATTATGTTCATCAATCAGTAAGTCTCTATTATCTCCATACACGTAAACAGCTTTCTGGATTAAAAAAGGCCAAGGAATATTCAAAAATTTTCACTTAAATATTCCCATGCCAATCACAATCTGACATATCGTCATACTGAACAGCGCTGACAAACGTCTTGTCACTTTTTCAATACATGTCAAATTAAATATACGTCACATTGACAGCAGTTTTTTACCAGAAAGTTGGATCAAATACTCACCCTTGGCTGTGACATATGAAGAAATTAGATAAAACATGACTTAACATCATTACGGCTGACGCATTGACCAAGACACATTACAGATCTAAGTCACACGACCATCATGACAATCAGCTTTGAATGGTGGCGTCTAAAACTTGCTTTAAATATAAATACTTAAAAGTATGCAAATATCCTTAGTAAAACCAATTAAATAGAGACTTACAGCCAGAGCTATAAAGTTGCTGCGAATGAAGCCCAATGTGTAGCGCCATGATAAGACGAGGCCTTCAAATGGACAAAATAGCAACAAAGAAGAGAGCGATTGGCTCCAAAGGTAAACCAAGCTGATTATGTCTTAAACTGTTTATAATAAACCATTAAGTCATGTATAGATAAGTTAACCTCAAACTCTTCTTGCAGAATACAATGCTATTCAAGCAATGACCGACTTATAGAAATATTTCTAGGCACTGCCGCAGTGCGCAGCCAATCTATTAATTTCAAGACACAACAAACAGAGCTCCTCCTTAGAAACATGCCGCTGCACACAGCATTGTGGCCTTTCATGTCATGTATCGTGTCATACAAACATATTGTGACGTGCAATGTCGTGTGTCATGTTGTAACGTATCGTGTTTCACGGAATGGCAGGAGATTGGAAAAATTCCCATGCAGGAGTCCTCAAAATATAAAGATAACCTTAACAGCTAGTCTTTTGCCATACCATTACCCAAAGCATTCTCATTTCAACAAAAGAAAAAATAACTGTGAATAGTGCACCAAGAGAACAACCAATAAACAGCTTTTTCGATTAAAAAAGGCCAAGGAATATTCAAAAATTTTTCCTTAAATATTCCCATGCCAATTACAATCTGACATATCTTCATATGTCACACCAAACACACCAAACATGTCACAAAAACACACTTTCTATCAGAAGGAATGTGAAAGAAGTCTGCAAGAGAATTATTTGAACTATTCTGCACTCTATATAACTTGCAAGACATTGGCACAATTTAGGCCACTTGACAATATAGATCTAATAAAGACAGCTAGAATAAATATTTGATTTAAAAACTTGAAGATATTTACCTTTTCAGATAAGCTTTGGTCATCTCCATGCCATCATCATTAAAGGTCTTCTATCTTCACTTTTGGTCCAGTGTTTACGCCATAAAAACAAAAAGCGCGCCTTTGCTGAAACTAAATGGATTGATGAACAAATCGCGCAAAAAGGGGAAGGACACAAACTTAAAAAACAAGAATGTAATATAATCACTTATACTTCGCCATACACTTGTACATACTGCCTGTTCAGAGTCACAAAACTTTTAATAACTGTTTGTAAGGTTTCTGATTTGCTTCACCTGAACATGTTGGTCACAGCGCGCCTTCTTGCAAACCGATCATGTAAATACTTGCTCACCTATATCTGAGCCACTATATGAGGCCCTTCTATGAGAATAGGGTGAAAATAATACAAGTGTCGACAACCAAGACCCGGCTAACTGCAGGGAGACAGCAATATTTTTAGCTGTTATGCAAGAAAGTTTACTATGTTTATACACCATAGTGGGGGCTTTGACATGTGGGCCAAAGAATCATGAACTGAGGCTGGTTTGCATTAATAAAACATAGATGTTATCCTAAAACAATAACTAAAATTATGTACAATACCTTCTTTTGTGGGCAATACATTCTTATCTTGTGTTTCAACATGTTTCAATTTGCTTGCATCAAATTCTTTCACACCAGAAACATCAGGTAAGGACTCTGGCCTCATCTCTTCTTTCAATGTTTGTGGCGTTGGAAGTGGATTCTTCTCTTGTGTTTCCACATGTTTGAGTTTTCCATGGTCAAAACTCTTCACTTCGGCTCTTGACTCAGTGGCCTCTTCCTTGATAACTGAAATAATTTTGCAGATTTATCTTTAATCTTTTGGTTAGTATACTAAAGTTTACAAACCAAAAAGGATGGAAGGGTTTCCAGCAAAATCCTATTGTCATTTTCAAAACATTAAATTTTTTCAGGAGCATTGAAAAATATCAAGAATGTGGGGGACAAGGCAAGATGAAAAGCATCTTTGTTATAAATAAAATAAAAAATAATGACAATAATTTGTACCATCTTCTTCAGATTAAAAACTACTTTTTATAAATCTTATTCATTTATATTTAAAATTTAGCTTGATGATTTATTCAAAACAATGCAGACATTCCTTGTCCTGATCTAAACGATTATCACAGATATAACATGGTTAGTTGTTTGGGGATATAAGACATAATACAACAAAGGATACCAACCATCAGCAGTTGGAAGAACAACTTTTTCTTGGGTTTCAACATGTTTCAATTTGCTTGAATCAAAGCCACTAACAGCAGATACATCAGGTAAGGACTCTGGCCTCATCTCTTCTTTCAACGTTTGCGGCGTTGGAAGTGGATTCTTCTCTTGTGTTTCAACATGTTTGAGTTTTCCATGATCAAAACTCTTCACCTCAGCTCTTGAATCCATAGATTCTTCATTTATGACTAGAATAGGCAAATTAATTTACATAAATCATTAACTTGGGAATACAAATTGAGCATTTAATTTTTCTCAATTTCAAACATGACTTCAAACAACACCAAAGCGCAATGATAAAGTGGATTGTTGACATGAAAATGCAGGAAAAACTGAATGTTTCCATCATTCATAAAAAACAAGAAATATGACTTCTATCGGTGAAATAATTGAAACAGAATTCATGTTTAAGAGAAATGTAGCAAGCAAAGGAGAAAAGGGAAAAGAATACTGCCTAGCAGATTCACAACAAATCCTGGCAAGAAGAATGATGATTATAAGAAAAAGAAATAACGAACAAGAAAATCAGTAAAGTTATTTTTAGTTGGTGCTTTCCTCAGGAATACAGACATTTGTCAGAGAAGCATGGAGGAAAATTAACATTGGTTTGCCCCTCACTTGGCCAAATAGTCCACGCGGAAAAATAAATTCATTCTTCCCACAACAGCCAGATTTTTTGCAATATTATTAAGAGAGATTTGAAACAAATAAGATGAGATAACAAACATCATACCATCTTTAGTTGGAAGAACAGTCTTGTCTTGTGTTTCAACATGTTTCAATTTGCTTGCATCAAACTCTTTCACACCAGACACATCAGGCAATGATTCTGGCCTCATCTCTTCTTTCAATGTTTGTGGTGATGGAAGTGGATTCTTCTCAGCAGTTTCAACATGTTTCAATTTTGTATGATCAAAACTTTTCACTTCTGCTCTTGAATCAGTCGCTTCCTCTTTGATAACTGTAAAAGATTTCGTACAAACTTCAACATTATGGATCAGAATAAGGCTGCTTGGTAGTGAAAAAGGCCTCTGCAACAAGAGCTTGCCTCTAACTTTAAAACTAAAAATAACCTATCTACTTCACAATAATACATGCATTTCAACAAAATTTGACAATTATGGCAGTCCTATTTCATGGGCAACAAAATGTGCCCCACTTTGTGAAATGTGTTGAGAGGTTGATTGAACATTTCACTACAGAATCACTCTTTACCTCTGCCAGAGGTGAAAAAAGATTCAATTGACAAAAGATTCTGTTCTGTAGGGGCCAGTTGCTCCTGTCAAACAGTTTTTCAGGACCTAAGGGTTGGAACCATCTCCCATGCCCCTTTAAATCATTCCCCATTCTTTTTAACCATGAAACGGAAGTGATTCATTTTCATACCTAAATAGCATTAATCTGCAAGTTAAAGCAAACATATTTATATACCATCAGCAGTTGGAAGAACACTTTTTTCTTGGGTTTCAACATGCTTCAATTTGCTTGAATCAAAGCCACTAACAGCAGATACATCAGGTAAGGACTCTGGCCTCATCTCTTCTTTCAACGTTTGTGGCGTTGGAAGTGGATTCTTCTCTTGTGTTTCAACATGTTTCAGTTTTCCATGATCAAAACTCTTCACTTCGGCTCTTGAATCTGCAACCTCCTCTTTGATAACTGTGCAAAATAATGGTACAATCAAAGATTGAATTAATGATTCATGTTATATCAATAATAATTTACATCACTTCTTTAATCTTTATAACAACTTCCCAAAGTTTCCTGCTTTCAATAGCTAAACAACTTTGGCTTATCTCCTTTTGAAAATACCATGCAAATCTTTCCAAGGCAAAAGACTCATCTCTGAATAATAAATTAAGTCTAATTAAGCTTTTGTGAGTCATTCTAAACTTCTTAGTTTAGCAAAGTAAACTTGCTCTACTGATCTGAGTCATGTGACAAAATATCATTGGAATTACAGAATTCTTAGTCAAAGACACACTTAGAAGTACATCAGGCAGAAAAACAAAGAAATTTTAACAGTGCAAGAAGGGACAAAAACTTCAAGGTAAAAGGGCTTTTCTTGTCAATGGAGGCCCATAAGCTTTATTAGTTTCGTAGGGTCAAGATAATCTTTTATGCAAGTCTGCTACAACAGGGGCACATTTAGAGGGGTTGGGAGGTTTGGGAGGGTTGCAACTTCTGCTATTTCAGCAAACAAAGTAATTTTACCATGTTTTTATCAGACCAATGTGTCCTTTCAATTTCAGTCAATTCTCTTATTTCTTATGATCAGAATCATCACAGAATTCATCATGAGAACTGTATTTGACTCTTCTCAAAACAAAGGAAAATTTATGGAATGGGATTGCTTCAGGCTTTTTTCTTACACTTAATTTATGCAACACAGCCCCTGCCACACAACCTTTGCTCTTGCGTGGCGCATTGAAAACGAATTGACTCAACAATCTGTGATGTAGTGGCTCAGTTACAAATTGAATTCAAAGTCAATATTGTTACTTATCAGATCAACATGATAACTGTGAGAAACATTGTTTCATTTACAGTACAAGCATGATCATGGTTTGAAGCAGCTGTGTTTTATTTTCAACACAAGCAATGAGCAAGAACTGAGCATTTGCCTGTACCTATTTCAGAAATAACACTTTCAATGAATAATATATGTCTCCTGTGTAAACAAAACAGGTTTCATGGTGTAGCTGATAAAATGTTCTATTTAAAAGCAAATGCTTAATTGCCTGCGTATTTGGTTATAACATAAATTATGTAAGAGATATGCAAAGGCATTTCCTGCTTGAATTATTAAGATGAATAAAATATTATTCAAATACTTGTGGTTTTCTATGAATACGGAAGCATGTTCTCTTTTGGAGATTTGGGTTTTGGGCACTTTCTTATCCTTAATACATTATCAATCTTGGTTTGTTTACGTTTTTTACGGTTTGAATTTTAAATTGGAAATGAAGAAAATTACCGCAAGGGCAACTAACATAACTAGGCCTTTAGTTATTCACGCAGATTCGACAAACAGGGCACAAAGACCAATGCCTCCATTGCCAATGCAATTACCTTCCGTCTTGAAATGAAACATTTCGACACACTTAACTTTTTCAACGCAAGATCCTGTTCTTGTAATGATATTTCACAGATGTGCTACATTCAAGATATTCTTTGCACTCCGTTTATATTTCGAAATAAAACATGCAATTTCTGTTTCATATTCAAGCTGTGCACTTTCACTTGGACTTTATTGTGCAATAAGAACTTCAGCCTGCATGCCCTAGTCATATGAAGCGCTTCACAATAGGAGTGACTCTTCTTAGTAGAGTTAATGATATGTAAACGGATTTTCTGTTGTTTCAACAAGGGTTATGGGTGGAACTTCATTAAAATTTTGGAGTCGAATTTCTCAGCGGTCTATATCTCTGTTTAGATCAAAGTGTGGGGATTTTTTCACTGGCACTCAACTTCCTTTTATCTTTCCACATTTTCGGAAGATGAAAATTATTTTGGGCCACGTAATAGCAATCCTGCAAGAAATATAATCGGCTTCTCCTTACATTAACTACGAATTTGGGAGAGATTGATTTCATTTACTTTCAAATTGAATTGCAAGGCCCCAGTATTTCAAAAGACGCCGTTTCCAGCTTGCAGGATTGGCAACATTTAGGTACGAAGCATTCATTAGGGCAAGCAAATGGTAGCTTACACAACCCATGGGCAGTCAAACAGGGAAAACCCAGCCTAAATGATAAAATTAACCTGAAAACATGTTTCACATAAACAGCTATGCGATTTAATGCAGGAGGCGTTAACTTGTCGTTAGTAGCTCGGTTTTGTTTGCACGCCACAAAAATCAGTCAGCCTAAACTCTGCAAAATTATGGAACAATCTAGTCAATGATTCATGGGCTTCAAACTGAGGGCTTTAAATACGACAAGCAAAAAAGCGTGCAGTTATTCACTGCTAAATATAATCATCATAATTGTAGGCCTGAAAATTGAGTTTTTAAAATCTTCTCACCCTCGCTTGTTGGCAGTGGATTCTTCTCCTCAGTCTCGACGTGTTTCAGGTTTTTGGCATCGAACTGCTCAATCTCTGCAAATGGTTTTTCACTCATTTTTCTTTCTCCGACGTTCAAGATCACTTTAGTTTAGAAAATTGAAAAAGATCAGCAAGATCTCTCCCTTTGCTTATTAAAATGCTTGAATAACAACGTGATACGCACTAACACACCTTACCGGAAGTCCATGCTTGGGTCACATGCCCCATCTTCACCAATCAGCTTCGCGAATTAGCATTACGTAATAGTCATCAAGTGGGCTGGTTTATTTACTGCAATTATTATGCATTCCGTCATAACTTTTCAAAACCTTTTATACATTCATCCCCTCTGCTGAAGAAAAAAGTTACAAGCAAAGTTGTTAAAACAAAGGAATTAATTTGTATTTCATATATAAACTTGTCAAGATTTTGACAATAAAAGAGACTTGTGGGCTAAACAGCAACTATGACAAAGCATTAAGCCTTAGAAAAAGAACAAAACTAAGAAAATTTTTATTCAATATTTTTTCATTTACTACTTTAAAAACTAATTACAAGCAAAATAAATAAATTAAGCTTCCAAATTGCTGGTCATTTGACATTGTTAATATTTTATCACTTTTGTTTGAAATCACAGTATTTTGTTCGACCATTAAACTCGCTATAAATTATCGCAAAGATCGCAAGAAAATACATCTATAATTGCAAAAGAAAATCAGTGCGGATTTAAGGGGGTTCCCATGTTCCCAGAAACTCCCCATGTCATTTTAATATTCTTTTGGATAGTAGTTTCTACTAAAAACTATAAATACAACCTATTATATTTTTTGTGTTTCATTGCAATACTGAAAGAAAATTGTAGGTTCCTAGGCCATTTCCAGGCCTCAGAAAATGCGAAATCTCAGGAGCTACTGGGGGCTTTGCCTCGTAGATCCCCACCAAAGCAAGACCCTGGACCTGTTGGGGCCTTACGGCGCTCCTAGAGACCCAAATCTTTGTCGCAATATTAAAGAACATCTGAATTGGTATCCCCCCTCTAAATTTCTATAGTTAAAATGTTGGATTTTTACCATGATGACAAATATAGATATAATCAAGTTGAGTGAAACTGTACGCAAATTATGCTAAGAAAGAACGATCGATAAGTTTCATAGACAAGGAAACAAACGTTTGTAAACCACGTAACAAAAGTTTAAAATTTATCGTCTTGATAAAACCAAAACATATCCAAGTAAGGCCAATGTACATAGAGCGCCAAATAACTGGCTTGTTAACCAGCCCATATATGGAATGTTAATGCAAAGAACAGGGCGAACCTCGATCAAGAGAATTCTTAATAAATGAAATAATAGAGACAATAAGCTTAGCAAGGAACACGAACTTCCTAGACAAACAAGATGTACAACTATTAAGCATACAGATCAAATTGTTGACTAAATAAGATAGAGACTAGTATTAGCATTGCTTGCTTTATATGTGTGTGTGAAACAAACAGTATGCCATTTAAAAAATAAACAATTAAATGATTATAAAGTTAATCACAGAGGGCCCATTCAAGTATTATTTAGTATGAGTTGAAAAATAAGTTTTGTGCAAGCCGTAGGGCCTAGAAGCATACGACTTCATGGTTGATGGAAGGTCTTGATAGCAAAATAAACTAAAATGCCACTACCAAAATGACAAGACATCTTTTGTTGCTTCACGAAGAAGATTGACCAATTTTGACATTTTAGGCCTAAGCGATTTTGAGCACATTCATACCTTTGGCCTAACTCTAGCCTAACTCTGGCCTAACTCTGGCCTAGCTCTGACCTAACTCTGGTCTAACTCTGGCCTAACTCTGGCCTAACTGTGACCTAACTCTGGTCTAACTCTGGCCTAACTCTGGTCTAACTCTGGCCCAACTGGAGTACGAGAATTCGAAACATTGTTTCCAAACATGGTCAGTATCGTATAATTACAAAGAAAAATTGATCAAACATGATCGATCAATGATTGTGCAAACTGGTGGTCGTTGTGAGAGTGGTTTCAGGGCAATAGAAATTGCAACATTATGCCCATACTATCCATTAAATCGACAGGAGAAAAGATGAACATTCAGGTACCAGGATATTTCCAAGGCATTTAGCACATAGATGCCAGTCCTATCTGTGACCATTGCGTTTACTTCTCTTAGTCATAGTATTTGTGCTTCAATGTTTCACTAGTAGTTCTAGAAAGTTTTACGTGTAATAAGGCCGTCAGGGACGTTAAATGGGTGACAAAGCTACTTTTCATGAGCGTCTTAGAAAATTTAATTGCGTTTCCGAATACTTAAATTCATACTTGGAATAGTAACAGATTTCAGGAAAATACTCAACTTTTTTTATGATTAAAAGTTACAATCAGGATACATTTCTCGATAAACAAAAGAAAATGGATGAATTTTAATTAGCTATTTTTCCTAAAGCCTTTTACGTGGCTGCCAAGAATGCAGTCGGAATTATTTCCTGGCTCATCACTATTTTGTTTGTGAAATGAAGTGAAATGGTGTTCCTATCTGAATATCCTTCGTGTGCAAGTGTAAACAAAGCGCTTTGATCAACAATTTTCTTTGATTTAAGCAGATGACATCATTGTTAAATCTCTCCTTCCTGCTGATACATGCGTAAATGAGGGCAGTTAATTGATCAACCTTTTCGTTTTTTTAAGCTGTTTTGTTTAAGGATCAGACGAATATCGTGATTAGATTAAGGGCAGCATGACGTCAATAGATCGAAAAAGCTCGAGATAGTCTTGGAGTTACACCACTGTTAAAACTTCTTGCTGAATTCAAAATCATCTTAAAATGTCAAAGAATGAGTATCACAGCCATGCTGGCTATTTTTAGTATCAACAGCATCATTCAACATCAAATTATTATGGATCTCTATGATTAATCACAGCTAACAGAAATCACGATGATGATTTTAAAAATCAAAAACAATATGTTATCTTCTCTCTTTCTAGGCCTTAAATAATCTTTAATCTCAAACTTTCATGCATTCCTGCATTCCACTTGGCCAAAGGAAATCACTTTGTCGACATCCAATCACACCCAAACATCCCAAACGTATACAGGCAACAATTTTCAGATCATAGGACACAAACATAGGAGATTATCATTTCAAAATCTTGCATTTCATTCTCTGAGAGTGTGTTTTCAATTCTTCATGCATTTTTAAAGATATTAGATGATGGGGCCCCCTGCACCCAGAGGCCCTGGGGCAAACTGCCCTCCTTCACGGCGGTCATGTCTCCAGTGGTCATAAATTGTTATAAGATACACTAGGTGAATCAAAGCCATGCCTCATTATTCACCGGCTTGCTCGATCTAAAAGGAATCTTGAATGGTGACTAAAACCAACACTACCAGCCTTCGTAACCAAAGGACAATAAGATCTGGTCACCAGAGCAAGTGATCAAAGAGCAAAAATGACTTGTGTGAAATACCAGGCACAGAACAAGTTGATTTTGTATTATCAAAATGTCACGTGTATCGAAAACGGATTATAAAAACTACAATAACCATGTACTTTGATGAATTTTTCAAATTTTCATGATACCAATATATAGGTGCTAGGCTTGATAATGTTTTATGACAAACAATGCACGTCTGATGAATTAATTTAGCAAAAGGAATTGAGATTTCACTTGAGACTTACATTGTGAAGCAATATGAAAGTGTGGAGAAGTTTAGTAAAGAGCAATGTTTGCAAGAAAGGTTTGCTAAATTTGAAATCATAGTATTTTAAGGTTTTAAGGCAACGGGTACAGACAGCTGAGATCTGGCGAGAAAGGAGATACGGGAGCGAAACTGCCTTAGCATTTTTTGAGGTTACTTTGTTGTTGCTTTGACAGAAATGGCAAGATCAGAGTTGCTTTGTTATCAAAAACGGGGGGGGGGGGGGGGAGTGCCATGGATGATTTTGTTAGAGTAGGAGGGGCAATAGTGACCCCCTGCGGAAGTCGTCCCTGCGTATGATTAGAGTATGATTAGAGAAGATAAGAAGGAAGAGTGAAATGCAATTTAAAGGAATGTCATTTGCTACGTAATTTTATTCATTTTCTGCTTGATAACTTTTTGCTCCTTTAGCTTTATGCTGTAGCTTTATTCGTTTCATTTTTTTTATCTATTTATTTTTATTCATTTTTTATCTTTTATTCTTTTTTGGTTCATTTCATTTTACTAAAAACTAAAGCATTTCCTAGTTTTTCTCCGCATGAAATATCAAAAGGCCCTCAGTGAAAGTGATTCTGCACCACCCTGTTCTTGTACGTCCATGAAAAATTTCCTTAAAGCTAATAAATAAATCTTTACAGAAAACGAAAGAGACAGTTATAGGGAAAACGAAAGCAAGGATGATGGGAAAATGCAGAAGAATGTTCCATCAAGAATCAAGTATGGAATAGAGTTGATATCTGGAGTTGGATTGCTTATTGGCTTCAGCTGGTATATTTCATCATCACTAAAAGAAGGTTTGTTCCAGGGTACATTTATTTTTGTTTATTTTATAACCCATTGATAAGAATTTCATCTTCTGGTTCATGTCAGCGTGATTTTCTTTTTTTTGTAGGGATTATCTCCTTCTTATTCAAGTAGTGAACAGGGGGGGGGGGGGGGCTTAAAGGGTCTGCCCATACACGCAAGTGGATTTCAGACTCAACTTTTTAGGTGTAGAGACAAAAATCCCTCTACTCGATGTTTATTGAAGTATTTTGCACCCTTAGACAAGGACTCTTGTTCGCTGTTGTTAAAACATGGCAAATGGATCGATGCTGATCATTGGAGACCAGATGGGTGTACCATGCATAACTATAGTAACAAGTAAGTATCAGTATTGAGAATATACATTATAAAGTAAATTATGATGATAATAATAACAGCATTTAAGTGCGGTTGAGTATTTGAAATAATAATAATGAAAATGATAAGAAACTTAAATCGAAAAGAAACTGATGTTTTAGATGGGTGAATTCGCAACAAACCAATAAATACCATCGTTGATTACTAAACAAGATTTCTTAATCAACAAAATCAGCAGAGCAATTGAAAATCATGTTTATTTTAGCCATTTTTATGTTTATTTTTGTCTTGAATATCATGTTTAACTGAATGTAAATTCATATACAAATGCATCATTGATGAAAATTTAAAAACATGTTATTTGCCATTTCATTCAAATTGTTTCTTGTAACTCTATTTGTTTAATTTAGAGAGATCCAGAGTTGTTTAGCAAATAACAAAGTGGCATTTATTGGCGATTCAAGAACACAAGATTTGTATCATGCCACAAAAAAGATCCTCAATGACGTAAATATGACAAATACTGAGACAATGGTAAGAGCATGAAGTAAGGGTTTAATTTAGTTCTCTCATCTTTACTATCAATTGCACGTTTTTCTTATCGTAGTTCTTCTTTCTATAAGCCTCTAATTAGATTATCTAGTCTCGTATTATTTTTCAGAGCAGCATGAAAATCAGTCCTTAACTGCTTACTTTACCCTGCTTAAAGAGCTTAGATGAACTAAAATGAAAATATTGTTGAAGCAGGGTAATCTTGCCATTCTTCATTTATTTGCCAAATAATGTAAATATCCTTCAACCAATTCTTGGTTTCATTGCTATACATATAATATTTTAATTTCTTGCCCTTTAACTATAAATTACCTCTGCTATCAAATTTCAGGAGTTTTTTTGGTGCAATGGATCAAGCGAAGAGATCAAAAAGGTTTTCAGCGATTGGTTAAAGGTATGGAGGAAAAAATAATTCAATGTATTTTATGAAGTGTGCATTAATTACCCAACCTTTCGTTCGGAAATATAAAAACATTCATAAATTTGTCCAACAATAGGTGTTAGATTGTAAATTAAAACTGCTAAAATAAGAGAACTAATGTTTTTGCTTGTTAATTTTTTTAATTAAGAGGCATACATGAACACTTTTCAATTCAATTCCCGGGTAAAGTTTTGGTTTGCAAGTGCCTTGGATGCATCGTTTTGAAAGGTAAATTGTATATTGTGTAAAATTGTCTGTTGGTGCAACTCACCTTGTCAAAATACTGCTGCAATGTAATTTTTTGTCTTTTTAATTTAAAAGCATGCAAAAGCTTTGCCAAGCCTGGTTATCATTGCATTTGGCATGGTAAGTTTCTCAGAACTAATTACTTTTTCCCTGCTTTATTGCCAATAATGGAACTTGGAGGCATTGCATACGGATTTTGCAAAATGATATTCTTTACGTTACGTTTAATATGTATAGCTTATTTATCTTAACCAAACTTAGGAAAAGAGACACTATGTATACAGTAGAACTGAGGATATGTCCACAATGTATAAAGAAGTGAAGACATCCTTTAACGTGAAATCTTGAAGTTTTTATCGTGAAATTTCGCATACAAAAAGTTTATTGATTTTGCTGTTGTATTCTCTTTCGCAAATATATTGGATATTAATAGAAGTTCCATTAATTTAACTTCCCTTGCCATGTTTTATATGAGTTTAGAAAATATCTGAGAGTTATGAAACTATTAAAGTGTGTGACTTAGGCTATGTTTACACGAGCAAAAGTGGATCGGATCTGCATTTGGTATGAATGAGCCTTGCGTTTACACGTGATATCGCAGATTCGATCCAGTTCTGGTCCGCTATCCGACCTACTTCTGGATCTTCTTCTGGAAGTAGATCCAGTTTAGATCCGATCCACTTTTGCTCGTGTAAACGTAGCCTTATTCTCGTTGACAGAAATATCATCCTGTTTCAGTTGGATGCTTACAATTCCACAGGAAAGGGAACTAAAGTCTATCGAGGTGATAAAAAAAATCAAATTAATTAGCTTCTCTTCTTCATATTTCTTATGTCGTCGATTCTTAGGCCCATAAACATTAATCCTTGATTTCGTAAAGTTGTGAAAATCAAAGCAGACATATATTTTGAAAAGTAAATCAAAGTTATTCTTCAATATGGCACCTTGAAATACAAAATTACTGTACAAAATGCTCCATGCTTCCATTAAATTCTCCTTCACATCCCAGGATCATGTGCCATTTTTCAGAACAAAAAGATTTTTTCAGTTTTCCATTTTGCAATCATTTCTATTTTGGTTTATTGTGTTGAAACGAGTGGCGTTGTGGCTCCAAAACTAGAGCCTGAAATTCTGATGACAAGGGGGCCCATTCATTGTGCAACAATGCGTCAATAAAAAAGCTGTACTAAGATATCAAAACTCCGTAAATAAGTTGGCTTCGCTAAAAAAGGCATTGAAGGGCATGCAAAGAAAAGACCGTGCATATGATGAAAAGCCTATGATCTTCGATAATTTGGAAAACAAAATCATTTTTCAAAATCAATTCAGAAAAACTATGCAATTTGCTGTATAAGGCTTCAATGGTTTGCGGGATTTCAATAATGATTTTTATCATGTGTGCATTTTTGTTTGATTGTGACTTCGAAATTTAGCAGGTCTATAGCTTACAGCTTCAAACTGTCATAGTAGAACTGTTATGTCTCAGTTCCACTATGAGATAATGTGAGATAATTTTGCCTTCTGTAATGGGTTAGAAATTGGCTCGTAGTGGAAACGCTGTGGCAAACTTATCTCACGAAATTTATCTCATAGAAACATACGTTATCTAAAGTGCTTGGAAAAAAAATAACCATAAGGATGTCCTCTTGTGTTTTTTTACGGTCCCTTTAGTACAGAAAAATGCCCTTTCCGCTTAGCCCCACCACTTTTGACACGTTTGTACACCTTGATCGGACTAGAATGTTTGTTTATAACCCCTTAATATCTGAGCATCAGGCCTACCTTTTCCTTTCACAATCTAGGTGTTTTGTTTGACCCTGATTAATTTCAAGCTCAACACAGGTCTTTCCAAAGAAAATTACCACTCCTGGTGTCTCATTTAACTGCCAATGTAGATATAATTTAAACAAGATTTTCGACACATTAAATATCGTTATGAATTTTACAAAATTCACGAAGAGGTAAATCTCCATGATGGTCACAATGCCCATGGTTGGAACTACTGCCCCTCTTCAGTTTTTATTTAGCGTTGCGCGGAACAGAATGGATACAACAGGAATAGTTTATTTTGATAATAATGCAAATTTGATAAACATTTGATTTTTGACTATAAACAGATCGGCTACTGAGCATCAAAGAAAGTTTACTGGAAATTTCAAAAAGCCAACTAAAGGACAGAAAAGAATCCATCATTCCTCAAATTATATGGAAATTGCAAGGTAAATTATACAACTTCATGAAAGACCTATATTAATGGCTTGAAATAGTATCAAAAAAGTACGTTAGATTTATTGCTGTGGGAGATAATAAATTAATTTGCAAACCTTGATTTTTGAACGATTCAACTTGCTGGCAGCATCATGTCATTGATTCACTTGAATGTTTCTTCATCTTCAAACAACAATCGTGTTGTTTATCATTTCATTGGCCTGAAACCAAGCTCTTACTTAAAATTTGAAACCATTTAATGATCAAACCAAGCTGTGGTATTTGGAGATCTGTTAAATAGGAGAAAGATGTTTCAGAATTATGGTCCAGGAAAGTAAAGGAGCTTACATATAGAACTATTTTTGCAGAGCCAATTGTTGAATCAAAACTGAAGAAAAGTCAAAGGAATATAACAAATATATATATTAATGAAATAAACGACGATGCTAAAAATATATTGTAAGTACAATTATGATGTTACATTTTTATTGTTTAAAGACATTGAGTCATAGGGAAGAAGTTGTACAGCAACGCAAAAAGAAAAACGAAACGGCATTTAGTGTGACTACCATAATATATAGTTAGCGACATTTCCCTTTGACATAATGGGAATTCTCAAGGTTATCGTGCAAAGAGGGGTATAAATGACCATTGTCTTGTTACACGAGCATAATTTGATCACATGACCGTTATCTGGTCGCATGAACATTATCCGATCTCATGAACATTATCTTATCATGGGAACATTATGACCACATGGACATCATCTGATCACATGAGCATTATTATATCACGTTATCACGGGAACACTATCTGATCACATGAGCATTAACTGGTCACATGGACATCATCTGATCTCATGAACATTATCTTACCACAGGAAAATTTCCTGATCACACGGGCATTATCCGATCACATGATTCATGTTCATGTAACATGAACATTACCATATGGTTTTAATCAACTATCAGAAAATTGGATTCAGTCTCCCTTGAGGACTTTATAGTGTTAGACCACATGATAGGTGTACTCCAATGCCAACAATAGGTGGGTTGTTACTGCAGATAGATGTAGTAGAATGCTAGCATTGGTGCGTAGAAAAATGATTGATGCCTGGCGATGCATTTTGGCAATCATTTTTTCACAAAATGATTAGCTAACAGCTTACCTTATCGCAAATGCATATGCTACTGTCCAAGTTATATCAATGCATCTGCAGTAACACTTCCATTGCCTTTGATTTGCTTCCCTCTGTTATTACTTCTTCTCGATGTCACTTATGACTTCCATTTCGTCACATCCTGCTCTTGTAAAAACGATCTTTTTGAAAAAACGTGACCTACATATACGAAATAAGAATGTAAAAAATTGCTGTTTGCCGCTCTGTGTTTTAGTACTTAATAGGATGATTAATCAGTAAACGTTGATAAACCAGGGTTGAAATTTTTAGATCGAAATTCACATTGAAAATTGGAATAGTGATAAAACAAGAATATATCTTTTTTTAAATTTATCGTTTTCCATATTCAGTGGCTCTACAGGAATCAAATTATTAGAAGCCAGCTTTGGTATAGCCAAAGAGAAACCAGAAGAGACGAAAGATGGCGTGCATTACAGCGAAAAAATTCAAAATGTGGTTAGTTGGATGAAACAACTTCTTTACCTTTCTCACATTCAGAGATGACAGAAGCATTTCAAAGTCGTGTATACACTTCATAGGGGGTACAATGTCTAAGAAGTAACTGCACTTTCCAATTACTTTCATAGTTTACTTGTGACAAATTGAGAACCTTGACAACCACCTTTTCTGATGCTTTACTTTCATTTCGACATTGCTATATCAAGTGACAACAAACAACAAACCAGCTGTAAAATCATACATCAAATGTTTGATCACGAGAAAATAGGACTAGGTAACTGATTCCTACTTCATTGTGTCACGTGTATTTATCTCTTCCCTTAAATGATCACTTATATCCATTGTATTATATTAGATAGAGATTACAAACTTTTCACATGACGATCAAAATCGAAGCCATTCTTTGTAACTCATATGCAGCATGATTATTGCAACTTTTTGATTATATTTTCATTGCGACAGCTTTTCAAACAAAATTTTGCTATTTATGACAAACTGAATTTTTCTTCCAGGAACTTGACATCATACTCAATTCATTTTGCAATCAAATCACCATGCCACTTGATGCAACATGCTGTAAAAGAACCACAGGCCTCAAAAAGTACCAATACAGCATTTTCGCTGCATTTGCAAGCCTGTAAGCAACCATAGAATGTTTACTTCAACAAAAATAAAATTTTTGATTTTGATCATTAAACTAAATTCTCAATCGCTCGCTCAATCGCTTGCAAACACATTCAATCTATAACTTCTTGTAAAAAAATTGAAAAACCAACAACATCAACATTTCTCACGCAAAATTGCCAGATTCTATTAACAATGACTTTGCTTTTTTCAGCACGCTTCTTTGCATTGTTCTACTATTTTGGGGAAGAGAAACGTGAAAGAAAATATCATACAGCTGTTTATTAATAACTAACCAATCAGAATTAGGGCTTGGAAAGACACCACCAAAAGACCAAAACTTGCACATTAAAAACAACCATGTGAGAATGTTTCCTTGCAAATCAAAAAGTGTACCAGTACTTGAAAGGGAAGCCCAAACGAATACCGAATACCTTTTCATCGCCAAATGTGACTGACATTCTAGCTAAGGGTTCATACATAAATAACATGGAGTAATCCTGGTGAAATTTATCGTTTTGTGGACAGCAATAAAATGGTCAAATAAACGGTGATTTTCTTTACTTTAATGTGGAAAGAATTGTTGTAGATAACATTTTAAAGATCTTGCATCTGGAATTTCAAATGATTGCTATAATTGGCTTGTAAAAATTTAATTGACACTTTAACAATACACATGCATTTTAACAAGACATTTCTTAATCTTGATAGTAGATCATTGCAATGAAAACACTGAAAAAGGAATTGGTGTTAGATTATTCATTTAAACTGCAAATTTTAACAAATGTATTTATGGGGAGTAGGTTAGTATCGTCTGGGACATAACTCTTAGCTCTCTCTTGCCTTATATTTTGAACACTAGATATTTCAGTTCAAAAAAGATGCCAAACCAGGGCTGATAAAAAAGCAGATTCAGCCAATTAAAGTTAGGAATTTTTACAAATATAATTCTATTACATTTTTAGCATTGCATTTTTATCACAAAGCTGACATTTTCATATCACAATTTTTGATAATTTTACTGACAACTAGCTTTGATCAGAGACTCAAAAATAATATAGATAAGGTATAAGATAGATACTTTTAGTTTTAATGTAACAACTACAACATGAGCTATCCATTCCAAAGAAAAATTGCCTCCTAGCATAACTCCCTTTTTTACTGCTCTAATGCAGATTTGCAAAGCTTAATAAGCTGATGCATAAGCAAAATAAAACAAACATATGACATCACAGTCTACTTCACAGTCTACTTAAAGCATCACGGATAGCATCTCTAAACATTTTCTGGTATCTCAAAACACCCATCACATGACCACAGTCAATATTTCTCATTTCCGAATCTATCCAAATGTCTGCAGGACTTTTAATGTTGCTCATTGGTACATAGCTATCATGGTTTGCAGAGACAAAAATTACTGCTGAATCAGGATGAGGTTGGGTAAAATTCTCTAAATGCGTGAGCTGGTACAAAATGAAGTCCATATAGTCTATTGTATCCTGTGCAATGTCACTGCTAATTCCACTGTCAATAAATGAATATTGTCGTAAAAGATCAAAATTGAGTCTCTCTGAAATGCTGTTCATCCAATTGCTTGTAAGATTGTCTAATCTAAGCAGCGAATCAAAATCAACTGCAAAAATTCCAAGTTTTTTCTTATCAACATCATAATTTTTCAGCCTTTTTGAGTAATAGAGGTTTGTTCCAAAATTTTGCACCAAAAAATCTTTTCTGCCAATAAGTTCGATTAAATCCTTTTTACCTGATGATTCCATTGACAAACTTGGATCATTAAACTCACCAAAGTTCTTCTGCTTCCCATTACAATGCTCAGCATATTTCGAACAATATTGCTCTAACACAGCAACATATTCAGGGTTTGATTTCAATTGTTCTTGTAGCACTTTCCACGACACACTATACTTCATAACACCCTAAATCACAGAAAAAAAATCATAAGAGAATATAACATGGTAAGAAAGACTCAATTCATACATGAAATGCAAAGCAGCTGCTGTATATCAAGTATTTTATTTCAAATTATGTTTCTTCCGGATTCATCCTCTCAACAGGTCAGTTATATGACTGCCAACCTTTGCTTTGGCCCAACATGTTGCATTTCAACCATGCAGTTCTATTGCACAAATATTATTAAGTTCAACTTTCTACATTGATGATAGTTTTCTTAGTTAAAGAAAGCAATCTCCATTGATTGAATATCTTTTTTCAAATATAGGTTTGTGGCACTACTAAATTTGCTTTCAATGGACCAGTCTGCAGAGCATGGCAGAACTCGACGAGATCTCGCGCGTGCAAGGTTAAAAATGGGGGGTGCACGGCGTGCACATCTGATTCTCTTGGGTGCACCAAGTCCCTATAGGTACCTATATTGATTGTATATGCATACAATACGCGCGTGAAAGGCCTAATTTTTGGAGTGCACATCAACCTGCAACAAATTTCCTTGTGTGTGCAGTTGCCACGCTCTGCAGACTGGTCAATGGATAGAGCACATTGTTACAAGAAGCTAGTTTATGCAACAGGGTGCAATCAATATAGAGATCACTCCAAAGATTTTAAACACGGAACTCTATGAACACAATAACTTATGTGTGTTTTCTATTTTTCCTTGGCATAAAACTGACATGAACTGCAGATTGAATGCACTCTAGATCATCCAGCAGCCATTTATCTCCATTGCAAAATAAGCCAAACATGACAATCCATAATCTACCTTTGTAAATACAGGTGCAGCAGTGCTCCATGAAAGGCATGGAATGATTCCAATTGGTTTGTTCCATGCTGTAGCTGAAATTGAGGCCATGTGTCCTCCCATTGAAATACCCGTCACACCAAGTGGACCATATCCGTGGCTCTCACACCAGTTTAAGATTGTCATTACTTCAAACGTTAATGCTGCTCCCATCACAAACAGATCACTGACATGTCTTAAACCAGATTTATTTTGTCCTTTTGGCTTTCTTGAGCCGTAAAACGGGTTTTCGACAATAACTGACGCTACATCGTGTTCTTTTGCTAACGGTAACGCCATGAAATGTCTCCTTCTCCAATAAAAATGGTCTCCAGTGCCAGCAAGATGTATACAAACGGGCTGTCTTTTCTCACGAGAATTTGACGTTTTCTTCTTACCATCATACCAGCTGTGTGGAATAACAAACTGAAAACGAACCTTTTCGCTTTCTTTTGGCAATGATCCAGGCAATATTTTAGTCAACGGTGATTTAAATTCATACTCAATCACATCTGCAACTCCATTTTTACCAGATCCTAGGATTTTGATGTCGGAGCCACGACAGATGTTAAAACACCGATCCATTAAAGATCCATCGCCGCATTGCCATTCATTGGCCTTCGAGTATTTTACATCGCTCATCAGCTGAAAAATTCTTCTAAGTAAACGAATGTCACCCCATCCTTTGGTAAAGAATTTGGGTGCTTGAATTGCAGCCCTGTAAATTGAGTCAACTCTACTACCACCATTTGCAACAGCCATCTTGCATCTTGTATTGTGATGGAGTGAAGCCTCGTTATCAGAAAAAGATTTGTCTAAAAAATGTTGAAAAGTTATACAAACTTTGCCCGGGAAATATCTATTAATTCATTTTCTCTGAAAGCTTGTTTTGAAGCCATTTTACATATAGAAGAAATATATTTTATCGAATCTTACAAAATATGAAACATCGGGTTTATGACAAAACTTATTTGATCTAACGTCCGTAAAACTATTATGGGGGGGGGGCGGCATTGCTTTACTAAAATTATGAATTATTATATTTTTAATAATCAGTATACTTTTGTTTAATTGTTCTCAACAAAAGAAGCACTCAAATATTTCTACCTTATTTGTGGAACTGAAGTTTCGCACGTTTTGATACTTTAGTTTCTTAGTATCGTCTGAGAAATTTCTGTTCCATTGTATCCACCAAAGTTTATTTATGCACAAAGAAGCATATGTATACACACGTAGCCAACAATTCATAGATTGCTAAGTGATGCCCTCTTCACAAGCTTGCCCCCTTGCCCTTTTCCCGGACAGGCGTCCCTGTTCTTAGATATAAAATAAAAACCGGGTAATTCTCTAAGGTAAAACCATTGGCAAATGATTTAAAACTTTTTGGCATATCATCTGTTTAGAGAGTGAGAGGAAACGCCACAGTTGTTGAATTCAGGGAAAAGCACCTGTCTAAAGAGTTGCACCTGCATTCACTCTCCCGTATTTTGACTCAGTATCAACAGATCAGATAGCTTAGGATGGAAACTAGTGCTTTTCTATGTCAAAACACAGTTAAATCCGGCTATACTTTGTGGGCTCACAGCACTATTTACCATGCATGAATGTCAAAACAGTAGGTAGATCAGCAGGCAACAAAAAGTGAGAGATCCCAGCAGTGATAATCATAAAGAACAAACTTTTAATTGCATGCTATTTTCTTCTTAGACTTTCTGTGTGACGGAATGGTCGCCATTTTAATGATTTAAGCAACAGCTGGTGTTTGAAAACTTCTAATTGTACGTAGAAAAATTTCCTTTAATTTTAAAACATAACGTTGAGGGTGTGGGAAACCTTTTGCTTGAGACACATTACAGACGGGCGTGAATAGAAAAATAATAATTTAACTTTTATTTGAAAAACGGTCCGTAGCTACATGCTAAAACATTCAACGTAAAGGAGAGACCAGTTTTTGAGATTCTATTCATCTAGAGCTACAAATAAAGACATATATACATTGATTGTAGAATGAAGTATTTTCCAACAGTATTTTCCAACGATAAAGTGGCTACGTAACTTTGATGGATAAAAGTATTATTTTTCTCCAACAATATCCAGGGTATAACAAAAACTCAAGTCTTTCAGTCTGGGACACAGGCATGTGCCTGCATGACTGGCTTATTCTTTTGACCAATCGGGATCAATCAACCTCCACTGGTCAGGTAAGGCCATTTTCTTATGTTTGATGCTCTGATGAGATACGAAATAAAAGCTTTAAATATGATATGTGATCTGTTTCCTTTTTACATAAAATTAGAAAATTTGCAGCATTACATGAGAAGAAAGTATAGTATCAATTATCATATATATACAAATTAATTTGATACCAAATATAAGGGAAATAAATTACGTTTTCATTGTGTTCTTGAGTATGACATAAAACCTTCAAACAAATTTTTTCTTTGTTGCAGTGTATCTTTCCATGTACTGAAGGAAAATGTAAACAATTTAATAAACAATCAGAGAAAGGATCAAGTCATATTTATCATTCAGTTGAAATAAATTGTTTGTCATATTTTTTATCCTGAAAGATACTCCAGATGAGGATGTACTTCCCAGATGATGAATTTTTAGAGAAATTTCCAGAACAGGAGGTATCAAGATCTTTCTCTAAATGGGAAAGCAGGTAGCTTTGTTTCTTCTGAAAAGATAACATGTTGCAAATCATGTTAAAGTAGGTGAGAATGTTACCCTGTGCACTAATAATTTGACCAGAGTCTGCATCTACTCCTCTTAAATATTTGATAAGGAAATGAAAATAAACATTACAGTGCACATTACTCACAGCATCATAACCTTCTTTATCATGAAGCTCTCTCATCTGAAATAAATTCCCGTCAACAGCTAACACAGAAATTTGTGAATGTTTGAGTATATCTGTTGAAATTGCATCAATTACCAAGCAATTTTCCTCAACTCTAAGTACTTTCAAACGTGGGCATTTACTAAGTGATACAGGCAGATGTGATAATCTGTTTTGATTCAAGTTCAGCTCTATTGCTTGTAAACCTCCAAGGTTTTCAGGCAAAATGTCAATTTTATTCCCTGAAAAATCTACTGCATCAAGTTTTTGCAGCATACATATTTCAACAGGAAATTTCTGCAGCCTGTTGTTGCACAAAGTTAGTGATGTAAGATTTTTCAGCTTTGCAAATACAGATTCTGGTATGAGACTGATATGATTTCCAGATAAACTTAGAGTTTCCAGCTTTGTGAGGTTACCAACAAACTCTGGTATGGCTTCTGCAATCAATTAAGAATAAAACTTTATATTATTGTAAAGTCAGTACCAAAACGTCTGAAATAAAACACAAAATTGGCTTATAGTTCTGAAAATGATTGTCTGCAAAGAAAAAGAGAGAGAGCAAAGAGAGGTAAAAAGGAATATAAAAGAGAAGGGGAGAAAACAATAAGATAATCACGACAAAGAAGAAAGTTACAAGAAAATAGGGGATGGAGACATAGACAAAAAGGATAAGAACAGGAGGTGATAAAAGACTTAGACAGAGCAAGAATAAAGTAATAGGAAGGAGAACAGAACAAGGAAAAGAGAAAGTGGTGAAAAACAGGCAAAAATGAGATAAGAACTGGCAACATGGAGGCTTGATGAGACAACATGCACCAGTGGTAACATTTTTGGTAATAAATCAAACAAAGGGGTTACCTACCAATTCTATTATTATTGATGGTAAGACTCTTTAAATTTGCAAACTGAGCAAATACGATTGGTAACTCATGTAGTTTGTTATTGGACAAATCTGTTGTCCGTAAAGCTTTAGAGAGCTTTGAAAATTCAGGCGGTAACTGCAAAGGAGAGATATTAGAAAGAAATTAGCTATCTACCATCATTGTTATCCTCAATCATTTAAATAAAGGTTGAAATGCACAAATGCAAAATGTGGTAAAGCGTTTAGACTAAAATGTTTCAGAAACTCTTCACTACTATTGCTAATTCATAAAATATTATAGAGGTTTTGTTTTATGTTAGATAATCTCCAATTGTGAATAGTGGTTCTTTTCTGCTTGTATCTTGAAAGTCCTGTATATTTTATGCTTTGTTATCACTAACCTGATTCAAATCAGTTTGGCACCCTATGACCAGTATGCAAAGCATCACAAAACTCGTCGAGATTTCGCGCGTACAACGAAATATTTGGGGGTGCATGGCATGCACACCTGATTCTCTTGGGTGCACTTGTGTCGAGTTTTAGATGGAACATGACACTGCAGGTCAGCCTACATTGAGCCTATACTCATACCATGTACACGTGCAAGGGCTAGTTTTTGGGGTGCACTACGATCTGCTACAAATTGTTTTGTGCATCCATTTGCAACATGGAGACTGGCAAAATGAGACGAACGGGGCAGTAACTTCGCAGTAATATAGAGGGGATTTTTGGCAATGGCCCAATTCTTCGTTTACCAACTTAATCTAATGTGAAGCAAGAAAACAAGCAAGCTTACCTCCTTTAAACCTTTGCCTTGTAGAGAACAAACACCCGTCTTCTTCGCATTCTCAATCTGTGGTGCTAACGAATTGCCCATCGTTCTTGCTGCTGCTGGCTTGGGCCTAAAATGGGCGCGGACTTTTCAACTGTATGTTTACTTAAAGTAACACCTAAAGACTTAGATGAAGATTGATCTCAAAGCAGCATAATTTGATTATTATACGTGGCAGAAATGTATCTTAAACAACATGATAACACGTACAAATAATAATGAATTCTTTACCTGATGACTCCCATCTACTGTACATCAGCCATATTTTGATGAAATTTATTGCTGGTGCGAAGGAGCAAAACAGCTGACGTCACTTCCGCACAAGAAGAGGCACAATTTTTCCAAAGATGGCGACACTTTAATTAACAGAAATGCTAATTAGATAAAAACGGTTCATTCATTACTTTGAGGGTAGCCTCCACAACAGAATATGCAGTTAAAATTTCGTTATCTATTACTGTTCATAATTATCGTCCTTGTACTCATTTTAACGGGATTGTTATTTGAAACAGCCTTCAAGTCAAGATCTGGCGGCAGCAGCAGCAGCCGTAGTAAGAAACCGTTGCCGATTGAGCAAATACTTGACAGAGATATAGATTTTGTTAAGACACAGAGAAACTGCAGATTTAATTCTTGTTTCAATATTTTCAAATGTCATATCGATACAGACTGGCGTGTTAAAGTCTTCATATATCCAGAAAAACACTTTGTTACACAGGAAAATGAAAGAATATTCCCAGAAGCAACAAAGGAATTCCAAGAAATTATAGATGCCATATACGGAAGTAAATTCTGGACTAACAATTCAAATGACGCATGCATTTTTGTTCCAAATGTTGACATTCTATCAGAGAGATCAGTTCTGACAGGGCCAGCAGCAGGAGCCCTTTCCTCTCTAAAGTTTTGGAATGATGGGGAAAACCACATTTTGTTCAACTTTTTCCAAAAGAAGTCATCTTCTGCAAATGCACTCACCATAAATTCTGGAAAAGCAATGGTTGTATCTGCTGATTTCAATCAATTGAACTTCAGGCAGAAGTTTGATGTGGTTATTCCTGTCATCAATTCATTCATAGATCCAATGGAAATTGCTGCAAAGATTCCAAACATGAAATTAAGAAAAACTAGAAAATGGCTGCTTACAATCCAATACGGTATTGTCACAAGTTCAATGAAAACAGAGCTTGAGAATATCATTGATAAAAACCAAGGTTCTGTTTTGCATTTGTCATATTGTACAAATGCAGATTTAGAGTCTGCTACTCGAGAGCGTTGCATGGGAACACATTCTTTTACATACCCAAATATTTTGAGCGAAAGTATGTTTTGTTTAGTACTTCCATCAACAGGCCTATTCAAGACATTCTTGACTGATTCCATGATGAATGGCTGCATCCCAGTTGTGCTTCAAGCACATCTTATGCCCTTCTTATTCGCCATTGATTGGAAAAGAGCATCTTTACGTTTTAATGAAAACCAAGTACAAGATCTGCTTCATATTCTCAAGCAAGTAGATAGCAATCAACTTGCCTCATACAGAAAACAAGTGCTATTTTTGTGGGAAAGATATTTTTCCTCACTAGGAAAAGTGACATTGACAACACTTGAGATTTTAAATGACAGGATTTCTCCACATAAAGCAAAAAAGTATGAAGACTGGAATGGACATTTGGCAACATTTTATAATGAAAACTTTGTCAAAGGTGCCCGCTCACCAATCTTTTTGCCCCTTGCTCCACCAAAACACCAGGGATATACAGCAGTTATTTTAACTTACAACAGAAATAAAGTTCTTTTTCAGCTTCTTAATCATCTTGACAAATGTCCAAGTCTTGACAAAATTTTGATAATTTGGAACAATCCAAAAGCAATGCCTCCTGTTGCCTCCAAGATGCCAAATATCAGCAAACCGTGGGTGATAATAAAAGCAAAAGCTAATCTGTTGAGCAACAGATTCTATCCATACAAAGAAATTGAAACAGAAGCAATTTTATCATTAGATGATGATATATCCATGCTTACTGTGGATGAATTAGAGTTTGGATTTAATGTCTGGAAGCGACACTCTGATCGGCTTGTTGGTTTTCCAGGGAGGAATCATCAGCTACAGTCAGAAACTGATGAACATGGATTCATATATCAATCAGAATGGCTTAATGATGTGTCCATGGTTTTGACTGGGGTTGCCTTTTATCATAAAGTATATAACCATCTTTTCACTTACAAGATGCCACAGACTGTAATTAGATACATCGACAGTAGAATGAACTGTGAAGATATTGCAATGAATTTTTTGATTGCCAATCTGACAAAGAAATCTCCTATTAAAGTTACTGCCAGAAAGAGATTTATTTGCCCCCAGTGTTCAAGTAATGAGTCACTTTGGTCAGAGACAAGCCATTTCACAAAGCGATCCAAATGCTTGAAAGAATTCACAAAACAATTTGGCCACATGCCATTAGAGATGGTTGAATTTCGAGCAGATCCAGTTCTTTTTAAAGAGAATATTCCAGTTGAACTTCAAGCTTTTCCTGGTGTTGGATTTGTTTGACCGTTGTGCAAACTCAATCTTAGATTTCACCTATTTTTTTAGATATTGCCTGGTGTATTTCTTATCTTATATATTTATTTCATTGAGCTAATATCATTTTTGTGCTTTAAAAGGCTGGTAAAACTGAATATTTTTAATTTAGCATTTTAACACACTGAATATAATCTCACAATTTTGTAAAGTGAATTTGGCTAAGGTTGCACAAATAACAGAACATTTAAGAGCAGACCACACACTACTTTCAGTTTGTTTCATAAAGAACACACAGCTTATAACAACTGGAGGTCTTGTAGCAAGCGTGGAATAATTCACCACTCTAAAGTTTGAAGAGAAATCCTGAAACCTGAATTGCCCCTCTATTATATGGTAATATTGCCAGTGATGGGTGGATGTATTTGGGCTCTCATGTTAGTAGGTAGCAGGTTGAACATCAAGAGGCTCAAGAGAATCATTGTATCCAGGGAACAGTTAGATAGAATTTTGGCAAATTTTGAATGCCTTTTGTATGGTCCAGATGATTTGCCATGGTCCCAGAGCCATTCAGGCCAGTTTGCAGAGTATTGCAGATCTTGACAAGATCTTGGGTGCGCTAACAGTCCTGCATCTCAAGTGCAGGTGCGCTTAAACTGTACAAAAATTGTAAGGTGCGTCACTACAGTATGGGTGCCACTGCACAAACCTAAGAATTTCAAAATCTGACGGGTACCCAGGTGTGCTATCTTAGGCATTTAAGAATTATATTGGGTGTGCCATTGCCATACTCTGCATTCTGTGATTCAGGTAATGATTGACACACAAACTATTATAATCAATTTTCATTATGATCCTTGACTCAAGAATGTAGGTAGCCTGTGTCCAAAGCTGTTACCTGTGGTGCACAGAGGTGATGTTTTTGTTAAATTTGTTAAATGTAAAGCCGTTGAGTACCCCCAGATATTAAGATAAGGAACTTTGCAACTTCCATTAATGTCCATTTCAACAGTAATGATAAATACAATTGTATCTTCTAAAAAGCTTAGACAATATTCTCTCAATATCTGAGAAGCAACAAATATTGAATATTTTAGGTGTAGATACCCAATTATCCTTTTTATTTTGCGTAATTAGTTGCACCTCAGGAGGAACAAAAAATTACCCAGTTTGATTCAGCAAATTAAATATTTGTGCAGGTATAATTGTTCGCCATGACACTACATTGTTCTGCAACAAAGTTTATCAAAAGTAAACCAAAGCTCCTTATGAAAATATACTTTCATTTGAATTTTCACAGTTCAACCTTTCGTTTGTTAGTGTTTACATAGACATACGTCACGATTAACAGTGCAACGGCCACTATAACTGGAATTACGATAAATAAAGAGTTCTTTTTAGTATCCATGTTTTCTTGCTTTCTCTTTCTCTTCATCTTGCTCGTTTCTTTAGCGACTTTTCCTTTTAGCTGTCTCATTATACCAATTTATCAGGAGTAATCCCAAATGTCTGTTTTCACGCTCTGTTGTGATGATTCAGTAAGGAAGACTTTCTTGTTCCTTTGCTGGTACTTGTCTCGTTTCGATATATATGAGAGTGAGGCTGGTAGTAAGCATGTCTTTTTCAAATGACCGTCAAAAAACTTGTTTTGAGATTAAAATTAATGCTTACTAAATGGTCATTTTTATCAAATTGATGAATAACAAATATGGTTGTTTTTTAAAGCCAATTTTCTGATAAATGCATTGCACTAAAGATGCCACACACCTCTTCCTCTACTCTTCAAAGCCAATTTCTTAAAGGGTAGCTTTTAGAAACGTAAAACAGACAGGCAAAACAATAGCTAAATATCAAATAATTTCGCTAATTATCAAAATCGAAAAGGGGCAATTCCCCCCGCTGCCTCCCTGCTTTAGGTGTGCTGAGAGTAGTTCTAGGGTCTTCAAGGAAACCTCCCTGAGAGTCTACATCAATGAATTTTTCATTTAAAATCGTTTTCGGCTTTTCGCCATAATTTTGCCCACATTGTCCTCAAGTACCACGAGCGCCTTTGACTGATTTTCCTATCAAAAACTTCCAGAACAGGGCTGGGGAATTCTTGGAGACAATTCTATTTGGGAAAGTATCTTCTTATGAGCAATTATTTATTTTTAGTGACTACAATTCAACGACTGTGAAACCAAAAGCTGCAAATGCATTTTCACTTCTTTTTGAAGCTTTCTAAAATTCCACTATCCACTATCCAAAAATATTATTTCTTTGACGCCAAGTTGCAAAAACAGGGGCCGGGTGAAATAAGAAATAACTAGCAGTTTTGTTTATCAGAAGTATAATTATGACGCTTGGGAATAGATAGGAAGAATCTTTTTCAAGGCGGAGAAACGTGGAAGTTATTTTTATCGGGAAAAATCATTAAAACAAGCAGATTTTTGCAGCAATTTTTTATCTATATCAGACATGACATTGATTCTGCATTCAAAAATATGAAATATTTCTACAAAAATGAGAGGAAAATGAGATTATCAGATGGACCTCAACGTTTGGCCGATTCAGCAGTGACCCCCCGGGAGTGACCCGTAAAGAGCTGTAGATTAAAAAACCGATTATCTTTCGAATTTTGTCAGCATTTCTTAACTCAGTTATCTTTAATAAAGCCATCACTATTTTCAATTTTAGATATTAATAAACGCGAATAAAAGTCCTTATAATCTGATGGCAGTTCTTGAAGCATTTTCACAGCTTTATCGATCATTTGCATAGCTCTAGCAGCAGGAACCAGGTCTTTATTTCCGTAAACATCTTTTTGATCATAAAATTTCTGATCAAGATTTTTATAGAAAACATTAACACCAATACTAAAGTCTAAAGCTACAACGTTATGGAACCACATTGCAGGTATAAAGATCGCATCTCCTGGATACAAAATACACTCGTGTTTTATAGCGTTTTTGAATTTTGGGTATTTTTGCAAGTCAGGGGTATCGATATCAATCACTTCAGATTTGTCTCCATTAAGATAAAGATTTAATGCATCTTTTGGGCTAAATAATACTACCCTTTTCTTACCATCAACTTGAATTAATACATTGTCCATAACCTGAAAAATGAAGTGAAAGGAAGTCGGTAAAAAATATAATAAAGGTTGACACACACTTTTCAAGAGGAGGGAATGAAAGATGTTAGTCAAATCATGTTTTCGTCATGAGGTTAATTATTGCCAAAGCAAAAATAAAAATCTGTAAAATTTCATCATTTTGGTCCCTATGTATCCCAACATACAGAGGCAGTGCCACAAACTGTTTTTCTGTTTACTAGTTGGAAGGCTGGACCACTAAAATAATATTACAATGATTCCAAAAATATAACATTTCTCTCCACATCAGATGAAAAAAGGTCTTGTTATGTACTTACGTCATAATGTGTCCACAGTTGCATATTTGCTGATCCAATTCGGAATACACTTGAGAAAATTTTATCTTTTGGGACAAACGTTGGTAGCTTGATGTCATTAGCAATGGATGGGAAATCGTTTTCAATATTTGCAACACCCTGGTTGAGAATGTAAAAAATCAATTTGACACTCTCGTAAACAATTAGGGAGTAGGGGCCACACTTGAGGGGAGTTTGGGGGTTTCGTTACAAAAAATATTGTTTTCTTGCAGTGCAAATATAGGCACCTACTGTAAGGTTTAAGCTAAAATTAGGTTATTTTTACAGTTTTGAAAGGACAAAGAGTGAATTATGCAGGGCAAATGTGCCATTCCATTACAGAACATGACGGGACACCCTTTTTGGAGAGAAACTCAATTGCACATTGGAAAGGTTTTTCAAAATAACCCCATACAATAGCAAGAAAAGTGATGAGGCATTTGCATGAAATTCTATATAAAGCTTCACAAGATTGTGATGAAATAGAGATTCCTGGTTGCTATACAGAGAATTGATTCATAATTTTAGTCATTTTCTGTGAAGCAATTGATAATTATCCATAGATCAGACCACTGAGTCTAGATATAACACCCAAAGAAGCAACTCCTTCATGCCTACAAGCAGTGATGCTGAAAGAGGGGGCAGGGGCAGCTGCTCCCATTGCCCTTTTCCAAGGGGGGCAGAGGGGGGTAAGAAGTGCCCTGCTCAATTCTATAAATTCTTTTTGACAATCAATCAGAACACAAGGCACAAAATTTTTTTGATTTTCTACTATTTTACAGGATGTATTTTATGGTCAAGTGCCCTTCAAAAAAGTCTGCCCCCTCCCCTGTGCCCTTCAATGCTTCCAGCATTTCTGCCTACAAGCCAGTCATATAAAAAAGTGCATATCAAATTTTTGGGTGAAAAATTTACTAAAGAAGGGAGGAGAGGTGAAAGTGCCCCTCTGATAAGTTGCCTGGGGTCAAGCTTTTTTATTGGAAATCATTTTAAATAAAAGGTGTCTAAAACAAAATGTGAAAAGAATTTGATTGAATGTTTACCTTCCTGGGGTCTGTCACAGCAATTGATCTCAAATAATATTTCTCTGTCTAAGGTGGAAAAAACATGCATTAAATAAAACATGCAAATTTATTATGCCTGCTAATTTATGTGGCTTTTGACAAAGTTCCAGAATGTCAAAATCCTGCTCATGATTCTACATGGGCTCCTTTCTAACCAATCCCACCCCCCCCCCTGGATGTGCATTGTTTTTGTATGTGTTGAAGTTTGGTAAGTGAAATGATGATATTAAAGACAAAACATTAGAAACTAACTGGTGATATGAAATATTCTTCTTGGATATCATTTCTTGATCGTTTTATGAATTCATCGAATGGGAGAGTTCTAGAGTTAAAAAAATAATAAACTCTTAAATGATAAGTAAATTCAATTAATTTTCAATCACTCAAAAATAAAATGGTTTTCTCGACCACGTAGTAGAATCCTTTTTCAATGAAAATGATCAAAATACCTTCATATCAATAGTATTCAATGTTCAAACTCCCCTTTCAGTCGCAGCTTTTAGTAAACAGACTCTAAATACAAACTTACTTATATAAAAAATTCTTTTTTAAGAAATCCATTTGCGATACAGGACACACGTGTATTTTCACTGCCGTATCGCCAATTGCATCAGCTAGATATCCTGATGTCCATAATTCCCTAGCCTTCCCAATATCCAAGTCTCGAAGAACTGCCGGTTTTCGTTTCTGCGAAATCTCTTTGTAAAAAACTTCATCAGATGGATTTGTATATTCACAGACGGTCGCCATTTCCACTCTGATGGAAACATGACTTTGAAGTTGTTGTTGTTTGCAATGGAGGGGGCGGGGGTCTCCGATTAAAATAACCCAGCTAATATCAGAAGGGAATGGGAAAACAGATTTCTCTAATTGATGGCAAATTCTACTGCCACGTGACATCAATCTTTTATCTGGTGGGGTGAACGGACACTTCCCTTGCCAAAACAAGACAAAGTGGAAAATAACAAATTAATTACAAAAAAATCTTGTCCTGCAAATATCATTTATTTCCCCCTGGCTCGACAATAAATGCCCAAAATCTGATGTTACCAAATGGGTGATTCTGGAATAGCGAGATCAAGCATAAGAAATAAAGTTCCAAAACGGCTGCCAAAAACATGATAAATTTGAGTTGAAAAGAATAACAAATTTTAATGTTATGCTCCAAAATATGTCAAAAGTATTTAACATCCGCACCATTTCCCTGCATTCGAAATACAGTAACAAGAATAGAACTTCTGCTGTTTACCGGGAAGTAGTTCCCAGACTCTTTCGAATGCTACCCTTTTGAAGGTGAGGTCGTTTGTTTACAATAATCACTGTTGGAAATCAGCTGACTGTATTTAAAAAGTCAGCAGGTTTTGCCGTAAAGCGAAGGGAATTCCCAGAAAACCGGACAGGACATCCAGCATAGCCTCGAAGATAATTACAGGTATTTTTGAAGTTCTGTTTGTGATCGAAATCGATCTGTTTTTCTCAAATTTTGCCGTGGATTTACTGATCGTTAAGGCGGCAGTTGGATAGGCCTAGGCACAAACAAGATAAAATTACATCGTATCAGGAAGAAAAGCAAGAAAAACGCGATAGACATTGCAAAGATGAGCGGCGAACCTCAAGACTTCGTGAAATTATTGCCACCAGAACTTCTTGAGATGATTTTTACAAGTGTCGGAGAACAAGGTGTTTATTCGTCAATGTTGACTTGCAAGCACTGGTTGCATTTTGTTGACAATGACAGTATGATTTGGCAACAACTTTGCCAGCAGTTTGACAGAGATGACATCGAAGAAGATATTGCAAAAGGACTGTCGTGGAAGGCAATTTTCTTGAACAATCAAGGTGTCAAAGGGGTTGTACGAAGATGGCTAAAGGGGAAGTACAGTTGTCTGAAGTTGTATGATGAAATTGCAACACAGAAATTAATGGCTGTCTTAGATGTGGACACTTGGGGATTTATTTTAGAGGCGGAGTTAAGGCGTTAAATCAAATTATTTGTGTATTATTAATTTTTGCTTAAGTCTATTAAAATTTTGGTAGAAGTAAATTACGTATTATTGTATACTTTGTAAATAAATTTTAGAAGCTTTCCTTTTACTCTTTACTACAATGTAGATTCGTAAAATTGTTTTTCCAGCTTAGTTTAATGGTAAGAGTTAACGAACGAAAAATTCATCAGGAAAGATAGTATTTTTGGCATTTTTCATGGGAGCTTCACTCTAGAATAAGACAATCATAATGCCAAAGAGAACGAAACTACTTCCTTGCTGTTTTAGGGCAAAAATTAACTTTGTCAAAGAGAAAGTGAAAGAAAGACTTATTTTGCCATCTCTTTGTAAACTATAAATCAGGCTTTGTTTTAATTCACATTATTGTGTTTGAGCGTCTTCAAACAGGGTGCATCCTCTGCGTAGGACCATCGCAGTTTTTGAAGCAGGGGTATCCCCCTTTTGCCTGCGTTCACACATGGCAAGTCCTTCCCAGGCCAGTTCAAATCCACCTGCGGTCCACTCTCCATTCCTATCTGCAAGAGTTGAAAGCTTGCGTTTATGTAAATTTGACGACGAATTGATGTAAACGATGTTAATTTTAAGCATGAATATTTTTGTATGTTATTAACTAATCTATTCTTTTCGAAATTTGAGAAGTTTATATACTGTAGTGCCGTGCAAACTGCGTTGCATCGCAAAAGTAAACAAATTTAAATGAAACGAACTGCACATAGCAAAATGAAATAAAGATGGGCTTTTTGGAGGTCTTTCTACTAAATGTTATGAATGGTCTAACTGCACAGTGCTTTAACTCAAAATGTGGCCATATAATTTCTAGCGAATATGTAATGACATCTAATGTCTCTGTTTCCAAAATAAACGTCCACACGCTGAACTTGAAGAATTTATCAGGTCAAACCAAATAAGGATCAAATCAACCCCAGTTAATGCAGTACAAGAGACACTAGAGCGTGGGGGGAGGGGGGCAGCGGGGGGTAACGGCCCCCTTGCCTTTGGAAAAAGTCCCATGCCCGCACTTTCCAATTATGCCGCCTTAAATTTTTTTGCTCCCCCCTTTGCTTTGTCCTTTTTCTGGCATACCTGCCATTACAAACATTTCTTCTGAATTCTTTTCATATCTTCTTTCTGAAATTTTGCAAAATATTTCGTTTTAAAAAAAAATCTCTCAGGCTCATGAGTGGAGTAATACACATCTTGGAAAATTACTAGCCACTTTAAAGCTGCAGTGCTTTTAGCAGTTAAATTCGAGCGCTATCTCCTTGCCTGGACCAGAGACATTGTAACAATCAAGGTCGGTTTATTAATAACTACTTAAAGACGGATTAATTAGTGTGGATAATATTGCATTAGATCATCCATTGAAGCATTGTTCAATTGTGAAAAGGCTTTAAGATTCACGAGGTTTGAACCAATTCTGTACCAACTGTTTACAGGTAGTATTGAGCAACTAGAGTGACTTCACTGAACATGTATGCTGCCGAATGCTGCGATCGCGCACCGTGAAGATGCTCATTGAACCTTCACAAACAGTCTTCAATTTCTGAAGCCTTGAATTCTTGGAGAGATTGAAGATTAGAAAGGCTATTTAAAGTTCATACCCCACACACTTACACATGGATGTGAAAGTGAAAAGGGGGTCTCAGCTAGTCACCATATCATGGAGGAAATGTTAGAGACTCCCTTTTACCATCAAGATGATATCCTTACAAGATCTATTCCACCTTCGGTTCTTTATGACAAAAGTTCTTTGGAGTTAAACTTGCAGACCTGCCCAGACTTATCACCGCAGCCGAAACAAAACGAAAATGGTCAAAAACCGGCTAATGGGCTCCAACAGAACTCAATCGATTCGCCGAGTCTTGATTTTCTCAAGCTCGGCTCACCCGATTTGGAGAGAATGTTCATGAATTTTCAAGGAAATGTTGGAAACTCGCCAAATGACGACCCAAATGCGGCTTTTACTTTCTCTGGTGAAATTACAGGCAGTGCAGATAATAGTTTTACTGAAGCACTGCAACAGTTGCATGATCAGCAGGAAAGCGTTCTAGATGGTGTGAGATTTGCCAGTAGCAAAGCGAATTGCAGCCGTGCGAGTTCACAAGATGGCAATGTAATCACATCGGTTGATAAGAAAGATAAAAAACATGCGACGGGGCGGCACAAACGGCAACAGCAAGAAGATGAAATCATTATAATTGCAAATAGAAATAATAATAACAATGTTTCTTGTTTGAATAATAACAGTAATCACATTCAAAGACGGAGCGATGAACATCAACTTACAGCCACTAGTTGCTCACAGCCACCAACCCCAGCGAGGCCGCACATGTCTTTAAACCTTCCCGTTACAACAAATCATGGGCTTGTCAATGTAAATGGCCATGTCATACCACAGGAGCAATTTTTACTTAACAATATGGCAGTAATAGGCAATGCAAATCATCATATGATGCCTTCACAAATGCAGCAGGAAATCGCCTTTCTAAACCACGCAATGGGGTATGTGCCAGAAAGAGACGGCATACCCCAAGCTCTTATGGAACACGTGACAATGGCAGATCCTGCGATGCAGTTTCGTCATATGCAAGCAAGATTCCAGGAAGGAAGTTATGTTGAGGCTGGCTTCCCAGACAGACCTCAGATGCAGATGAATGGTATGGAGAACATGCATATAATGAATCAGATGGACGAACAAGCGAAACGGTTTCTTGAGAATAATCCACACTACCAACCTATCGATTTGGAACTCCAAGAGTTAGTGAAGCGAGAGAGAAAAAAACTACGAAACAGGGTAGCCTCCTCGAAGTGTAGAAAAAGAAAACTAGAAAGGGAGGCTCGTCTCGAAATGAGAGTCAAAGATCTGAAGGAGAAGAATATAGAATTAGGAGCAGTATCAAATGCATTGAAACAACAAGTTTGTGATTTGAAACAGCGCGTAATGGATCATGTCAATGAAGGTTGTCAGATTGTTTTAGCCGCTTGATGTTTTAATATTCTTTTGCAAAGGGTCTTCATCATCGTCGTGAGCATAATCACATTCAATACGTTTCAAGATTGAAGGAAAGAGTTTTCCCTTTTATCCACGGTCGCTCTTTATTCTCTGCATGTTAGTGCTTCTTTTAGCAGTTTGACACGATCACGAAAGTAGACTACGCTTACCATGCTGATTTTCCATTGCTAACGTGGCGGGCCCCCAGAAGATATACCTAATTATAATGGATTAAACAGAAATGGAATTCTTCAAAGCCTGTCCTTAGCTTCTACCAACCGAGTCTTGCAACATTTCACGATTGGGGGCTTTTTAATTTTCATTAGAGCGTAGACACCGTCTGCAAATGCAACAGAATATTCTGCTTGGGTGCTGTTTTGAAAGACCTCCATTCGGTTGGTAACCATCTAAATTCAAAATATTCCCGTTTTTGGGCGATGGAGTCAACTTAAAGTCTGGTCAATAGATTTCTAAAGGGCTGAATTTCTGGGGCAGGACACCAGAAATAATCCAGGAGATGATAAATTTGTTGCACAATAGGACAAGGGACTCCATTACTCCAAAGTTTAACTCCAAATACTACTTATAACTCTCAAAGTGGCTACCATAAACTCGAGTTCGACCATCAACCAAAGTTGCTGAATAAAAACTGGATCTCAAGAGCCCAATTTCTTTGCTGAAAAGGGGTTCTGGGAGTTATATTGTTCAAACAAATGGTTGACTATTTATTGACTTTGGTTTAAACCAGCGAAAAGTTGAGAACGTTATGGTTCGCTAAAACATGAAAATGGAGAGAAGTTTATGAGCTTGTCAATTGAAATGTTGCGTAGGAAGAAACAAATATCAAAGTTGATATCATTGTACATTTAAGTTTAGATGGTAATTTTTACCTTAGCTTAGCACATACAACTATTTGTAGTTTAGGTTTATATTTAAATTGTTATCAATATTCGTGTTTTTAAAGACATGTTTTCTTGCCTCCCTATCTAACTCTAGATTCAAATGCATCAGGTAAGATTTTAAATGGGGGGAGGGGGTTAAGGCTCCATTTGAATTGCCAATCTTCGTTAATGGGACAAGTCAAATTGTTCTGTGTTCACTGGAACTCAGTGATGATAGGATTTTGGCAACACTTTGACCGTTCATTTGCATGTCACCAGACAGAATATTAACCTAGTTAATAAGTGATAAACGCAATGCGGCTACAGCCGAAAAGTCGTTGTGCAAGGGCAAAATCATTATGAACATGCCTTTTCTACGTTTTAATGGAGCTCCGTAACTATGTACTTGATGATGAAAGTTAGCCGAGGCCCGTGCGGCTGCTTCAGTGCTAAAAAAAGCAATTCTCTTGCAACTGCAGTCCAGATGTTATCGACCAACCAGTCTTTTTTATGAGAAAGTTTGAAATTACTTCAGGCCACACACTTTCTAGCAATCTTAGAACTTCTGTGAAATTTGGTAGAGGTCTTTTACACAATAAATCGGGTTATATTTTACGCAATTAAGCATTTTCACGCAACAGTTTATCTACAAAAATTTTTGGAACAAAACCAAGTTGCATACTTAGATTTGCAGCATCCAGCATTAAACTTGAAGAAAAGGAGAGTACTGCTCTTATTTTGATAAACGCCTTAAAAAAGCTGAGCGTTACCAGAAGAAAGATTTGTGATGTTTTAGATTTGGACCTAAGCCGTAGCACCTGCCAAAGCAGATCTATTGATTATCAGTAGATGTGAATGTAAAGCATACGTTAATATGTTGACAAAACAAAGATAAATTGATAGCCTTTGTACAAATAAAATACATTACCATATCAAGAAAGAAGTAATGATGAAATACTGATTAAAATACGTAATTCTGAAAACTGAGCAAAAATCTGTTTAATATTGTGTGTTGCGAAAGTAGTGTAACAGGAAACTAGCAGAAGTCATTAAGTAGTCCTCCGAAACTCAACAGTTTGTTATTGTTATTATGCCATTAGTATGTGCTTCACAAGTACAGTTTAAAAATGTACCTGCCACGCTTCATTTCATTTCATCTTATTTCATTTTATTTCATTTTATTTCATTTTATTTCATTTCATTTCATTCCATTCCATTCCATTTCATTCCATTTCATTTCATTTCATTTCATTCCATTTCATTCCATTCCATTCCATTCCATTTCATTTCATTTCATTTCATTTCATTTCATTTCATTTTATTTCATTTCATTTCATTTCATTTCATTTCATTTCATTTCATTTCATTTCATTTCATTTCATTTCATTTCATAACAGCTTAAGAACTACCTCATACAAGGTATGGCAGCTATACTCCTTTATAAGTGAGCTAAATTAAAACTATCATGACGGAGATTGATAATAACCGGCAAGACCAATGACCAACTCAACGAAAAAGAATTAAACGAGAACGGATGAACCAGCACTGCAATGCAAAGGTGCTAAAAAGTGCAAGCTTTGGAGAAATGAAACTGCAGATTTCTATTCTTCTTTCTAGTGAATAAATATGTGAGAATGTAAGGAGGATACACATTGCCTTTCTCGTAGAAATGTAACTCTTTGAACTATTATGAAAGCTATGTTTTAAAGTTTAATTCTAGCTGCAAGCTCTTTGCTTTTTTCTTTCACTCGTCAATCGGAGAGTTTATTAGATAACTTTATCAACTCGATTTAAAATTTTGCAGTAAATACAATTGCATGGGAAATTTAAAGAGACAAGACTCCAGATTAGCATAGAATTGAAATTTTTATTACTTTGTTATGTCATAGAAACATTGTTGGGGACTTCAAGCCCCATCCCCCCCCCCCAAATTTCCCTGCACTGATAGCTTGAACTTATCAAGGTTGTAAAGAATAATTAATGAGGGAGCCATTTAATTATACAATTGTAACAGGGGGTCGCTACATGAAGGTCGCAGAAGTTTCAACACATTCAGTGCAAAATAGTCTAGTTCGAAGGGCCTACGTCTAACGCCAATTGTTGTGTACAATGGTGAAATTGTTGTTGCTAAAGGATTTAAAAAGCTCGCAGTTGGGATGACACAAAACAAAGAGGCAGGGATGGACCTTCAACAACTTAGTGTAATGTTTTATTAATTTCGAACTCTGAAGCAAATTGACATCTGGTCATTTTTCAATCGCATATAAGCAAAGTTGCAGGTATCAAGTCAGTTACGGTCTGGCTGTCTCTTGCTTAGGAAGAAAGAAAATGGGAGTCGCAATATCGAGGGTTTCTACGAGGAAGAAGATACGACATAAGATAGAACCAGTTTGCTTTCCAATATCAATGTACGACAAGTATCTGCTCAAATCAAGTTGGAATCAATTGGCCAACCAACAAGTCGAGTTTGGCGTTGGGCTTTTTCAAAGGTAAAACCTTCTCATTGCTTTGTGGATACCTCCGTAGAATGATAACAAACTAAATAATTGTTAGTTTCAAGCGCACAGGTATGAAATGTAAACAATTTTGCAACAGGGTGTTCTGATCGCAGTCAGGATATTTTGAAAAGCAAAAAAATACGACGACTTTTAGCAAAGCGGTGATCAATTCTTACTCAACAGCCATCCATTCTGTAAAGGTATCTCTGCATTTAATTTTCAGAAAACAAAAGTAATTCTGTGTTCATGTTATTAAAAGACTGTTATTAAAGGACCATTATTCCTCGAATATCTAGCGGATAACTTCACCGAGGTCAAAAAACCTCGACCTATGCCAGCAGTTCATATAATTATATTGACTTTTAACCAGCAGTTTATACCAGTGTCAAAACATGCAAAAGATGATAGCAAAAGAAAACCGTAAAGTTTTCATTTCTCTTGAAGACCAGGGAAAACTGTTCGAACAAATTACCCTGCACTAACCGTTGGCTGCGGCATCTTGTAGCTAGTGCGTTAAGGTTTTCTTGCGGTCTTATTTCGGGTTTCTGCAAAAAACGCATCGAACAACTCATATTTAATAACACAGCTGTTGTTATTTAAAACACATTCTCTCGTCAGAGTTCGTGTCAATGATGTCTTGAAGCAGTGTTATGTTTAAATTACAGCGTTTTAATGCATGGCAAGAAGGTGTTTTTTACAACGTCAACAGAGCAATGAGGTCAAAATATCATGGCAATAAAAACATCAATGCTCAATGCTTATTATAGTCAGCCCGTGAAAAACTTTTCTAAAAGAAGACTGAATGTTTGTTGAGCTTCAAAACTCTTCATATTTTGGACTTTTAAGCCTAAAATTATTGTTAGGATATTTTCGATTGCCGTAAGGGGTCACAAAATGCTCTGTATAAAATCTTGTGCGCCAATGTCTTTCTTTCACATAATCCAAAACCACACTTGTTTTTTTCGAAAATCCAAAATATTAGGAGGAAATGAAATTTACGTTTTTTTTAAAGAAAGGTCGGAATGACCCCGCAGTACTCAAACTTCTTAGCAATCGCACGATTGATTTCATTATCAAAACTTTTCAGAATAAGTAAATTAGTTTTATCCATAATAACTTAAACATTTAAAACATTTAAACAGTTCATTGAAGAATGAAATGTAAGACAAAATAAAGGCTGAAATGCTTTGTTTCACCGGTTAAGCTATGAAATACAGTTCAATACAGCTGCTTTTATAAGGAACGGAAAGACATTTCTCAAACAAAACATAGTTGCATAACTTGTTAGGTTTACAAATTCATTATTGAATATTTTGAGGAGCCATTAAGTGATTTTTTATACACCATCGAAAAGAGTATTGGACTGCCCCAAAGATTAATGCAAAAAGTATCTTGTGCTACGCCTTCTCATCCATATTGCTTACAAAAACGCCTCGTCTAGTTTGAGTACTTAGTTCGGATGAGACTGTCTGAGTAGTTTGCTTAACTCCACTTTTAAAATAAATTATTTCAAAAATTCGTCGAGAATAATATCTCTTACAATCGATGAAATGAACGCAGTGAAGCTATTATATTCCTTCTATAACACGGAGAAGCCCCCAATGGTGCTACTCGTACACACTATGGGGCACCATACCTCCAAACTTCAATAAAAATACTGCCCAAGTTGTATCGATGCAATTTTTATCTGGCATGATATGTTGTTTTCCTCTGAAATAACCTGTCTCAAAGCATTGGCCAAGGTCATTTCCCTAATATTCCTGATTAGATGATTATTCCGTACGTCAAACAATTGCACGGAATTGCGAAAAATAATTGAACGTGTTGAATGCACTTTCATCGCCAGACGCTCCAGAAGAAATTAACATCAACTGTGTCAACTGTTTTTTGCTGAAGAAACTCCTTTCCACTCCCATCTTTTTGATTAATTGATGAAACAAAGCAACTTAGGCTCAATTTTAATCGAAAATGATTGTTTCAAGAACTGCAATGTATCAAATTTTTAAGGACAAGAAAAATTAGCTTAAACAATGAAATCACGCATTTCTAAGGAGTTGGATTACTGGAGATATTTGAAATTTTCTTTAAAAAAGACGTTCATAAAATAATAGATAGATGATGCATATATAATAGATGATGATGATAATTATGATGATGATAATTATGATGATGATGACGGTTATGGTGATGTTGATGATGATTCTGATGCTATTGATAATTGCACACATGTATTCCATTTTGTTCAATATATAATCATTGTTTACCAGCTATGTTTAACTTATGCAGCCCTTCAGTTGTTAAAAGCAACAACTTTACGTGAATAAGACGCAGAAAGCTCAACACCGCTGATCTCAAAATCAATTTTTAGGACAAAAGGAGCATCGCGGCTGGTCTGACAAAAGGACATCACAAATACTAAATTTACAATGCTCAATCTATACAACCCGTGGAAAGGGTGGGGGGGGGGTGAATTTCCGATCATCGTAAAATATACTGGCCTCAGAACTATGAACGAGGATGGTATGTAAAAAGTGTAGTTTGATATTCACTTAATTAAATAATTTTTGATTGCTATAATGCAATTTTTGACAAGTTGAATTGTTTATTTCAAAGGGTGTTTGCATTGAAACCAGAACTTATCAGTAAATTTCCAGAATTTCAACACATGCAAGATTTAGAAGATATGAAATCAGGAAAGATGCTTAAAGGCCATCCTCGAAAGCTATCATTCGCCTTTAATTTAGCAATCGATTCCCTGGATGATGGTTTAACTTTCATTGAAAAAATTGAAAGCATTGGCCATAAACATCTAGATAAAATGTCAGATACCGATATGGAGGTAAGATAAATTGATAAATAATAAGGAAAATGTTTGATTAATCTGGTGGCAGCAAACTGCATTTTGGGCAGGCGAAGCCCTGATATCTGGAAGTGCAAATGAAATGAAACTCTAAAAACTTACGCCCATCTGCCGATCGTCTAAAATCTTCAACATTTTCATCTCTTTTATCGTACATCGATATCGTTTTGTTTTGTGTTTTTGCAGCTTTTCTTGTTCCCTTTACTTATCCTCTTCACTTTTCTTTTTATTCTAACAACACAATTAAAGATCATGAAAACAACGAAGTCAAAAACATATTAATTAACTTGAAAGAAGTTCAAAGATCATGCTAATTAACTTGTGCCAGATTTGTGATATTCATCTACAGAAGAAGACTTATTTCGCTTAGTCTTGAAGAATTATAGATCATACTAGAAGTAGGCGAGATTATACATCTAAGGGAAATAAAATTATCCTAATCTTCATATTAATCATTAGCCTTGAACATAAATTACATTTTTATTTTGGATGTTGGATCAGTTTGCTACTATTCTTCATACATTTGTAAACAATGAAGCGATTTTGGCCTAATTTTTTACACAAAACTTTTATTCTTTAATGCATAGATTGGTTTCTAAATCTATCGGCGAAGCCTCAATTGTGAAACAAACGCTACTAGCAACTTGAGATTTTGACAGGTTTTGATGCAAGGTGTGAAAAACGTATGTATTAGATAGGAAGAGAAAGATTTCTTCAACGTGACAAGGGAAAAGCATGATTTGATTAACATGAAAGAAAAAATAACTTGGTTGACACGAAATATGTTGAGCGTGTGAGTTTGCAGCCAGATTGAGACAACATGTTAGATTGCATTTTGATTGTTTTGATGCAACACCCACGATTGATTAACACCAAATTTTAATCTGTGAATGTTTTATCTTGTTGTATCTTCTCTTGTAGCTCTTCATCAATTTGTTTCTGTATTCATCAATTTGTTTCTTTATTCATGAATTTGTAACTTGTTTCTATATTTGTATTTGGTATTTATTTGTATGTAATGGAATTATAGTTATATGAACTGAACTGAACTGAACTGAACTGAACTGAACTGAACTGAACTGAACTGAACTGAACTGAACTGAACTGAACGGAACTGGAACTGGAACTGAAATCTTGTTGTGCTGTCGTGTTCTTGTTGGAGAATTTATTAAACTGTATCGAAGCATTCCGAACGCTCTCGTCCTTAATATGGAGTGCTAATTTGGTTGGCCAGTGGTCTATAATCTTTACATTTCCCTCCACACAATGTTCTATTGCGAACCATGTGTAGCGATTGTGTTATGTTAATAATGTCGTAATATTGCCGTCATGATTATATGTGTGTTCGTGTTTTGTCGCAGTTCCGTTTAATGTTCTAGTTATGTCTCTATGTTTGGTTGCACGCATGATTTACGTAGGCAATTAATTGTAGTACCTCGTGATCGTTTGGTATTTATAAGTTGTTTGCTGCCTGCGCAATAGTTTAGTTTTACTTTCTACTTTGAAATAGAAATATGCTTTGCTGACATTACGGTTGTCGTCTCTCCGAGTTAACTCTGTCGGACCCAGATACGCTACGCATGGCTATGTTCATCCAATCATTTAACGTTTGGGAACACGGCAGTTGGATCTTGAGGCATTTGTTGATAGCCAATGGTTGCATGCATTTATTTGACTCCTCCTTCGGTTATTTTGTGGTTTGGGCGAATCACTCACATACCATTCAGCTACTCTTTACGACAGTATAGTTACGATAAATGAACTTTTTGTAGCATTAATATTAATTGTTGTTTCTTTCTTACTTCAGTTGATGGGCATAGCTGTTATCGGTACAGTCGAAAGTTTAACGCCACCAGGGTTGTGGACAAAAGATGTAGAAAAAGCATGGCAATCACTTTATAACTATATTTGCAAGCTTTTCAAGGACAGTATTGAGAAAGCTCGTCCTAAAGCAACAAGTAGTAGGCCAATATCATAAAAAAATAATCTTCTAAAGATTGCGAACATGTTGTATAAAAAAGGTAGATTTGTGTTTTGCATATTTACTTGAATATTTATTAATAGTAGAGTGAGATTTGACACTCAGTGTTTGAGGGAGAATAAACGTACCGACGTCTGTCCCTTGAACGAAGGTAGGTCCGTATTTTCATTTGTGTGCCTAAGCTTATCTCCGCAGCTCCCGTAATAATACGCCCCAAGCCACCGATAAGCCCACAGCACTGGTCTACAATAGCTGGGTTTGGAAAGTAACAGAGCCTAGTATAGAGTTCTTTAAGTTTTAACGCTGTCAAAAATTGGATAGTAGATTTCTTGTTCTGGCATATGATTACTACGGGAAATCTGATTGCACAATTCCCGAAAAGAGGTCAGCTTAGGTTGGGCCCCTTTTTTAAAAGTTTCAACGGACCCGTTACATTTGTATCGCCACCTCTGTTGTTTTGCAAAATCAGAGTGTAAGCTGGTGAGAAAGTGCTTCTGACACTCTACTTGAAAACATTCTAAACACGTGCAAGGAAGATTCAAACCAGTCGCATTTTTGCTTTAGTCACAAAATCCACAAGATTAAACAGCTTTGGCACAATATTAATCGCAAACTGAAAAAAACGCTTCAAATTTTCCACGCTCCTGTAGATCACATCATTTATTTCGCTTATGATTTTTAGCTTCTCATTACCCACACGAGATAATACTTTTGCTGATGTTGTTGAGACTAGCTGTCGTTGTTTTTCAAGGGACCGTGACAGCATTTTTAAAATATACATGTTAATAAACTTTTGATACTGATGTATTTATTAAAATGCTGCATAGGCAGCTTGTAGATCGTATAATATTATGGAGTGGTATTGTATAATATTGCAGATTAATAACATTAGACTGTAGATTAATAGCATTGACTGAGAATGTTTGTAATAGTAGATGACAATTGTAGAAGACTAGATCCATAACAGACCCACTGAGAGGAGCACAATCTCCAAGGCATGAACTGAATCTAGCCTAAAGATTTGAAAACCAACTTGTTTTACATGAAGCACATGCCTTATTTGAAACAAATTGACAATTAGCTGGGGATAAATGTGAGACAGTCTAATGCAGGGGATAAATTTCAACAGAGCTGACAAGGGGAGGAAGTAAAGCAATAAATACTAAAATGCTAATAGTGTAAGATTAAATGTTGGGTTCACTCTCTGATTTGTCATCGGTGCGAATTTTAGCTTTTATCGACTCTGATGAAAGTACCCTTGTGCAAGGTTCTAGCACAGACTGTACACATCTCCGCCCAGAAATATAAGTAATACCTGGCTTAAACTTATAAGCAGCGGCCTGAGGCTGACCCCTTATTCATCCTAAAATGCATCGCGACAAGAGGGTAAAGTCTTCGGTTGCTTAGTAGCCTCTGACAAGATATACGACTATAAAGCTGCATTTGAATATTTGAGATTTATCAACATTTTGAAATTAGCAAGTAGACTAAACCCCCTGGAAATTATATATATAGCGATGTGGCCTAACCTAAAGGCAATTGCTACTCAAGTCCATTTTCTCGGTGGATCTGGACCTTATTGACAGAGTTTAGCAGCCTTAGTCATTCTTTAATATGTTGAATGTAATGAAATGTATATCGAGTGAGATGCAGTTTTTCCGTTTATGTTTTCTACTAATCGTCAAAGAAAATATTAAACTGGGGTGTTTAGTAAATTTTAGACTGTGCGCTCTTATAGACGACAAATTGTGCGATCAAGGTTGCCGAATGAAATTTCAGAGTTCCAAAAAACCCGCACAGAAAGAGAATCATCTAGACAGCGAGAAAGCGTACAAAACTCTTTAAGTCAAAACAAGGTCAACCCTCTATGATCGTTTGCTCTAGAAGCACAGAATAGCAATGATGTGCTAGAAGATTTTCTCTAAGGTTGGCTTCATGTGTAACTCTGCCCGACTCATATAAGATGCTTCTAGCATTTCGTAATTTTAGAGGTCGTAGAAGGCGTTTATGAAGATTTTCTAAAATTAATTTTTTTGATTTAGTCAGAAGCGGCTGCTTTTTGGCTTAATGAAAATGATCGGATTACTTTTATGTAGTAAACCTTGAAAGTTTGCGTCAAAGTCTTTTCATATATCGTGTTTTTAATCATATGTGTCAATTAATTACGAAACATTCTGGAAACAACTGTCTTGCAATTGTCCTTTTTCCTGGCCAAACTTTGAAAAACAGCAAGACATATGTCCAAAAAGTCTGGCTTGACGTGTTAGAAGATATCAAGGATCACTGGGTGTGCAAAGTGACAATGGAATGAAGTTTAGTTTTGATAGAAGAAAAACGAGGACACTCAAATATGTATGAAAAATGATTATTTCATTATGGGATTGTTCTTTGATGCATAAATGTGCGTAGTTACGATAATTAAAAACTAAAAAAGTAAGTTAATTTTAAATCAATTGGCGAGTCATTGTCAATCTAGATTTTAGCAACTTCAAATTTATAATTATAATATGGCAAAGTATAAATTGGATCAATTGGTTTTTTTTCGATTTTAAGACACGTTGTACTTTAAAGCAAAGAAATTATTTCTACTCTTGCATTTCCCATCTTTTCACTTACTCAAGACAAAAAACACACGAATGCAGGCATAATGTTCGTGATGAATGTTGAGCAAATCTCTGAACTCTGAAGTGCCCCCGCTCTCGTATTATTAAGACTGTAAAAAGAGCCACCTGGACTAACATCTTGCAGTGTATTGACAAATTCTTGAATAAACTATACACTTTTATGAGTGACAGACATCTGATACAATAAATGCTGAAGGAGTTTGATTTGAATTAAAACAAAGCGGAGGAAACAATTTTAACACTTGTTTCAGCTATCTATTTCATTGGGGATTCATATCTATAAGTTTAATCTAACTACAAAAAGGATGGATTTTACTCGACATTTTGAAAGCGATTTGCACCTCAAAAATCACGATCCTATAATGAATCTTCCAACGCATTTTGCTTGTTAAGCAGACTGACGTCACATCCCTAGCTATCGTAATAAACACACTCACATAAACCATTAGGTACGTCTATCCACAGTAATATTGATATAAGTACTGTGCTAATAGAGATTTAGCTTGGTAGGGGCTTTCTAGCATGTGTTTTGTGCCACCAAATGACGATCAACATTAGAATGAAGATAACAAGCCTTCGTAGCATAATACGAACGTCTTTGGTAACAAGTGCAATTGAAAGAGCCTCGGATATCTTGTGCAGCTCCATGACAACGCATACGAACACAAATGTCGTCAGCAATGCATTAATGGTCATGTGATTTGGAATGAAGACCAGCAGGCCATGCGAATCTGCAGCGAGCCAAATATGGTATTGGGCCACGAATAACTAAAATGGACATGATAAATCATAATGACTGGCCGTATGATCAACAGAGGAGTAAGGAAGAAATAATACTGATAGAATGATGGGCATTTAATGGCTCTTTTCTCATTTTTATAATTGGTTTTTAGTGCAAAAAATGCGTCCTCAGAAAACATGGAAAATTGAAACTACGACATTGTACATTATGACTGCTTCTTTTAAAATAAATCTCCCCTTACTTCATTTTCTTATTTAATATTACTTGGGAAACAAAGAATAACATTATTAAAGGAAATATCAATATTCATTCATTTCATTAAGCATGAATACAAGGCAGCAAAGTAAGTTGAAACAATACCTGTTACGTTTAGGGGGGGGGGAGAGAAGCGCCCCCTTTAGAAACCTATAGCCATCTGATATTATGATATCAAGCAACGACGATTTCTTGATAAAATAGTCACCCCCCTTTATCTGATATTTCCTGATCTGGTCAATGAGTCCCTACCTTTCCTTTGCTGTCTAAATATTAGTTAACAGTGCTGCATTATGTTTTTTTTATATGAACATCTCAGATGGAAATGTAAATCTTTTTCAGTTGAGTTGTTCAAGGGAGAGTGACGCGGCAATGACCTGACCTCGTGATAGAAACACGAGTTTGAGTAAAAGTGTAGCGCAGAAAATGTAATTAAAAGTTTAATTAAAATGATGAGGTGCAAAACTTTATACAAATGTTCTAAAGAAATTATTTGAATTATCCACTATTGAAAAGCTGGTTTCGAAGGTACGATTTCGTCATTTGAGATGCAATTTCTAAATACAAAAGCCTTGATATAACAAAACGACGCTATTTAATATAACGTATTCATAACAGTTCTTTCTTTTCAGTGCACCTTGGTGACTTAAAACAAATGTTGATCAGCCTTGTTAATTAGGCAGGCAATAACATACGAGTCATTTCAATATTGTTGATGTTCATAATTATAATGAAATGATCTTGATAGAGATTTGATCCGACATCCGAAGACAATTATATATTCAGCAAAGAAATTTGATTCAGAAACCGTCATCATTGTAACAGAGGAATTGCCCATGACAGCAAAAAAAACACAAAATTGAAGCGAATCACCATCATTCATGCAGTAATGTGCAAAGCCTAATATTTAATGTTATTCCGGCAACAATTACTGAATGTATACCGACTTATCTGAATCTAAATAGTTCAAGTGCGGTTTTATAGGTTTAAATAAGAAACTAAACCTTGTTGCAAATAAAGTTAGGGAAAAATTCAAAAAGTTTATGTTCATTGAAGGTCATCATGTTGACATATAAAGATCTCATCCATAGTTAATATTTCTGCAATATTGCTACAGTTTCAACACAGAGTTTCAGCGACACACAAGTGACAGTTTGAGCACAGATTTTCATGACAGTCGTTTGGGCATTTTTCAAGCTATCTATGTTGATTTGGTATGCAAATGGCAAAAACCAAATGCTTCGCTTAAAACAAAACCTGCAAATAATTATTTATTTCATAGTCAAAACTACTGTTCAATCAACATCAGGTTTAGGAAACCTCTCTTTAAAATCAAAGCGGTCGAATTTTCAACAGATTTTAATAAGCGATCCAAATCCTTCATAACGATGTAGATCAATTTAGTAAGATGGGATCAGCTGGAAAAACCTCCGGTGAGTTGAACTATCTAGGCCAGTTCTTTTGAAAAAAAAAACAACGAAAGATCTAAAAAAAATTCTTCATCAGAATATTCAATGATTCATGATTCATGTCAATAATTCATGTAAAATAAGACAAAACAAAGCACTATTTTTTGTTAAGTTCTGTGAACTAGCACATGTAACGAAAATTCTACAGCAAATTTGAATTTCCGATCACAATGTGGTAATGACATGGCTACTTTTGGAAAAGCATTTGAGCATTACCTTTGAAAGTTGACACTTTTGACAACTTAAATCAGCATGAATGAACATTGATGGACGTGGTTTCAACATATAACCTTGCAAAATAACTGATTGCGTGGAAGCTTTTTGCTTTGAAATAATTACTTATTTAAGATTCATTATAATGTGTATGAAACTCAAAAACTGAAAGAGTGTGCAAAAAAATCGAAAAAACACAAAAAGAAAGAAAAATGACAGAAGTAGGCAGTTGGAATTTTACATAATTTGACAAATTTTCATTGTATTTTATATCGCTTTGATATAATTTAGCCTAAGCAACTAACAGGTTATTTAAAACCGTTCACATATGTGATCATTATCCGAAGTTTTATCCTCTGACGCAATAAATGCACTTTCAACATGTTATGTTATAAGCCTGTTATCGTTCGAATAAGGGGCGCAGTTCCCAGATAAAGTTGAAACTAACCTCGACAGACATTGATCCAATCCATGAAAAAAATGTACTAAATCGAATCCTCAGAAAAGCAGGTAAATTGCGAAGAAGAACGTAGGATGTGATCTAAAATTGATAAAATCAAGATAAGAAAAAAACTTCAGTCTGAACGTAAGAAATTCAGAATTGTTTGTAAAATGGAAACACAAAATTTCTTTCTTCCTGACATGGTTTTTATCCTACACAAGTTTCGCTAGTTTTAATTTCGTTAGTTTTCGCTCAGTACTTAACGTTTTCATACCATAAGGACGAAAAAGAGTGCTTAATTTCTAAAAAGGTAAAAATGTTACACCCTTGATTGATTGACCGACTGATTAATTAATTAATTGATTGATCAATTGGTCGACTGATTGATTGATGTATTGATCGATATGATATCTTTAAAATCTCTTCACTTGAAGGCTCTCAGAGAAAAAGTCCACTTAATGTGAAATTGTGTCCAAATCGTTCTCAGCCCCTCAGATTCTAGGCCCTACCTTCCTCTTAGAAACAGAACATTTCATAACACTGAATATGGTATCAACATTACTCACAGGTATACAAGATGCTACAGCATGAGCCGTGTTGCAAATCAAAACATCATTGCAAACAAATAAATGGATCCCGAAGAGCTGAAACAAAATTTAAAACTTTGTTATTTTGCAATTTAAAATATGCAATATAAATCACAAGCAGTTTGACTTATGAAGGCTCCATTTACTTAGGTACGTTTGTTGTCGGTTCAGTTGCACCAAGCAAAAAGTTGATGCCAATATTGTTGAAAACGGGAAGTGGGCTACTGATGCAGGCCGAATAAGCGCCTTGTTTGACAGGGTCCTGGGAAGCAAAGGGCCCTAATCCTCATTTCTGCTTTTATACCAAGCCAGTGTCTAACCTAATTACAGAAATGTAACCTTCAAAAAGTAATCAAAGGCCTCTCTAATGACCAATTTCGGAGGGATTCTCCCTAGATCATTCTCTCCTGTTCATCTCGACAATTTACGTCGTTCACCACCATTATTTCATCAGTTATTTATATCTCATCGTTGCAAATCTGCCTGCATATTAGCGGGTTAAATAATGTTATTCCTGTTCTGTTTCTTAATTCATCGAAGTCTTGCTTTCAGATTAATATTACCGTTTGCTACTTTTAGGTAAGAAACACGTCATTGCAGATAGAAGCCACATTTTCAATATAGAAAAAACACAACAAATTTAATTATGTTATTTATGTTCTGTTATCACAAAGTGACCATGGCTATATTCTCAAAACAACCTTCTATGCACAAAGCCAGTTCAAATACGATACTGTTGATTTCCCACGATACTTTGAGTGTGTAGGGGTTTCCACGCCAAGATATTATCCATATTTAATTCAAGCCTACGCTTTATCTTTCTAAAATGTTATCTATAACTCTCCAGGACTCTTTCACATTGTCAAAAACAAGCTTGGTTTCCATCCCATTATCGAGCAACACCATTGGGGACACTGTCTACTAGAGCACGTGCGACATTATGT
>OZ025188.1:14232317-14537317 GCA_964019065.1 Catostylus mosaicus | reverse complement strand
CAGCTTTACCAGCTAAAAAATGATTTGATCAAATTTGCATGGTGTGTGCGGCAAAAGGCATTGCAATCAAGATCTATTATATTCAATCTTCTTACGCCTGAAAACGTGCACTTTTTGATTATGTATGGCAGCGTCTCACACATCAATGAATTTTTGCGAATCGATCAGAACTGAGAGTAAATTTATAAAAACCCTTCGTCAAGAATACAAGCGCTAAATCCATGTATACGGGATAAATCCATTTTAAAACCAAGGCCGTAGCTACAGTGGGGTGAGGAGGTGTGACTTCCCCCCAGAGAAAAAAATTGTGTTTCGGCTATGGAGGAGCATTTTGTCGGCAAATAAAAGATTGCACGCTCGTTTTTTCGGCAAATTCATCATGGGCACCCCCCTTAAACAGGACATCAAGCGAAATTCCTGTTTAAATTCCTATCCATTTGATATTACGAACAATATTGATTTCGTTATCAATATCAATATTTTTAATGTAATGTTAGACCAAAATGAATCCTGATGGTTGCATAGGAAGTTATTAAAAAAAACTACATAAAATTATTTCCTAGAAACTTTACGTGAAATACTGCAAAATAACGCATGACTCTACCATTTTTTTAAAAGGGACTTAAACGAAACGAAATTGAAGGAGCCTCCTATAAAATATATATAAAAAAAACAGAAAGTAGAGACTAGGGTGTATGCCCCTTCAAGACCCCCCATCATTAGACCTCTGATTGTTTGATACTTTTAAATAATTAGGACGGCAAAAAGCAATTAAGAAAAACTGGAAATGGGGTCACTAAACCTTTCGGCGAATTTTAAATTGTATAAACAAACCTCTGAAGCTTTTTCGAGTTTATAAAGTCCAAGAAAAACCGCCACACCAATTGGAACAAAGAACGACAACCACGAAAAGTCTTTATGGGCTTTCATAACTACATAACATCTATAAAATTGCATGCAAATCAAAAGCTCGAATTGAGAATGTACATTTAAATACAAAAAACAATAGCCTGGCCTTAATCAATAAGAAAAACATTGGATAGAATCCTTTAACCTTGGTAGTCGTAGGGCAATTTGACCCCCTGCCCCCTGGGCTCATGAAAGGCCAGCTTCACCCCACTAGACCCATACCCTTTTGTCTACACCTTTTTGCGAAATAGCAGTCTTAAAAAGAATTATTTTGCAAAAAGGGATAAAATCTAATGCATCTCTATAACAAAAGGCCTGAATAACAAAAAGAATAACAATCTGCAATCGTGAATTCTTGTCACTTCTCGTACAGCTTCTACTTAATGGAACAATTTCCCTTCACAGTTTTTCAATGGCTATAAAGAAGGACTTGAAATAAAGCAGTCTTTTAAAGAGACCGTTCTTACGAAGAGGAATTCACTTTGGAAGTTGACTGAATTTTTATGGCGGGTATTTGCCAACAAAGCTAGAAGAAAGTGAATTTTAAATTCTCACCTATCACAAACGAAGAAATACGACATGATGAAGCCAAGTTTTGCCATTGATTTAAGGACAGAATACATAATATCAGAATGCATCCAAGCTAGACCAGTTTGCTCCACTGATTCTTCGTCTAGATGAATGTACAAATATTGGGTTATGCAAGATTTATGGGAAACTTAATAAATTCTGAGTGGTTTAATGAGCACGTTCGTCAATGAAGGAATGAATAAATGAATCAATAAATTAATAAATGAGTGGATGAAAATATGGATGAATGCGATATTCAATCAATCAATTCATTATTAATCAATCAATTAAGTAATGAATCAATCAGCCAATCAATCAATCAATCAATCAATTGATCAATCAATTATTCAATCAATCAATCAATCAATCAATCAATCAATCAATCAATCAATCAATCAATTGATCAATCAATCAATCAATCAGTCAATCAATTGATCAATCAATCAATCAATCAATCAATCAATCAATCAGTCACTTAATCAATCAATCAACCAATCAATCCATTAATCAATCAATCAACCAATCAATCAATCAAGTAATGAATCAATCAACCAATCAACCAATCAATCAATCGATTGATCAATCAAGCAAGCAAGCATACAAATAATCAATTAATCACTCAACAAAATTACTTCAGATCTTTGCAGCCTTATTCCAGCTGAAGATGACTCAAGTCGAAGTCGAAATGTCCGTCACTGTTTGAATTAAATCCTGTCTCCATCAAGTCTAAGTCCCTTTCACCCGTGGACTTATATTTTTTCAGGGGGTAGAGTACAAAATATTGTTAACGTTATGATGGCAGTTATCTATAATAGATTAAGCTTTGACCTAACTTATTTGACTATGTAACCCTCTTAAAAGCGTTGACTTATATTGGTTTTTACAGTCAAATGAAAATCAATCTGGATGCGAAAGGGTTAATATGTTTAAGTCGAAGTAAAAAGACAAAAAGCATAGAATAACTAACTTGATAATGTGTCTCAGTTCGTTGTCGTCCTTGTCGTCAATCCAATTATCAAATAGAAATATTAATTCTTAAATACCTTGACGAAACTTGCTGCATGTTCGCAAACAGAACATAAAAAACCAAAGGATGATGCTGACAAAGAAAAAATAACTTTGCAAGCAAAACAAACAATTGTAAAATTGTTTTGAAAAATTTTGGCAATGAATTAATTTGCTTTCGTAGGATGAAAAAATATCAATCTCAAATTATAATCCAATATATTTACCATGTTCCGAATACTGCGAATGTATTGTACTGCAGTTTCGTTATCTTCTCAATTTTCATGCAGCAAGATGCATCATTTGGTATCATATATTGATTGCAAAATGAGTTCAAGATCATACCAAGTTGCTGCAAGAAAATAAATTTCATTTGATGCCCTACTACATAATTGCCAAAACTTTTGTTTTTAGTAGTTTTGTTAAGCTTTATGTTCTTTTTGTCCTTCTGTTTTATGTTTTATGTTAATTGCCATTTAGGTAGACATACCTTTTTGCTTCTAATGATATTGCCTTAGTGGTAAGGTATCGTATCATTTAGTGTAGTCAGCAATATGTCTTGTACGTTTGTAATGGAATGTAAATATAAAAATGATTAACAAGAAAATAACCATACTTGATACATTAATCAAGTACTATTGGCTACCCCTCTTCGTGTTTTGCACGTGCTTATTTGTTAGGAAAAGCCCTACGTAACTGGGAAAGGCTATTTCTTTAAACACCATTGATATCAAATCACTCACTACTTTGATGATTTTTTCACTATAATGTAATCCATCTTTAGTCTCTTCTGGCCTGCTTCCTGATACCTCTGTACTTGCATTCAAAATTCTGATGGGTGAAGATTTCCTACAACGCAACGAAAATCAGTGAGATGTTGACATTCAAAAACGAGCAGCTCCAAAAGAAATCAAATGTTATAAAAAGCATTTGAAAGAGAAGAGCTCTGTATAAAAATTATCACTGAATAGAAACAAAATAAATCATCATAACCCTAGCTGGACCGACTTTCATTGTATCTTTGTTCTTGAACCGACTGGGTGTAACAAACAAAAATGCGATTCATCTGTTGATTGTCGCCGCCTTCTGTTTCTGTTTCCATTTCTGATTCTTGGTTTGGCAAGGTGGTATTCTGTGTGTTCTGGATCGACTTTTAAAAATTCTCCTGTTTTGTTAATGTTATATTTTTCTAAATGATGGGCCTTTTTTGTTGGCCTGTAAACCAATTCGGTTTATGTATAAAAAAATCTTGGACCGACTCAACAAACTGTAAACCCCCCCCCTGATGTGCGTCCCTGAAACGAATACCTGCATCTTTTAAGGATTGCTCAAATAGACCTTTTACATGGCTTGCATGCAAAGATCACCTAAATATTTTTATTAAGCAGGGTACTTACAGAGCTTTAACTGCAGCGAGATTGAATAGTTCAATTTTCTCATTCGTTATTGTTTTCCTGTGTCGGCTCAGTTTATGCTCAACAACCGGATCTAAAAAAACACATCACAAATTTGAGTATCAGTCAAAAAATGGACCCTACACAGCTGCAAATAGACCTTATCCATTAAAGATCCCAACTGAAAAACGATGACCTGTTATGTTTTAATGCTCATTGCCTTGCAGGGATTTTTTACTATAAGCGCACATAATAAGCTGCAAAAATTGTCTTGTTTTATCAAGTTTCTCTGATGGTGCAGCCATTGACAGCAAATGGCGCAAAGTTAGGCTCGATACATTTATCATTTTATAAACAGCACCAATATTTATAATAGGGGGATAAACTAAACAGACAATAGCTTTCGGCATTGATGTTGGCATGGAACATCTAGACCTGCACTCAGAACACATGCAGATACCACAGATCACCTACATGAAGCAGAGAGACAAATACTTGGACTGCTCTTAGTAAAAACAGAAGCTGTTAAAAGCTCCCTTTAACTTAAAAAGCCAGCCTCTCTCAACTAACTTCCTAGAGACGTTCTTTAAAAAAAATTTTACTTTCTTAATCTAACGTAAAGAAACACTTTTATCATGAGATGCATGTATATGTAAAGCGTCTGGTATTACTAATGTAGCTGACTATAAATTTATGATTTTTAACTTAAAAGCTTTGGTTCATTTTATGGTATATTAAAAAATATATGTTTATATGAAAACAGGGCTCTTATTGATAACAGCACTAACGCTGCAAAGGGAACACTGAATAAAGAAATTCATTATTTTATAATGAATTAATCACTTTGTTTCCTTAACGAATCCAGTACACAACTCTAGCTTCTTTTCGACCACTATTGACACGTGTAAAACTGCTGAATACATTACACCCATCTTACTATTCGAATCAGTTATAAATAAGGAAAGTTGTTGAATCAAAAACCTTGTAGCATCCAAATGACTTGTGGCACGACATTCAGCCATTGCTTTTGAACATAATGTTTTTGCTGCCGCGTTTTGATCCTTTGAAGAAGTTTTGACAAATGGTGGGAATCATCAATCAATGTCCGATTTTCAAGAATGAGAGATATTGTTGAAAGTGTCTCGCGGAGTTGTTCAAGGCTTTCTGAAAAACAAACATTAAAAGTTTCTTGGGTATTACTGAGTTAATCGGGAATTTGGTTTGCACTCTGGAACTTGTGCATCTGTGCCTGTTAGAGTTAGCTACACGCAACGTTATTATAAGTCGATCCGATTTCTCTGTAGGCCACTGTTTAAATTCTATTATTTTTTTTTGCTAGTTATGGCTCAGGTGGAAAGGAAAGATTAGTTCAAAATTTTTTACATATATTATGAAAATTTACCGATCTCTATGGAATTGCAATGTTAATGAAAAGTTATTTCAAACATATCTTCATATATTCATCATATATCATATATTCAATTATGCTTGGCATCTCGGAATAAAACGTAAAGGGATAATGAAACGTTTTAACGGGTAACCCACCCGATAAAGATACAATGGATAAGTAACAACATTAACTTGAAGTTTCTCTCAGTGTCTTTTAAAAATAGATGCAAGGTTAACAAATTAACAAAAATCAGAAAACCTAAAAGAAAACTTTCAAACCTTGATATCCTAAGACAGCTTTGACAGATTTTTCCTTGATTGTCCACTAAAAGGAAAATATTCACTTTCGTTACAGGAATCCTTGAATTCTTAATTGTTTATAATAAAACTTCTGGTGAAAATTGCAAATTAAAGTTGTTATAAGGGAATTTAATACTTTTTATCCTAAAGGAAACATCTTTCATTATACTGCATCTTCTTAATATAAACAAAACCTTTGATGACGTAACAAAGAAAAATTATTTTGTCACTGTCTTCTTGCTTTAGTTTATCATAAGCCTGATACTGTGCTGATTCTCAAGCCATTCACATTAGAAGTGCCTCATTTTGGTTTTCGTGACTTCAATTATCAACTATCATGCTCATTTGTACAAAATTTCATCAAACAAAATCATTCCTTGCAATCACAACTCACCACACCAGCCCCAGCCACAATTAAATCTGGCATTTCTTTGGGAGACTGAAATTGATAGAAATAGTATTATTTCTAAGCTAATGATTATCTTACATTTATGACATTAATTAAACATGGATCTTGATATAGTCTTCTTTAGTATATTATCCATTAGATATTAAATCATTCCTGGTTAACAGCAAACAAAGCAATTTGTATACCTTTATCCAAGATTTAAACAAACTGTCCATTTCATCATTGGCATATGGTTGCCAAAAGAAGTTCTGAAAAAATTCAAAATATATCAAGCAAGTGAGGGCTTTTTATCATCATACAAAATGAGCATTTAAAGAATAGAGATTCTTTACCTAATAAATTGATGTTGCACTTTTATATGATGCTGTTTGGTATAACATTTCAAAGCAAATTAAATATGAGAAGTTGAAATGAAAGGGTATCAGAAAGTAGGATAGGTGCAAAGATAAAAAAAAAATTAATGCAAAATTAATGCAATGTTTAATTCAAATTATATTGAATTATATTCGATGCAACTGAAAAAAACTGTAAGGCAGAACTACCAACTAGTGGGACATGATGTAAGTTGTAGCCATGGACTAGTTGGTAATGGACAAAAACAAAAAAACAATGTTGGCATACCACAGAAATATTTCCTGGCTCTGTATAATGCAAATTGCTATGCTAGAAAACAAATGAAAGAGTAAGCATCTTGTCGCACCATTAACAAAATAGCATAGGAATTTGTGGAACATTCTACCCAGCTTCTTAAGTGGTTTTCCATTCACATCTGATTATTTTTTGCTTATTTCATGCTTAGTCATTTTATTACGTTTCATATACTGACAAACTTCAGATCCAAAAAGTACTGAATGCATGGCATTCCATGTTTCAACTTTTCATAGAATTACAAAAAAATATGTTTATATTTTAAGTACAAACCATTTTCTCATTGTTTAGATTTTTACCACTCAAGGATCCAGCTAGTTGATAGAAAAGTCCTCTCATTCTTGAATCACCAACAAATGCTACTTTCTTGAATTTTAGGCATGTCCTTGTTTCACTAAAAATTAAAGATTTAAAACATTAATTAAAGGGAACTTTGAAAAAATAAATACAAGAAACATTATTAATAAGAATATGTGTATCAACATTAAAACAATGGTCAATCTAGTATACACTAACATTGCAAAAGTATGGGAAAGATTCGAAACTCACGAAAAGTATGGCGCTTTAAGTGCTTATTAAAATTAAATTTCATTTTTCTGCGTGATTTCTGAGGCTAATGCTCATAAATGTGTTGCTACATTATCTTCATCAATTTAAACTTGAGACATAAACCTTGATTCAGTTTTAAACAAAAGATCTAAAGCTGACACATAATCATTAGGCATAAACTGTGTTGTACGTTTCAACTCTGATCAGATTCATCTTTGCAGTAGATAGCAGAACAGCATTATCATTGCATAACATCATTTCCTAAAAACCTGGCATTCAAATCTTCTTTGTGATCATTTGTCAAGAGGATTCATATTTAATAATCAAAAGATTTATCATTCATCGCAATTCATCATCACAGCAGAACTTATTATTTCATATGATCTGACTATGAAACAGGTACCAATGACACTACCTATGGTTTATTTGGTCATTCAAAAAATAATCAAATGTGTTTAATTTAGTTCATTGTATATAATTCATTCATAATTTCTTGTCAAAATTAATTCACCCCCTCCATTCAAGATGATAATCGGCCAACAGAAATGTTTCTAATCTAATAATCCCCTGAAAGCTGACAGTATTAGACAAACTGGTATCAATCAAGGGCTAGCTTACAATACCTTGGCATATAATCGTGCATCATACACCCATTTGGCTGCCAATGATCATTAACCCATCTTCCACTACTGAACAACATTGAGCATGTGTCACTTCCTGTTTGGTAAAATTAAATTATATTTTTAGATCAAATAACACTAACCTTATAAAATAATTGAATTTTAATATTAAGTTTAGAATCCTCCACAAGTAATCCTTTGAGTATATTTTGTGATTAAGTTTTCTCAAGGGGTTAGCCCATCATTACATTTATGCTCACAATAATTAAATGTATAGAAATTAGAGATTATCATCATGGCAGAACTTGTACTGATTTTTTCCAGCCACAAATATTATCCAGTCTAAAATCATTCATCTGGAATTCAGAAGGCAGGAAAAATTATCGCCAGAAGCACTAAAGTTTGTACCCTTATGAAATCTTGTAGGCCATGATAAAATATTGTAACAAATGTTTGATTCCATCCATTTTGGTGCTTATCTTTTGTTTTGAAGTATTTTTCCTTTCATTATCTATAATTATCTTCCACTGCAAGCATTACTTCATTCTAAATTAAGTTCCTTACCACAGCACACTTTTTCCTCTCACTATTATCATGATGATTAATGCATTGTACAATTAAAACCTGATCATGTAGGGAGATTTAGTTTTGTTTATTTATACCTGGAAACTGTAGCCTTGCTATGTGCCATGTAAATATGACAAGCAGGATAACCCCTGCAACAATAATACAACCAATTTCAACAATCCTTGTAATGCGTTGTGCTCGTGACATCAATTTCTTTCCAGATTCTTGTGTCAAGACATAATCTGACTTGGCAATCTCTTCATCTTTTGATTTGTCCATTCTCAAGAATCCTGTAACAACATAACATATTCCTGTAATGTAGGCCAATATAACATTTATCATGAGATAGATTGAGTGGATAAGTTATTTGCTGAACAAAGTGACAAATCAGATGTTGATATGCAAAAATTTGATATGCACCATAGGTCAACCAGGCCAAAATTCTATTTGCTTTTTTCCTTTTTAAGTTCAAAGTCACAAACCGCAGCAAAAGCTCTTATTAACAATTTTCTTTGCTAACTACAGTTTTTAAACAAAACATTTTGTTTTTAAAACAGAATGATGTAATACCCCCAAGCAAAACCCAAGCTGTGTGTGAAAACGCTCATGCAGCAAACTAAAGACCACACAGTGGGTATTTTAAACAATAATACATGGCATCATACCTTTTAATGCTTCACTTAGGCTTTAGTTTCATTTAAATCCGAGTTTACTTCATTTTTCTGCTTTTTTGTGCGATCTTTCTGCTTTGCCAATTCCAATTTGACAACAGAACAAAATGCAAAACTCTGCTTTGCTAACCTCGATTTCATTTTCTTCATCACATCATCGAGGTCGAAGGTATTCTTAGAGATGTTTTGAACTTGACCAGTTCAATTTCTAATGCTCATTGAAATGCAATGATGAAAAAGCAAGTTCCCTTTTCGTAAACATACGCTAATTTCTTCAGGTCAGGGCAGAGCCGTTACAATTTGTAGTGTTCAAGGGCGTGTCCAGTTGGGATTTGCAAGCAACAAAATTGTTGCACATCCTACAAACACCAACCAAGTGGAAATCTTGCCACAAAATTATCCCGTATGCCAAAAATTCATTTTTCCAAAAAAAGTTCTTCAGGAGGATGCAGCTCCCCTCACGCCCCCTACTCCTGCTCCACGATCCTCATCATAGGGGAGAGCAGAGTAACCTCATGTCCCCACCCCTTACCTCTCAAGTGTGCCTCTCAAGTATAACTCTCAAGTGCTTCTCTGTGTGCCAAAGCCATCTTTTTACTCTGACTCCACCCCGCAGCAAAATGGAAATCCAAAGAAGTGGAAGATAAACAAGTAACGTGACGTAATCGTAGACGTAAGGGTGCGTCGGGAACGCCCTCTTCCAACGCAACGACCCAAACTCCTCCGCTACCTTGGCCACTAAAAAACATTCCCATGATGCTGTTCACAGTATTGTTACACAAGGAAAGAGGGAATGGCGTCGCTTCAAATTTCCAGCAAAAAGTAACCAAATCTGCTCAATATTTTAGCAGTTTTGTTTGTGCTTGGGCTTTAATCTCAAGCTCAAGAACAAGATGACGAAATCTGCGGTATGACTTGTCTAATAAATCATCTCATTCTATATAAGTGAAACATATTTTTGCTCTCACCAAAACTCCACTTTTTTAGGCCACCTTTATTTACTCAATCAATTTCAGCGGAAAGTACCATGCCGTTTTCACACCGTACCTTGGTATTTTGAATTGAAAGATTTTCAGATTGATGCAATTTTTGCTTCATCCAGCCACATTCTAATGATGTAAATAGTGCTTATTGTGTCAGGAAGGATGTTTATAAAATGAAGATTTTTTTTGGCCTACTTCGTTTGAATGCGGTGGTTTTAATGTGTTTTTTCCTTGCAGCCATCATTCCCGTACTTTACATGGGATTGTGCTGATGAATTAGAAGGCAGATTAAAAAAGACATTATATCATGGAGGCACAGCTGATTGCATGGCTGCAGTGTCATCTGCTGCATTAGCAGGTATGAACCATTTGGGTGACACATCCATCCAGTGCTGTTGCAAACTGTCATGCCAGATTGGAAACTTTGAATAATGTGTGGGGGGCTGTTTTATGTCCAAAAAGATTGGCATGGTTACAAAGTTTTACACAGCTGAGGTAATGACCATAAAAATGGTGACAGGAGATAATGGCCAGGGATTTTCCCCCTGCGTTAGGGGAAAATTCCAATCTGGCATCCAGTGGGTTTGCAACCAGTCAAGTTTAAGAAGGATGTCCAAGGCAATTTTCTCTACAATAATGGAAAAATATTTTTAGCAATCACTCCATGGGGTACTGTGTGTTCTCATTGATATTGGCTCTGGCAATACTGATATGGTGTTTGACAACAATATTTGACAAAGTCTCATGGGGGTTTTCAGGGAAATCTCCCAAACATTTGCACCACCTTTGTCTCTTAAGTGGAAAAGCTCCCTCCATCTGTAGAAACTAATGGCTATTTATAGAAATCAGTAAAAAGCTGATAATTGTAATCCTGGAGATGAAAAAATTAAAAACACAACACATAAAAGCCCACATATTGTTTAATCACTTTTGAATATACTTGAGGAATCAATGTTTATCAATTATTATTATTGTCAAAAAAACAAAAATTTATTTTTAGATTTGGCTGTCTCAGTCTACCTTGCAGCAGCCCCATCACCAAAAAGAAAGCTCAGACCAGGATACATCGGATCTATATCAAAGTAAGTTCTCATCAAGTTTTCTTATGTTAAGTAACATATTTTCAAAGCCAGTATCACAAAAAGCATAGGGAAAGAGCCATTTACCAACAATAAGACTGTTTGTTGAAGAACCTAAATGCATGATGAAAAATGTGGATTTGCTGCGAACCACAGACTGTAATTGTCTGATGAAAATGTCAATTATCAGAATGTTGGTGACATCTTCCCCTCTGTATATCAATGCTGGTGTTGTTGAAGATTCAGTTCTGATCTGCTTTTCTTTTTCGTATAAGATTGGCTAAACGATTCCTAAATCACAAATTTTCATCCCATGCCGGAGTGACAGTTGATTCACTGTCAGGTTACATGGCCATATTAAATAGCATATTTTAAGAGCTGATGATAAAGATACATAGTGCTTTGTAAAGAAGAAGCCCATATTGCCTACATATTTCTTAAAATTAACTTTCTGATTCATTTTTGTTGCAGACGTTTATCAATAAATCCATGTACAATGATGCTTGGTATTCTTTACTGCGAAAGAATGCGACAAATCAACCCTGATTATTTGAACAAGATTTCTTCTTCTGATCTTTTTGTTGTTTCCCTTGTAAGTTGAATTTGATGATGATGATTTTAATCATTTTTTGTAATTTTTATGTTCTTTACTTCTGCTTCCTTCTTTCATAGCATAAAATGATTTTTTGGAAATTTTTACCCCAATGTTAATATTTATGAAAGTCTTTTGTTTGGAAATTTTTACCCCAATGTTAACATTTATGAAAGTCTTTTGTTTGTATATTTGAAGGTTGTTGCCTCAAAGTTTTTGAATGATGAAGGTGAAGATGATGAAATATTTAATGATGAATGGGCAGAAGCAGGTATATTTTTCCAGATTTTATGAATATATTTTCTGTACCATTTTGATATTTAAAATCAGAATATTGCACATCACATTAAGATCTTCACCATCTGATGGCACATCATTTTTGAGGTAACTTCGTTCATGTCAGACAATAGGGTACAATTTATCTTCTTTGTGCTGCCGTATTTGCCAAAGCTTTGCCTTGATGTTAAGTTCAATGCATGATGTCTGTTGACTTAATCCATTTTTAGCTAATATTGTCCCATTTTATCCCTTTTTATATTGTGATAAATACAATAGTTGTTTTTATGTATAAAATGCATTACAAATGCACAAGATTTAACAAAGTAAATGTTTTTTTTCAGGTGGTTTAGGAGTGAGCACAATAAATCGTTTGGAAAGAGAATTTTTAAATGCAATGGTAAATGTTTGTTCTTCTTAACCTTGCATTTGCAAGTTTTAGTTTTATTTATTCAAGAGTCCTATGTCTTATTGAATTTAATTCCCAAATAAATGTAAATCTGGAACACCAGCTGCCTCCAGGACAAGGGGGTATCACTTTAAAAATAAGGGCAAATTATAAGAAAATTAGATAATTCAGTCTTTGCCCCTTTCGGTGCCCTACTGTGGGCATCCCTAATGTTAGTTATCATGAGGCTTTTTCCTCTTTTCATTTATATTTATTTCTGTTAAAATGAATACTTGAAATGACTGAAAACCATCTAATCTGTTTGCAGCAATGGAGAGCATATGTCAGCCCAAAGGAGTTCTTACAATTTTGTAATAAACTGGAAACAAGGTCAGTTAAATTTAATTGTTAAGAAGAAAGGGATGTTTCTTTAAGATATTGTAGATATAAGTGTCAGTTAAGTAATAACTCCACCCTATCCAATCCAATAACACAGTAACCCAACTTCCTGTAATTGGCAAATATAGACTAAGCATTTAATGATTTTTATGGCAGCAATTTTTTGCATTATCTCAATAGCTTATTGAAAAGATACCAGATTTATGCATTTTAATTTTCACAAATATGGGGCTAGTGACTAAAACTTCCAAGATAAGATGGAAATTCACTCATAGGCCTAATCTATTAAAAAAAATTTTTTTGCAGGATTGCTTTGAAAAATGGTTTGGATCGTGGCTGGTTTTCGTATACGGATTTAACAAATATTCTTGCTCAAATTCAATTCATTGATGCGTTAATGACATTCCTTCAGAAGGTTTTCCAGGTAATTCCCTATTCAATTGTCACGGCAGGTTATCCTTCATCAAGAGCCTTAAAATAGCAAATTTCAACTGATTTGTAATGTGTTAAGGAAAATCTTTTGCAAGGGAAAAAAAAAGTAACTTTGTAACAGCCATTTCTGTAATAATGAGTAATTATTTTAGGGGTTGTTTTGATAGATAGTGTTGCTATCATTGTAGATAATGGCTAGTTGCACAGTGGTGTATGGACTTTCAGTTGGTGTTTTGCTTAGTACAGCCATTTGCATCAATGCTGCTGCTAATGCCAAAGATATGATTGGAAACACTGGAGGCATTTCAGATCCAGTTCATCCGTTTACCAATCGTCAAATTACTCGAATCCGACAAACTCCAATGACTACACAGGCCACGGATGATGGTATGCAATGTTCATGTGAAGTTGCATCTCAGCAGTTTGAAAAACCATGGCAAAATGAAAACATGTGCAAGTGTCCAAAAGTGGCAGAAGAGGATTGTTCAAAAGCAGTTAAACGGTACTTGCATTGGTCACAGAATTCATCAACCGTTTTCACAGATTTGGGACATGCAACAGCAAAGGAAGAACGACCGAAAGCCAATCAAAGGGCAGAAAGAAACACCAATAATGAACTGAGAGCTTATGAAATATTGGAGAATACAGCCTTTCCTTTAATGGTCAAACTAAAGAACTCTGATATCGCATCAAGCAAGAACTGTCAAATGGGAAATAGAATTTTTGATGAACGTCTGCTGGGTTTTTTGAACGTTTTCGGTCAAAGGAAAAACATGACTAATCCAAGCAGAAGGATTTTTCATGAAACGCTGTTCCCCTTGGAGAAGTTTCCAACCGTTGATAATGGATTGTTTTATGATAAAAGTTTTTCGTTTTTGTACTCTGGCCCTCGATAAACGTGGCGTTTTTGTGTTCGTTTATACTTCTTAATGTTTAATTTTATGCTGTCTTTCATTTAATCATAACCATGACATTATAATGACACTCGTAATCTGGTTGTTATTTCTAATGCTTTAACTGCTCGTCCCTATAAAAGCTGTTTTCGAAGAAAGTGTAAAGACCAGCTTTGCATGAAAGAGTTCGTGTTAGGCCATTTTAGATTATTTCTTCTTTAACTATTTGTTTTGTAAAAAACTAGCTAGAAGTTAGGGGACCTACAATTTTCAATTTTCTCGACGGTGACTTTCGATGCCTTTCGACAAACATAGTCTTAACCTTGACCTTAACCCTAACCTAAACTTAACCTTGTTTTAGAAGTCACAGGGTTCAATTTACGCCCCATAAAAATCACTGTTGTATTGAATAGACTTCAAAAGACGGTGTGGCAGTATTTGAAAAGTGTACGAGAAGTGAATGCTTCCTTTTTTCTGTGGATTTTTGAAACCATGCTGTATTTCTCAAAGGTTGAAAATCTCCAACTAATCATAATGTTTTTAGTTTATAATGTTGTGTATCTATTATTCAGTATTCGATAATGGATTAACCATATGTCTTAGATCTAATCGGAACATGAAACGTATTGATTGTGTATAGTTAAATTGAAAGTGTAGGCAGAACTAAACGATTGTGGCAGAAGAGCCCCATGTGAAAGTCCAACTCATGATCACTCATTGGAAGTTCAAGTGTATCTCTATCTGAGCCGTTTTCCTATGGAAAAACTTTGCAACTTTCTGATGTGCTTCAAAGCATCATTAAGTTAATAGGAACTGTTCCTTCAATAGCTGCACTAAAATCAGTAAGCCCTTTGTATATTGTCATAAACACTTCACTCGATATTTTAGTTGCGATATTTTCAGGGCTGGCTCAAGGCTTAAGCCAGCGATGGGAATGGTACATAATTGATTCGAACTGGTTTGTTTTTAAAAGCTTTGCTAGTTGATCGCATTAATGCTATTTGATATTCAATTTTAGAATAAATTAGAATATTAACCAAAGATTTGTCTGTTTTTATGGTGCCTTTCTCACGGTGCTGAAACTAGAACTAACAGCTGCCTGGATTACTTGCAACACATGGTAAGGATTATGGGACCTTGAATCCTCTTTTGGACAGTAACAGATATTTACCAAAATCTCACAACGGAAATCTCTCGCAATTCAACTGCTTCTGACTTTATTCTCTAGGCAACTAGCAACTTTGAAAAGGGGAATGCGAGATTAAAATTAATTCTTGCTGGTTCTCATTATGAGATAAAGCATTAAACAGCCCCCCTAGAATCCTAGTATCTTCTTTCCCTTTCACCCCTCCCCCCATTCTGCCATGGAGGGTAAATGAAAAAACAATGTGTTAAGAAGCAGGTGGAATGAGTCGAGAAAAACCCACCGTTGGTCGTCAACCGCTTGGTCCTGATTCTGCCCAGTAAAAGAAATTAATTTGCTTGAGTTTACTTTAAAAGCAAAGACTTTCTAGAACTTAAGACAATGACCACTTTGTCTTGAAAGGTGTGATCATTTCCCAAAGGACGGGGGTATTTGAGGGTAAGATCCCTAGGGAAACGACCCAAACAAATGAACAATAAACTTAATCAAAAAAGCAGAGTGAAAACAAAAAAACGTTTGTGCTTGAATATCTTCGAATTATTTTGCCTTTAATATTTACAACAGTGCATTTATCTGCTTGAACATTGATACCTTGATTAATCATGTTAAAAGAGCTCTAACTGTGTAGAAAAATAGTACTATCACAAGGTGTATATATGCCGGAACTGTTAAGGAAATTAGCAGGGAATTACCCAAAAACTATATGGCATATTTTATACAGTAAAAAAGTTTCTCAACAGTTCATTATTCCTTAAATTTACCCGCAAAAACAAACAATATTGTTTAAATCCGATGAATCTAAAAATACATTAAACTTCAATGGTTATCAGAAAGTTTTAACGATGAAAATATACATTTAACCAAGTACTACAGTTAGCATTATACTTTTTCAGGTTTCTGTTCGAGTTATGTGTTTAGTTGGCATAACAGAGCAACTCCTCGTTTGATCCAATGCGCTGGGGGCAAAGCTGATGGGACTTTGATCTCCATAACAAAATTAGTTGAATGGCCTGTTGTTGATAAAGTACCACGACGCTCACTTGTTTTGTAAACAGGTGCAGAATAATGCAGTCTTTCAACTTCGTCACCTTTCTTGCATGGTTTTAGCCATATCTACGCAAAAAATTTAAATTCTAAGATAAATAATAAGCGTTTAAAATTTAAGAGAATATAGCCTTCCCTTTCATGCTTCAATTGAAAAAACTGTGATCCAAGAACTGTCAAATGAGAAATCAATCTTTTGACGAACGTTTGCTGGGATTAAAGAAAGTGTTAACCATTAATTAGGGCAAAGACATAGGTTTTATCAAATAAGGAATGTGGTTTAGGATGCATCCAGTTCCGTTGCTAAGGTAAAATCTGACATTTGTCTTTCTATAGATAACATTTTTACTCCTAAATTCACTTGTTAATAAGCACATACCACTGGCATTTCGTCATGCAAAACTTTTGGAATTGATTCTCCAATGACTTGTTTCTCTCTGTCCCAACGAGCTCCTTCCATAAATAAACCCTTCACAAAAACACCTAAAACAAATAATGTTTATTTAGTAATGCAAACAGACAAACCTCACTGATTTATATATTTGAGAGAATAGATTTTAAATTAGTATTTCGAAAATTTACAGGCCTGGAGTGTTTTTCCTGTAACAAAAAGACTTTAGAAATTCAAAAAACTTCTTTGAAATATGCAAATGCTTTTAAGACTTATAAAACCTTTTTATTTTATGGATGAAAAGAAGCCATGCTTCTTGTATTATAAAAGATGAAAGAAATACGAAAAACAATTCTTACCATCTTCCGGCGGTTTGTCATAATCTTTATCTTCCAAAATTTCAAAATCAAAACCCAATAAATCTATAGGAATGGTGTACTTTCGAGCAAAATTTTGTTGCGTTCCTGAAAATATAAAAAATCTCAGTAAAAAAATTTGATTACAAAATTACATTAAAATTACTTCAAAACACATGAAAAAACACGGGTCATTACTATTTGATTTTCCTGACAAAACTTCTCTTTAATATATTAAATTTTCTTCTGTATGCTCTAAAATCCTGTCATTTTCTCAAACGTTCTGCAGATACATTGGTCGATTCGCGTGATTAACATTGATTCAAAATGATTTGCTGGATGATCGCTATGGTTGCCTTATGCAGTAATGGTGCTTTAACGCGTTGGGCAATGTAACGTATTCTGATTTCAAATGCTATTTCCAATCGAGTCTTAATGTTTTGGCGAAAAACTTTGTTCACATTTCTACATCTCAAAGATAGAACTTAGAAGGTCCCCTTCTCCCTACTCCACCCTTCTCCCCTCTAATATCCCTGTTGATATACAAAAGCTAAGATTATCTAGACAAGTCCATACCAGTTAAAAACGCCTGGGTGAAGAAAAATCCTGAAATCCAGAAGACGATTGGAGGACCAACATCGTACCAATCCTGGAGAAACTTCAATCGATCCAACAAATCTTTGACGTAACTTCCAAGTGGTTTGAGAGAAGGATACGATTTGGATTTCCACAGATTTGGAATTTTGCCATTCAGAATACTTTGTGCGAGCTCTTCCAGTTCTGATGACATTACTACTAATCCCTAAAAGATATGAAGCAATGAATGAGGTAAAAAGAATCTAAATGGATGAAGCATTATCAGTATGATATATTGAAATGTATAGCATTAATATATTAATGTATCTACCTTGATTGCTTTTTTCAAATTGATCAAACTTGATCTGACAATGCTTGTCAAGTTGTTAAATCGAACCATTTCTTGAACCAAAACTGTATTCATGCTCTGAAAATAAACAAGTTACCTTTATAATTAATTATAATTTTATAATTTATAACCTTTATAATTTATAATCATTAAAATTCAATTTAAGTCATGGTAAACTGCAAGAAGGCTGCCAGAAAAGTGATCGTAACAAAATTTCAAAAGACATCAAAAATCGGAATCAGTGAAAAGAGACTTTTTTAAACCAATTTTGAAAAGAAAGGAAGATTTTGTGCATACAAGATCAATAGCACAGGACAGAAAAATTTGGAGAAAGTTTTCAGATTTTGTTTGCAGAGCAGCAGAAGCAGAAGGTACATGAAACATTCATTTTATTACAGCGTGACTGCATTAATATATGTACATATATTTATACTTTTAAATTTGGAAATTTTTGTCATTTAAACAAAGTTAGTACAAGAATAAATCTAAATAGAATTCAACTTGCTATAATCAATAATGCAACGTTTTTAAGACAAGTTTTCCATATAAATCATTTTGAATCTAACATATCAATTTATACTGGTAGTGTCCTATATTTTATTCCACTCTTCTCTGCTTTTTGAAGGGGGGTCTAAAGACGGTAGTTGATCATCAAAATTGATCAAGATCGACTTACCTGAGTGTATGTTGTGGGGTATTTCCGCAAGGCTGCTTCATTATCGAAATTGTCAGGAAGTTTCTGGAGAATATCTTCGGCCACTTCGGTCAGAACTTCATCATCTGATTTGCCTCCGCTAGCTGAAGAACGAGCCTTGAAAGGAAAACAGTAAAACAGTTTAACAGTATAACAGACTAAGAAAAATATAGATAAATGATACATAAATAAACTAATTAATGGTAAGCAACATAAGAATGGTTTTTGATATATTTAAAGAGGATACTTCTAAGCTTGGCTCTCCGGCAAACTAAGTTCATTTCTCTTGCTTGATCAAAGAAATTTTTGAAGTCGTAAGCAAAAATGGAAAAACTGTGAGGCAAGCAAAGTACCTGTGTAAGTAGGATGCTATCGAAAAGTAAATTCGTTTCTTGTTGATCTTTTGTTATGTCTGCATTGGCATGCATTCCAAATACCTCAGGATGTGGTATGATCGGCAACGATTTTGCATAATTGATGTAGGACTCATACTGTGAAAAAAAATAAAATAGCATTAAAGATTTTAAAAACATAAACTCAAGGCAAAGGATTTTTAGAGAAACATTATTTTATTTGCTAAGATGATTTCACTGATCAATGCCCCAGAAAACACGTGGAAATATTCGTTATCAGTAAATGTTCAACTAAAATTAATCTACTTAAGGAATTGAAGTATGTACTTACATCTCCTTCTGTTGGTGCAAAATAAAGACCACTTGGTGAAAAGTTATACTTTGCTTCTGAAATAATCTCAGTGCAATAGCATGTGTCCAAGATGGTTAGAAGAGTTCGCCTGTCTCTATCATCTGTAACTCTACCACCATAGTTGCATTCACCAGTTAGATATTTCAAAGCTGCATATTGTACATCCTGTTAAAGAAAGTTGGATTATAAATTACTAACGGTAATGGTAACAGAACAGTGGTGAGTCATAAGGCAAGGTACTATCGGTGTTAGCAGATATCTTTGAATACGGTAGAATAAAGAAACAAATAAAATAGAAAAGAATAAATATGAAAATAAAAAAATAAATGAATAAATAAATAGATAAATAGATAAATAAATAGATAGACAGATAAATAAATAAATAGATAGATAGACAGATAAATAGATAAATAAATGTATGAATAAATTATTGAATAAATAGATGAATCAATAAATGAATAAATGAATAAATAAATGAATAAACAGATCAATACATAAATCGATTAACCAATTAGTAAATCAATGAAAAAATATAATAAACAAACAAGTAGAAAAACTAAATAAGTAACAGGATAGATACACAAACAAATACATGAATAAATGAATTAATAATATATAGAATAAATAAAAGTGTGTATTTACATCATATTGATCAAGAAACATGTGGAGTTGTCGAACACTAATTCTTAAATCAGTTTCATTGAATTCGTAAGGAATGTTCCAACCGAGTGGACCAAATTTACGTCTTTCTTGCACCAATGCATGAAAGAAACACAAACCGAACAACAATTTCTTGAACTCGTACTAAAACAAATAAAAATGACCATTGAAGATATCACATCTATTGATTTATCAATTTGTCTAATTGCCAGCATTGTGATTATCTTTCAGAGTTTTTAAAGATCTTCCAGTGAAAATATCAAATAAATGAACAACTTTTCCATCTCTTGCAAACTTCGTATTTCTTTGGACAATTCAAAAACTGATAATCTCTTTAAAAAATACTTGACAAAGATAAAAAAGATTAATATTGTACAAAAAAAATAGATAGGTTTATTTTCATACCGGTTTTTTGGAGCTGGAAAAGAAATCTGGATCAGCAATTGGGTCACTAAGATATGATCGATAAATATTCGATCTCAAGCCTTTCGGTGGTTCATTGGTCAGCTTAACGCCATTTTGAAGAACGGATACTGGGAAATGTGGTGATGGATAACTGGTTAACCATAATCTGAAATCTGGATGGGTGGATTCAGGATTCAATTCCTGTGAAGGTAATCGAGTTATTAGATTCTGTGTATGATATGAAATGTTTTGCTCAAACAGGGAGCAGAAAGGAGAGAGGTAGTGTAACTAAGCAAGTGAACAAGAAAGTAAGCAAGATATGCAAGAAAGTTAGTAAAAGCAAGCAATGCAAGCAGGTATGTAAGCAAGCAATTAACCAAGTTAACAAGCAAGAAAACTAGTGAGCTAATAAGAAAGCAAGCATGCAAACAAGTAAGCATACGCAAGTGAACAAATAAGTAGGTTACCGAGATACTTATTGTTGGCTAATGTTTAGTTTTAAATGGAAACGAACCTCACAAATCTTTTCAAGTGTAGACATCCAAGAAACTGCAAGATGGCAATTCTGTAGCACAACCCATGTGCCTTCTCTTACGCCCTTTTCAATCATTTTCAGAGCTATTGGACCTTGACCTTGTCCAAGAGATAATGAACTTAACTTTGAGCCACTGAAACCCTGTGTAAATAAATATAAAGACAACATAAAAGTATGAATTACTAAGTTCATAAATTTATATTTCAGCTTGTCAAAATTCACCCAAATTATTGACCGTTTCAACTTTAATAAATCATTAAATTCAGTGTCGATAAATCACTTAATCAATCATTTGATAAAAGTAATAATCACTTAATCATTTGCGAATCAAATTCGAATCAATTGTAAATCATTTGCGAATCATATGAAAACAAGATGACTTTAGCACAAACCTGATCATCTGCAAATTTGAGTAAAGCCACCATTGGATCAGAACCAGGTGACAACACAAATATAATCGGTGCAGTACTGCTTGAATCATTAAAAGATTTTGCAAGATCAAACGGTGGAGGCTCGATGTAATGCTTGCCGAATTTAGCAGTTACGAATTCTTGTATTGCAGGAACGATCTAAAAAAGCAGAAAGTGAATGCGGTATTGGAAAGGTTCGAATATCAAAACAAAGCAAAATATCAACTAAAATTGAAGAACAAATTTGGTTTGTAGAAAGGAAATAGTAACAAAGAGGCATGGTATTCCTTTAGAATACATCTCTCGTTGCCCATTGAGGCAAACTAAACCTTGAGTCTTTAAATCTTTTTAACGTAACCAAATAGGGACTATGATCATTTAATTTTGCGCTATGACTTGGATGCAAGCCTTACCTTTATAAGAAACGGATTTTCGTGATGGGTTCGCAGTCATAAAATATATTCTTAATGAAGATGCTGCTAAAAATGTTTACGATCATCGATTGAAGGACTAACAAACAATGATTTACTTAAACCGTGGCCCTTAACCGATGTAATGGTAAGAACACAAGTATTTTATACTGAAAGTGACGAGTATATTGAATAATTTGTTGATACCTTGTCAGGTCTTAGGCATCTTAAGATCAACATTTTTTGAAACAATCCAAGTCTCTCACTCCATTCACCAGGTAGCTCTGCATGATGTGGTTCCTGAAAATTAAACATTTTCATAAAATGAAAATAAAAAACCTGTTAATATGGTCATTATGTGGTGACAATTCATTTCAACGCCATTCATAACTGCCATGAATTGCTTATATCAAATATAAATCTGTAGCAAAACAAAGGTGTTTACTAACATTGCTGTCATAAATCTTCTGCCATCCATCTTTGTAGGCTGGGAATTTCTTGCGCAAGCCATTGAATCTGAATGTAAAGTAAGAAAGGTAAAGTAAACACAAAATAATTTAAAGCATTCTAATGTAGTGTGGTGCATCTTACTGTAATGTAATGTAATTTAATGCAATGTGATGTTATGTAATGTAATGAATGTAATGCAATGTAATGTAATGTAATGTAATGTAACGTGATGTAATGCAATGCAATGTAATGTAATGTAATGTAATTTAATGCAATGTAGTTTAATGCAATGTAATGTAATTCAATGTAATGCAATGTGACATAATGTAATGTAATTTATTGTAACGTAATGACATGTAATGTTATGTAATGTAATGTAACGTGATGTAATGTAATGTAATGTAATTCAATGTAATGTAGTGTAATGTAATGTAATTTAATGCAATGTAATGTAATGTGATGTACTGTAATTCAATGTAATGCAATTTAACGTTATGAAATGTAATGTAATGTAATGTAATGTAATATAATGTAATGTAATGTAATTTGATATAATCTTGCTTGATATAATATAATATGAATGATATAATTAGATATAATAATCTAATGTAATGTGATGTACAGCAATGGCATTTACGTTGACCAATTGAAAATTATTAACCTCGGTATTTCGTCAAGTCGACACAGCTCATCCCATGACAGTTTTGGAAGCCAACTGGCTGGGTTTGTATGCGGATTGTCTAATCCAACACCTCCAGTTAAAAGGAAACGCCATTCGGTCTCTTCAACATCATGATCATGTTTTAGCAGATTGACACAGAGCAGCAAAGAGAAGAGCAACTAGATAGAGAGATAGAGCACAAAATGCAATTGATGTGATAAAAAATGAATCATTTTTTACTACTCAGATCGTTAAACAATATGCAATCAAGTGACGAAGAAGTTGTCATTGAAAATTTGTAGCATAGCTTACGAATCTGTACTAATCACATATAATTATAAAATTTGATGGACCGAACGATTTCAAATTGACGAATAAAAACATAATCATATTTAATAATATAGTTTTTTACCTTATCTTTCTCGAATAGTGATCTGCATATGTTGCAATATAACGAATACGTGAAGTGATCTTTCAATGATTTCAACCTGAAATTCGAGTCATATTGGAATCAAATATTAAAAACACATTTATTGGAAAAAATGTTGCACTGCAAAGTCACGCACAGGCCCATTGAAAGCCATCTCAGGCCTTTGGGCAGGTGTAGTGGCGCAAAGGCAAGAAGGGGCTTTAGCCCCACTGAAATATTATTCAACTCCCTCGTCTTGATCAACTAACGACAGAATCAAATGACAAAATCAATTGAAATTACGCTTTTTGCATTAGCAAAACTTATTGCGGGCTTTCTTCAGATTCGGGCCCGGGAATTCACCCCAGTTACCCCCCCCCCCCCTTATCGACGGTACTTGTTCATGCATTAGAGAAATAAAAATTGATGCCATTCTTCGTCTGAGGCTTAATTTCTTATTGAAAGGGCAACATGCATATAAAGGATGGATGTAAGGGATGTATACAGAGAAAATTCATTATGTGATGATGTACACAAGAGGCCAATGGGATGAAAAAATGATAAATACCTCTGATCAATGTCATCAGATTTTTCTGAGTTATCGATCGAGCTTATGAACAAATTAATGAACCAAGCAAGGGAATATTGATACATTGGCTCGATGTTGGCAAGATCAGCAATTGAGAAGAACAAAACAGTTGAATGGATGGCGATTGGTTTGTAACGCATTCGAGTCTCATCAATCTTTGCTTCTGTTTGCTCAGCAATGGCCTAAAAACAAGAAAAAGCGATTAGCCAACGAAGCAATCCAAAGAATACGAGAGTTTATTAAATATTTTGATAAACCCAATTACCCCACCCCCTCCCCCATTTTAAGATATTGGCCAAGTCCTTTCTCGACCTCACTAACTATTATCATGCTATTATCATAAACCTATTCACAACCTTACATTTGTAAACTGACTTTTATTTTCAAGAAAATCGTGTATATTTAAGCCTTCCTTTAAAAGCTTTATTCATGTCATGGGAAAAGGGTCAGCTTGCAACTATTTACATGTTTTTCATTCCAAAACCGAAAGATTCCAGTTAGAACATGACAAGCCCAGAAACCAAAAGTGTTCACGCCATAGCTAAATTTACTAACCTGTTTCTCTGCAATTTCATTCGACAGTGTTTTTGATGATGACAAAACTTGAATTGCTGTCTCATCTTCTAGAATATTTCCCTCTGATGATGATAGGACTTCCAAGATTTTATCTTCAATTTCTTTCAGCTGTCGTTTATTCTCAGCACTTTGCAAAATCAATGAATTCTTTTCCTCTTCCAGTTCTGGTCTTTCGCGCGCAACGACAATTCCAAGCAATTGATCTTCAAGACCTTCTGGTGTGATCATGAAGTTCAGGAGTGTGACCTGATAGGAATGGTTTGTAACTTTAAAACATGCGAATCAAATCAAATCAAAAATCGAATCACATCAAAACAATCAAATCATTCAAATCAAATCGTATCAGATGAAACAAAACCAAAATCTTAGTATCATGTAAAAAGAAACTTAAATCTTGGAAAGAAAAAACCAAAAAGATCTAGTTAATAGGAAATGTTTTTCAAACAAATTGCAACAAACAAACTCACCTTTACAGCTGTCTCTGGTGGATAATGCGGATTTCTTAACTTTGTTGTCATGTAAAATCTAAAAGAAATGTATAATTCTAATCAATTATTGTTTGAAAAAGCCAATTTAAGCAATAAAACCTCTTCCCAAAAATGATGATTTTTGCGAACTTTTTGAGATTTTTCTGCTGGTTCCTAGGTAAATAAGAATGCTGAATGCTATGTGAATGGAAAAAGCAGCAAAACATTTGAAAAAAACAAGATTTTCTAAGGTTTGATAATTAAAACAAAAGCAATACCTGAAATCTTTGGAATATTCAATTGTACTATCACCCAATCTTATGCACATTGAACCACCTTGTTTGAAGACCTGCTTCAGTAGAAGTGGCTCCAAAATTGGATCAATTTCTTCGTTTATGTTTTCAAGAAGAACCTGGAAATTCGAAAAACGGTGTACATTTAAGGTCCATTACTTTATTATGAGCCATAAAACAAAGAAAATGCATTACTGAACAATTACGACAGAAATATATTCGAGATCATGTTTAAAAGCGATGTATTTTTTGAAGATCAGTTTGGTGTTCTTTGGAAACAATATCTTTCTTATAAATGAAAATAAAAGAAAATATGAGATGCTCCATTTCGTCTCTAATTAAGCTCATGAACTATATATTTGGAGCATTTAAAAAAGAGAATGGGAAAGATTGGTTGAAATAACATAATTTTGAGTTTCTTTGCAATTTGAACCAGTTTTGATCAGGGATAATAAATAACAAAATAAGACAAAATTGATAAAAATGGTACAAATTGAGATACATACAGGGTTACCGAACTGTATGCAATTTTCAAGCGTTCTTGTGTAATCTGGATCTGTTAATTTGATCACACGTAGATTCTTTTTCTCCATATTTTTTATCCATTTATTTGCTTGTCCTTGAGGGTCGATCATCAATGGCCAACGATTTGAATTCCTAGTAAATAGGATATCAAATCATTAACCTAGATTATTCTACCATAGCCAGCCAGCTTCTAATCTACTCTAATCTTATCTAACCTAATTCAAATTACTCTTTATGATGTAATCCAATCTAATCTAATCTAATCCAATATAATCTAACATAATCTAGCATAATTGCAATATAATCAGGTTAGATTTAAAAAACCTAGAAATCCTGAATCTGGATTATCATGTATCTGTTGATTGATTTGCAAGCTAACGAACATGTTGACTAGATAATTGATAGTGTATTTTTGGGGAAAATTTATGTGCAATAAGCTGGTTGTGCATCAAATGCAAATACAATCTGATGAAAGCAAAGATGTTTGAAAAGCAAAAGACGCACTCAACAATGATTCCATTTTCAACTGAAAAGCTATCGGTTGGTAAACCAGCGATGTTCCAATCTCGGATTTTAACAGGATCGCCAAGGGTGCTTGTTAATGTCACTTCTGTTGAACAAAGTACTCCAAATTTCTTGCAATCTTCAACCCATTGGGCGGCTTGTTCCTGAAAATCAAATAAATACTTGCTGAAAAGCAATGATTCTGTGCTTTTAAGTTGATGCTTACTTCAGCCAGTAAATGGTATTTACATGAAAAACGGTCTTTCAACAAAACCATTGGGCAAAACGTTTAACAAAATAAATATTTGATAACAATGATGATCTTGAAATAAAATTTTGAAATAATGCTTATCAAAGGTTAAATATTTTAACATGAGTTCAAATATGTAATAAACATATGAATGAATTTATCAATTATGTACTATGTATAAAGAATAGCTAAAATAGACATGAAAAATAAGCATGCTTGCTCCAAAATACATCAATTCCTAACAGATTCTGTATCAACACTATATACGCTAGCATTTCATAATGCCATTCAAAATAAGCAGGTAATAGAATGATGTATTTAAATACCTGTCTATAATGCGAAGTAAATGCACCGAGGTATGCAACGATGCCAGAAGATACCAAAACATCTCCTGCTAAGTTGTTATAAAGTATTCCAAGGTCATGGGCTATTTTGCTCCAACGGTCTTTTTCGCCACCTAGGCCACCGATCAGCTGTTCAGCACGAACTAACTTCTTGCTGCAAAGGTCAACCTACAAAGAATCAGTAGACATTGAATTAGAGAACCGATAACAGAAAGAATGGTTCAAAATACAGCCAAGCAGAGTTATCAAATGTTTTCTCTAGATTTGTAAAAGGACGGTTTCATGTTGTAAAACAGAAATTTGAATCATAGTCTATAGTTATCGATACATACTTTGTTCGGATATTTGTGAGCTTCTTACCTGTTTTTCGAGATCTTCCTTCTTGCGAGTGTTTGCTTCAAACTTTTCTTGCAATTTTGCCAAATTATCTTGAACTTCACGCAAAACTGCTCGTTTCTTTTCAAGACTCTATAAGAAAGGTTATATTCTTTTATAACAACTATCAAAATATGCAACTATATTAGTGAGACATGTTTCTGATTTCAAAATGTATAGGGCTGATACAACAATAGTAAGCGAATGTTCAGAGACGAGTTTTTTGCTGGTACTGTAAGCATTCCGGTCTTCACAATTTTGGTCTATCCACTTGGTCCACATTTTTTGGTCCACATTTTTTGGTCCACATTTTTTAGCCCAATTTCTAAAAGTAAAGTATCTGGGGTGAAAACAATTACCCACCTCCATGGCAACTGCCAGTTCTCCTTCTGCAGCTCTTAAAGCTTCTTTCTTCGGTGCTACAACCTTGGCAACTCTGAAAGGGAGATGGAAATATATCTGATTAGGTACATGATCATCAAACCACATTATGTATCACATTAAACTGTGTAGCATAACATAGATACTTGTAGCACAAATGGTTGATGAAGTAGCAAATGTATTGATGTACACACTTATCGTACGAATCCATTGCAAGCACCCATTTGCAAAGGCCTTCAGCTGCTGTTGATGCAATCTTGATTTTCTCCGGTACAAACTCTGGGTTGCTGGAATACGTTGTTCGGATAACTTTGATTATGTTCGGCGCAATGTTGTCCTGTAGAAATTTAAAGAAAACATTTCATTTAAGAGGCACTATGAGGAATACTAGCATTAAACAGATATCACATTCTTTGTGATAAACCAAGAGTAGAAGACGTTAAAAACACAGAAAAAACAATGTTGAGTCACATGTGAAGGATCAAATGTCAAAGGTCATAGTCGTAGTATCAAGTAGCAAAGGTGATGTTTCCTTGTTGTATATCACTAGTATATTACAGTACTTTCACAATCTTGTCAACATCTTTAATTAACTGCAAAGCAATCTGTAGATGCTCTGGTTGGCAAAATGCTATTTGTAATAGTTTCTTAATGTAACAAATGGTAGGAGGATTAAGCAAATAAAAAAGATACGTTATGCATTAATTCACTGCACTATAGGTATAATAAAACAATACGTATATACGCTTATGAGAGATATAAAGGATCCTTTGGTCCTTTAGTTATTGATCTTATTAGTTATAACAGATGATAGCATTAAGTTCCATCTACCTTATCATATGCTCGCAATGATTCAAGGAATTTCATGTCTCCAAGTAACTTTTTAGACGGTGCCCAATAATCTTCGATCTTTTTACCTGAAAAAATTGTCAAAGATTCCATATTTATCATATTTACATTGCAAATCATCCAGCGATCATAGAAGATCACAGGATGATTAAAATTCAAAAAATGACATAGTTAAAAATTAATCATTAATCCCAATAAATTCAAGAATAACAATGAATCTTTATAACAAATTAACTTTTGGATTTAAAACCTTCTTTTACAAATCAAACGATATTCTTTCATTTTAATTCTAAATTCTTTAAGCAGGGTGGCGTATGCAATTAAAAACGGATATATACTAGTTTTATACAGCCCTGCAAAATAATGTGAAACTGAATAATCTAATTAAAAAATTACAATAAGAACTAAGAACAGTAATAAAGATGAGGAAAGAAAATTACACTTACCCGATCCACTTGGGTCAGGAATTTTATCCGCTTTCACCCCTTTAAGAATGCAGATTGCTTCCATAACAAGTCTTACACCAGATGGAGGAGCTTTCATGGTCTTTACGATTGTGATATCCTAAAGGGACATTTAGAACTTATCAGTTAACAAGGATAATAGTTACAGGAGCAAGGCGAGAGTGATTGTTCGCAAGGACTTCCAGCCGGCGAGTGTTCATCAGTAGCTATGAAGATACTATATTCCGGGGATGGAACATTAGCATCAATCAATTTCACAACTTAATTTCTTATGTTTTTCTGCTCCTTGATGGAAAAGCAGCGAAAGTGAATAGTAAATGTTTGCCATGGCAAGCAAGACTCCTTCAAAGGTACAGCGTAAATCACATAATAAATCAATCTCAGGCAAGGTATGAGAGGCAATCTAGGCATATAATTTGTCAACATAGAAAGGGTGTCTTCTTATAGAACTGGAGGTGTTATGGACGGTGAGATTGATAGAACTGGTCGCATTGTAATGAGTTGAGGATTCGTTAGTTTATATGATGTGCTGGGGATATTAATCATGTAAAATTAAATAATAAACAGTTTGAAGGCTTACATTGCTGGTGAGAGTATCGAGGGCGGACAAGGCAGCTTCTAAAATTGGCAAAGCTTCACCCAAATCACGATCACATTCATCTTTAATTGCCTGTGCAGCTCGTGCTTGTTCATTTGCAATTTCTTCATCAGCTTTAACAATCTATAAGAATTAATTGATTAAGAATTATGTTAAGATATGATCTAATTTAGGCAACATACAAATGATTAGAAGTAAATACCTCTGGAAAACTTTTGGTGAGACGTATACGAGATAAGTTCATAGTTTTTAAGTATATTTAGAGGTTACATATTATCAGAATTTATCAGTGATATTCTAGATTTCATCCGCCAAAAGAAGCAACCAAAGTAATGATTCACATCGTTTGGAATTTGAGTTTCAGGTGAGAAAACTGGGATCATTAATCTCCGCCGATCACAATGCTTGTACCGTAAGTGGTACGAGATTGAAAATACTCAATCTAATTTTTATGAAAAAGCTGAAACAAATGGTTATGATTGTAGAATAACACCAAAATGCCACTAAACCAGATATGTTGTTCTTGATTTTTCAATTAATCTTAAAACTTTTGGTGCAAAATATCTAAATGGATGTTTTGTGAAGATGCTTTCTTACAACTGAGCATGTTGATTTAAGTGTGGCACTTTCCGTTATAAAAATAACCAGCAGCTTTTGAGGTTAGCAAATATGGAAGGCAGACAAACCTTTTCTGTCTTTGCAACTTCAACAGAATCCTTCTCAATAACAGCCATGATTTTATCGACTTCTTCACTGGCAACAACAAGTTGTGGTTGAAGTTCTTTCAATTCGACTTGCATCGAAGCAACCTGAAAAAGTTGATTTTAACATTAAAAACATTTGATCTGAGCCAATAAACACAGGAGTGAATTGGTGCCCAGCGTGGTCCGGTTTATCGTTTCGAAAACTTTGAGTTGACCCATCTTTCATTGGATGTAAATTATCAAAGATATATTATGCAAACAAATCGCTTTGAAAAGCTGGGCTTAAGATCACTTCTTAAAAATTGATAAACATAAATTAGACCCGTCCATTTTTCTGAAATAATAGATACACAGAGCATCCTATAGAGCCATCAGATAACTGACATGCAATCAACGCAATCTGCTCTTTGTCTCCCATCAACTTTTTGTAAAGCACGCACTAGCAAAAGCAAGGCGAGGAGATAGATGTCATGCAGATGGAGTATTTACCTGAGATGCTGCAGACTCTAGCTTGTCCAGACCAACTTCGTATCGTTGCTTTTGTTTCATGACAGCCCTGAAATGAAAAAAGATTACGTTGAAAGTCACAATTGATCTTACAAGATACATTTATGCGATATCCTGCAACAATTTTCATCCATGTTACAGTAATGAGTATAGTAACTCACTCTTACTTTCAAAGACCTGTAAAAAATGCCTCCATCTTCTACTTGACAACATTCTGAATGATTTACTAATCTATCGACAATTTTATTATTTGTAAAACAATGTATTGATTAGCTTACTCTTGTTTCTTGCTTAGCAGCGTTTTGTATGTGCTTATGAGTTCCAGATATGATGTGGGTGTGACGTAGTTATGACGTTTCAATTCATTCCAAAAGCGTTGGGATAAATCACGTGTACCCATGTGGAATTCTTTGCACAGTTGGACACAGCCGCTGATAACCTCATCTGGGAGATGGACCTCTGCGAGGAAGCGCTGAGCAACGACTTCTAAAGCATCGGCAGGCCATGACTGTTATTAAACAGAAAAAAACCGATAAAAATTCATCATTACATAGTAGAATAGTAGAATAGAATACAAAATTTGATATTGATGGTAGCCATGCTGTGAAAAATATAACTTCCTGATTTAAAAATTTGCTTTCCCTCATGTCCTGCAACTTGATTTCCTTTCCTTTCCTTTCCTTTCCTTTCCTTTCCTTTCCTTTCCTTTCCTTTCCTTTCCTTTCCTTTCCTTTCCTTTCCTTTCCTTTCCTTTCCTTTCCTTTCCTTTCCTTTCCTTTCCTTCTCTTATCTTCACACATCATTTCTTTTTTTCATTCGATTTCCTGTTATTTTGAGTGACTTTCGACTTTCGAGTGTCCTATACTAATCTCTCTCTATTGCTTTCGATCGATAATACTAGTATAAAAGACTCGCACAGATAGTAATGAATATTTTACTACCTGGAACCAGTCTATAGTACAACAATTAACCAATGAAGGGAATTTTCTCAATCTGTTTCTGAATGCGTCACCGATTGGGCTCATCGCAAGTACGATGTGAAGCATTTCACGTGTACGATCAACAAATAAATTGAAAAGTGACAGAGGAGAACCATCAGTTTGTTTCGACTTCTCTCTTTGCCTAAAATGAAAGATCCAAACCGTTAATGTGAAATGTGAAAAAGAATTTAAAGAATAACTTGAGCTAGAACTCCAAGCATCAACTAGAAACAGAGACTAGAGGTAGAACAATTTAGCTAAAATACTACGGTATGCTGAAATTTGACATTCAAGTTTAACAACTAAGAAATTAAAGGCTATAGAGGCAGCATTGATAGGGCTAGGGAAGGCTGCATTATCTAGGTTGATTGGGGCAATGAGTAAATCTACTCATTCTTGATACACTTAATAACTAACAAACATGGTCTCAAAAATAGATAAATAGACGATTTAGATGGCTTGAAATTGACTATTGAATTAAGAAAACCGTTAGAAAAGCAGCAAAATGAATTGAAAAGATTGACAAAGGAGTGTGTTTACCTGTCAATAATTCTCATTTTCTCACAGATTTCTTGCCGTTCATCCAACGGGAAAAGATTTGGAACTTCACCAGCATTCAGTAAATTATTCAAATCTTCCAAAAATGATTCTTCTTTGATCTAAACTCAGACAAGAAATATTTATCAGTAACATTGCATCTTTTATCAGTGATTATTTGAAATTGAATCAATAATGAACAAAAAATTGTATATTTAAAAATTACCCTACAAACAATTTATTTCCCTTGTATTTGTAGACTTTATTATCTATCTGTAACGTTATTATTTCTATAATTAGTTTTGTTAGTTGTTTGTATAGTTAAATTTATAAATTGTCCTTAGATAATTTAAATAATATGTGAACTAAACTGAACTAAACTAAACTCAAAAATGGTGTCAATTCCTTTTGTTCAGCTTTTGGCATTTAGATGCCTTACCTGTGTATCTGTGAATAAAAACACTCCCGGTATCTCGCCTTCTGTGGTTTTACGCAAAATTCTCTTCAGATCTTCTCTCCATTCTACGCTCGTGTAGCCACGTGTGATCTCAACCTAAAACAGAGGAACGAGGTAAGAAAGGTGATAATGTTATCCTTCATGATACTTAAGATTGGTAGCATCGGTTAAGTAAATGACAATCAATCAAATATATAACAACAAGATGAATAGATAAGATTTATTCAAACTTAAAGCCAACCATCAACAAAACAGAAAGTGAAAAACATGGTTTATAAAATAACTTCATTTGTTATCATCATTGAGATGCAGTTTTTGCCATCAACGCTTTATAAATACATCATATTAGCATCCACGCACGGTCTATCTTATCATCAGAATCAAGGCAATGAGTTTAAAATCATCTGACGATATCAAACTTACTTGATGAAGATCGTAGTCAGCCATGTGGGCAGCTAAGCGAGTTAAGCTTTGCCTTCCGCTTCCACCAACTCCAACCAAAAGACAGTGTCCTCTTGGCTGCTTAAGAACACGGGAAATTCTTGACACATGCTCAATGGCAAATCTAAAATGAAATATCACGTTAAATATCAAACACTTCAATGGCATAAGCTGATCTCAAAGTAAAGAGCTTGCTTTTCTGCTTGGACAATTGAAACTGGGGAGGAGCGAAGGGACGCTGATTGGTGAAAACAAATAGCCAACCAGGTGTATCATTCTTTGGTTTTCGATTGGTTTTCGATTGGCATCTAGTTATTCAATCCCATTCACCTTTGCGGCAATATCCGGGCATTCATGCTCTGACGAGCGTCAGATAAAAAGTTAGCATGCAACGTTCAGCTTTCGCTTTTTGTGAAGCTACAAAATTTTGCATTATGAAGGACTACATTAATAGACTTGAGAGAGTTGCATATTTTTGAAAACAAAAACAGTGAATGGGAAGAATTTACTTGAATTTACCTAAACAATACAAGATTCATTGGTTTTTTGCTCATATTGTTATATTCATCCAGATATCCTTCTACAATTCTCCTCAATCTATCAACATCATTCACTTCAATGTAGGGTTTCGGATCCGCTTTGCTGTCGAGGAAATCGCAATACATCAGACTGTGTAAATCGTCTTCGGTAACTTCGCCTTTTCCGCTTGAATCCAAATGGAGAAACAACTGGTTGAAATCGACTTTAAAATGCTGTTTCAAAACATCTTTGGCGTGGTTTGTGAGCCAAGATCTATCAGCATCATCCACCAAACGATCGTAAAAGACTCTGAAAACCTGAAAAAAGACATTATTGTCCTCCTCAAACATCAATCTGCTAAATGAAAAATCCGAATATAAAATTTTGGATCGGTATTCTCTGGGTAAAATGTTTACAGGTCTATGGTCAGGTTTATTATCGTTTTGTTGAATTATCTCATAGGCATGACATTAATCCAGAATGAAATAAAATCAAAATTTAAATAATGCAAGGTTGACAACAAACATATATGGCATGAATAAAAGGTGTTGCTCATGTTCATTTCAACATACTCTAATTTTCTTTATACACATAATTCATACCTCATGTGTCCACAATCTTTTCAGCGAATCTGGGTCTGGGGTGGAGTTAGGCGTTGATAACAATACCCCCTGGATAACTCTTGCAAAATCTCGCAGATTGAACAAGTAGTGTGATTTGGCAGGGGTTGGCAACAAGTTCAGCATTGAAGCTTTGTATACATCCATCGTTGCGGCTACAATTTGTTCTCCGCATGTCAAGAAATCGTTAGCAAAGCCTCTGTAATGAAAAGCACAATCGAATTATAAATCCTTTAGATGGATCTCATCAGTTGTCGGCCTGTCAACATAATGTTGATGAGATCGACCAGTGAACAATTCTAAAACCAGGCCAAGCTAGATTTGCAGATAACTTTGCGAATTGAGAATAGGGAATTCCTCATGTGATTAACAAGGGCCCAATCAGAAGTCCTGTAGAGAGGCAAGTATTGCTCAGTCAATCTGAGTATACAATAATATTAACTGGCCCTTGTTACCCTAAAGATGGTTAAAGATAATAAAAGATGGATATACAAACAAACCAATGCAACCTTTTAGATCTAGCAAAAGGTGCATGGCACACCATGCAACAAACAACAAGACAACATACTTTGTTTTCAAATGCCATTCCATGATTCTTCCAAATATTCGGCCCATTGTCCTATCTTGGAACTCATTGATTGTTATATTGTTGAAATGACGTAAGAACCTCGGTGTGACGGGATTCCTGCCTCCTCCAGGTGGCCCCATGGCACCAATCAGTTGAACATCGACAAGATGGATAGGAGAGGTGTCCTTAAGGTCATACCTAGCACCAGAGAGAAAGAAGAATTTAAGAATATAGAACGTTAAATGTTCAATAAAGGAGACCAGAAAGATTTATTAACATTTAACATAAATTCGTTGCATTCAACTATGATAAAGCTAGTAATTTAAACAAGCTTGTAAGCTAAGATTATCATACCAGGTTTTATGGTCTAGCCATTGTCGAAGGAGTTCCACAGGCGGCTGAGCTCCGTACGTTTCTCTTGCTGGCATATTCAAATCGTCAACAAACACAATCTGCACATGAAAAAAAATACAAGGATTTTACAAAAGTCATATGGCAAATATGACAAAAGTTTCTGAAAATCCAGTAAAAACAGCAAAGAAATAAAAGTCATGGAGGGGATCTTACCGTTTTCTTTCCGAGCGGTGGACCAAAAACGCCTTTTCTTCTTTTATCGAGTTTTGACATGATGATATCTTGGGTTTGTTTGGCAGTGGTCTGAGCGGAGAAGTTTATCAGCAAAGGTTTATAGTCATCACCTGATAATTTCTTCAATAGAAAGTCCTGTGAATGAAGAGCAGTGTTATGTAATGATTTTGCATCTATTTTCAAATGGAAAACACAAAATGAATATGATGCATATACCAAAAAATGATTTGTGAAACTCCACTAAATTAAAAAAGTTCATCTTCTTTAACACGAGCTGCAAGTATCAACTACAACGTGATTATCTAGAGAAATATAAAAAACAAATTAGGCAATAGTCTAGAGCCAAGGAGAGTAACTAAATTTGATGGATCAAATTCATACACGTCATAAGCAATGACGACAGGCACCTTTTGATCGGTTCATCTTTAAGTGACAAAAATGGATGAAAAGGGGGGATAGTGCTGCAAAGTAACCAACCAAAACAATTTTAACGTGATCAATATGGTGAGTATGCAGTCAACCAATCAGATTCTGTAACAAAATTCTGTTCCAGGGGATTTCTCTAAACAAGAAATCTTTGGTTTTACAATTCATGCTTCGAAAACTTCACGGCTGTGATGCAGGTCAAGCAAGTCTAAAACTGTACGTTTTTATTTTAAGGCTGTGAATAATTGTTAAATTTTTTCCCGGCAAAGTTAGGCATGGCTGATCCTTACCGTTACATAAACAGATTTGCCAGTTCCAGTTGGACCAACAATGAGCGTAGCTTTACCATGAGTGATCAACTGGTTCATTAAATACGTATAGCGAACGGTATCGATTGTTGGAACTATGATTTCATTGAATGTTGAATCCTGCGAAATTAAATAGCATATTATTAGAAACATAAAAATCATACAGTATCTAGAATGAATCATCGTCTTTGTGCTTTAAACATTAGGCTAAGGACAAGCCTTACAGGTGAAAAGTCCATGATTCTTGGCAGTGGGAATGAAAATAAAGGTTTCAAAAAGATCCCTACTTCATCGCAAGGCAGATTTTGATTTTAGCGGAAGAAATTTAGATACGAAAATATTGAAAACTAATAAATACCTTTGGAATTGGAGGTGCATCTTTGATTTCATCAGTCCAAAGTTCCCATTTTCCCATTCCCTAAAACAATGCTCATGCGATTAGGATAACGCAACCACATCAACACAATTAATCGCTTTGAAGCAGAGAAAACATGGATAGACATTAGCTGCAGAAGTAATGTAAGATGTGATTCAAGGAACAACTAATAGAGAAGAGAAATTAATAAATATACTTTTGTACCTTTTTGATGAATCTGTAATCATAAACAGACCCTTTGTGTGGGAAGGGACACAAGAAAGGTCTTGGTGGTCCATCAACCATCTCCATTATATGAAATTTGGTTTTTGTTTCGATGGTGAGAGGTCCCTATAAAAGAAAGACCTTGATTAAAAATTGGTTATGACTATATCAATCTATGACAAAATACATAAAAACCAAGAAAGAGAAAAATATCGAGGAAACCTTAAGTGCCGCATTTCTTGAGTACAAGTAAAGGCGATAACACAAATTTGCGTACAAAGAGTAGTTTTCATTCCGATAAAACATCGAATAACATTCAGCAGTGAAACCTTAATATATACCTAGGTGTGGATGGAAAGTCACATGAAAAAATGCTGCGTTTAATTGGCCTTTTTGAAAATGCAGGGCCGGCTCATTCCTCGTTTCGAAAAAAACAAGTTCAGATGATGATGCAACGTATGTACATTACCGTTCATCTTCCAGTGTCGATTTTCAATTTAAAAAAAATCTTTAAAACTTACATCGATAAGTTCTCGGAGTAGGAAATCGAAATTTTTTCTTCCATCATCAGTAACACTGGCACCAACGGACCAGACAGTTGAAAACAGGAAAATGCACTGAAAAAAAGAACAAAGATTAAAAATTTGGCAACATGATTTATGAGACAATCCTGAATATTTTGGTACAGCTCGTCATGAACTGTTCTGAAGAATTTTTCAAAGTTTGGAGGTTGACAAGAATTAGGCTAGAATAAGGCAAAAATTAGAATAATGTTCCCTTGGCAAACAGAACATAGAAAAAATGTATCAATATTGATGGACAAGATAATTTAATATTCATATTTTTCACAATATGGAATATTTTCTTATAACGCTGCTCAAAAGTACGCAGCAACGCTTCATAGGAGGTCAAACATAATATAATTGAGTGGCAAGATTTTACCAACTCAAAAAAGTCATCCATTTTAGTCAAATTCTATTAGATATTTGTTTCTTTAAGCAATGAATTATAAATAAATTATACTTAAAAGTTACCTCAAGCCATGCAGCAACTTCTCTCTCATTCAATTCCTTGAATTTCGTTTCATCGTGAAACTCATCCAGCAACGTGTCCATAAGATTCATCAAAGATTTCACCAAATTTGCATCATTTGTGGGGGATAGTTCCTTTAATAGACATTTTAATTACTTAGAAAAGCATTGAAATTCCACGATAGTAAAAAAACTATTGCGATTGAAGATCATAAGAGGGACATACCATATCTAACTAGTTCAGAGATAATGTAGCCTCTCAGTTTTCCAATGTAAAATATCATGATTATATCAGTGGTAGTACACAAAATCAGGCAGCTTCATTGCGTATAGCTTTTACATTTTCTTACATTTGATCACTTCCCACTGCAACCTCTCCATAACGCTAGTTGCAAAGTGCAGATACTGAACGACGCAAAACGGCAAACTGCCCGTTTAGGCAAGTAACAAAAGAACCGGTGAAATGCATGAACTTTGCAAAACGAAGAGATGGCAAAACCAACAACAAAATCAATATTGATTTCTAACACTTTGCATCCTTGGATTAGATATTAGTACCAAAGATCGTTGTTGCTTTTATTTTGTTTACCTCACAGTTATGCATCGTTCCTTATCTGATTGATTTACACCTCGCGTCACCACAATCATTCTTAAAAATGTCCCTGTTGACAGCCTGGTACTGATGCATATTATTTAATTCGCGTTTGACCAGCTTCATATATTCTGTAAATATATACATCTATACTAACCATAAGGGTGCTACCCAATTGTAAATTTTAAGTCTCGACCTGGGAATCGAGACTGCGCTCACCACATTCAGAGTCACACGACCAATCCACTGCGTCAAACCGGCGCAATGAAATGGTCGTGAAACTCCGATGTAGTTTTACGCAGTTCTCGCCCCGGGAGACTTGTTTTTTCTTGTTTCGGCTTAATGCCTTCGTCAGCGCCAAGCTTTATATATTAAATCAATTAGGCAATGGCTGACATGGAGCATAAATACTAACCATTAGGGTACTACCCAATTGTAAATTTTATATACATCTATACATACATAAAACATTGCAATATTAAGTTGAAAATCATACCTTGACCCCTCCTTTTCTAATAAAGTTCAATAAAGGCGTTAACATTCGATCGAACAAATCTCTGATCAAATCTTTCATATCTTCGCTGATTGTCTTTGGCAGGGTATTCAGCCAGGATATCATGAGTGGCCGCCATCCGAGCATTTCTGGCTCAAGGTAAACCATTCCACAACGGCTAACCTAAAGTGCAATACAAGGATCTTTACTATCTAATGAGCAATTTCAAAGAAGATATCTTAGACTATGGCAGGAATGAAAGTTAAGAAAGGAAGAAAAAAATGCTAAGACAGTGTTAGAAATAGCAACAGATCTATGATAGATCTGAAGATTTTAAATACAATGAACACTAGATTGTATCAATGAGGTAAACGGTTTTTTAAGAAGGGAGCCTCGTGGCCAAGCAGTTGTGGCTATTGGATGAATAAGAAATAGTTCTGGAGGACGCCTCGCCGAAAACTTAAAAATGACCGAAGAAGTGTTTTGTGATTCTGTAAAGACCAGATTAAGGGAGAAAATTGTGAGAACACAAATAAGAAACAGCAGGATTTTTGTGAAACTATAGATCTAAGTTAAAAGTGTAAAATGTAAAAGCTTCCAGATGGAGCTTGACACAATAAGAATTAATCAGCCTGGATCTATATTTCGTTTTGTTGTAGACAGGAATGATAGATGATAATATTTAAAAACATTTAGAACTCACGGTTGCAGGTGAAGCTACTTCTAAATCCATTGGTTCAAAAATCAAGTTTGTTGTTGGAGCTAATTGGATGATTTCACCACTGTTAAGACAAAGCTGAAAAAAACAAACAATGCACTATCTTAGAATCGAGCTTTAGTTTCTAATGAAAATTGTTAAAAGCTACGAGTTGTGTCACTTCTGCACTGTATGCCTTACAGTAATTATGCAATGATAAGATAAAGTTAATGCTAAAATTAGCCAAGCTATATTTTTGCTACAACCTGCGTTTAATGCATTATAGAAGACTTCCTTAACTAATACACTAATACCTTTTTGTTGTCATCCAAAACTGTGTTCATATTCTCAATCCAAACTGCGTCAACTGGACCATCGAAAATGAGCCATTTGCGATCAGGTGTCTAAAGGGAATTGAGATGATTAAAATTTTTCCAATATTCTGACGGTGATTGATATGTTTTAGTAAATACATTTATTTATAATAATAGAGGATAAGAAACACCACTTACACCACTTAAAAGGAAAGTAAACTTCAATATGAGATAAAAGAAAAACAACAAAAGATCACGTTTAAGAGAATTTGAATTCAGAAATGAATTAGTTTCTGACAATAATGAGAAGGGAGTGTATTTGATATTTAACATTTTGTTGCCTTTGCTAGCAAAAATTCATAAATGAGAAGTGTTCTTATTACTATCTTCATATGCAGGATAAATTTTACCTGATGGGTGATTGATTAATTATCAACTTAAAATTTTGCCTGTATTTTTAGAGATTTGTAAGCTTTCGGTCTATTTGCAAGGATTTTACGAGTACTAAACTTATAATCATTATGATTATAATTATTGAGTTACCTGAGATGACGCAAAAGATCTGTAATTTACAGCTAAAACTCCATCAGACCATTCATGTGAAACAGGATCAAACGAACCGTAAAGTTGTCCCATCGTTATTGCTTTAGGGTTCAACACAACTAACTGAACTTTGTTTTCATCCATCAAACCCTGTAAACAATGCAAGGTTGATTTCAGTCAAATCAATTAGCATTTAATAAGCAGGCTATACTGATAATCATGCTAAATATAAAATGTTTAGAATATCTGAGGTTGTATGCTATCAAAACTGCACGGAAGGGCGAAACATGTGATTAGCACACTGAGAAGTACTCTGTTATCATTCTTCAGAGTATAAAAAACGTTGGGTAATAACCATACTCTGAAGAGTGTTGGACGAAAAAGTTATTTTCATTATGCTGATTAATGGATCCAGTTTTCTCATTGAATTTGAAAGTACTCCAATTTGAACAAATAGTTATTTGCACAGGTCTTTTAACTGTTAATGAGAATACAGGAATCTACTCTCTATTAGATTCATGAGACACGAAGAAAGATTTTTTTAGTAGTATAATTTATCTAGCTTCGAATGCATTGATCATAAAGTTGGCTCTAAGCAGTAAACCATAATATTACAAAACACAAAACTTTACCTTTTCAGCGACATCAGATAGTGCTCCAGCAAGCACTCTATATGCCATAGTTTTACCACCAAAAGGTTCACCAACAATCATAAAACCATGACGAACAATCATCATTTCGTATATCTGTTGAAAATAAACTTTACTTCAAAATCTCTTCAAGACATTTCATGGTTTCCCAGGCTACATTTATCTCATTGTAAGACAACCAAAGACAGCTAAGATGGAAATTAATTTTTGCGAGCCTCTCAGAAACTGGTATATAGATCAAAAACACCTTTTGTCCCCATATCCCTTTCATTCCATTGTTCCAAAATATGAAAGTTTAACTAACTAGTTCATACCTGTAAGATTTTTGTTATAAAGAAATCAGTTTTTTGCAGGTTCAGTCTGTCACAATTCTCTTTGATGGCAGCAAGCAAAATTTTGTAATCGGGTTCTGGAAGCGAAATTCCGGGAAACAAATCCATGGTGATACCCTTGAAAAGGAGAAGATCATAATCAGATCAAATAAAATAAACTGACACATACATTCTTTGGCCAAGCCAAACATCACAAGTAATGGATAGATCAACAAATAAAAATTTTCAGTTCCATCCTCTAAATTTTCTTAATTTACTATGTGTAGGCCAGTTAATAAATGAGCTAGTTCGGTCCTTGAAAGAGCCTAATTTGAGTGAAAGCTTCTAACTATTCATATATTTTCTAAAACAAATATATCTGGTCACTATCAAGAATATAACATTACTATCATAATAATTTAACATATTGCTACCTAAACACCAAAAGTACTGTGAATAAATGCGCAGAAAACTCTTACCTTAAACAAAGGAAGATCATGACCAAGAAATTTTGGAAGATTGACATCAATGATTGATCTGAGCACCAAAACATCTTCATTTTCTGTTGGATATTTCAACTGAAAGGCAAAAATAGAAGCATGGATCTTTTTGACGACTTAAAAGAGTACGCAGTTTGGATGTTTTGTCTTTCAAATATCCACAAATCAAAAGAATTATAAGCCTTTGCTCCTCTTAGCATGGAAAGCAATTACATAAATTTCTCCTTACTGATGCACTTAACTTAGCCTTATATTGATCAAAATTAAATGCAGTTTTTTTATCCATGATATTTTATTAACTTAGCATATATACTCTTCTTCCGCTTCATAAGCCTAATATATTCGCATCAATTACAATATCTTGAATCTTTCTATTCTAGTGGAATATTCTAGTTATAGAATATAGTTAGTTATTATAATGATAGACTTGCTGCGAAAGAGCTTTAATAAAGTTAATCTTAATGTTAAGCAAAACCTCTTTCATTAACTCTAACAAAAGCTCATTATACAGAGGTGAAAATGCACATCAATCAATATGAGAATTGTTTACCTTGAGATTTCCAGCAGCTGTTAAAACTGATTTGACAGCCCTCATACCATAATCGTAATGATGTTGTGATGATAGCTGTTCAGAACATAACTTGTATGTTGTCACAATCTTTACAGCGAGTGGCCTAGCCTGTCGATTGGAAAAAAATTATTGGAATTATTTTCAGTTAAAATCATAAGGATATGCTAATCTAGAAATATCGCCTTTGAGCTTGGTTGAGAGCGTCTTTTTCATATCCGATACTTTTTGCCCTGTTTTTGTTGATGGAAAAGGAAAGATATATGTGATGACATAAGATCAAATGCAAAAACAAATGAACTTTATAAAAACTTACGTTAACAAAACCAAATGAATAGAGTGAAATTTCTGAGATTAAAGCATAGTCTGGTACCATCATGGCGACTGTTCTGAAAAGTGCCTAAAATCAGAAACAAATACTCATAAAATAAGAAAGTTTTAGCAAGAACGGAAACATAAAATGACTTTATTTGCAGGAAAAAAAGCAAGGCAGAACATCAAAATCAAAGTACCACGGCAAACATAGCTTGGCATATTCTATCCGTGTGCTTCAAAAAACGGGACGTTGATTGAAATGAAATTTTGTATTTTTGTTTTGTTGAGATTCACAAAACCAATGTCCCAGGAATCAAACGGAAAATCTCATATTAAAGAGGACTGTCGTATTTCCATCCTTGATTACCAACAAGAGAAGTTTTTAGATAAAAAAGGTTTAGCTTTCTATAAGAAGCTTTACAAAAAACAGCACCATTTGCAATGCAAGGTGGCTTACACAATTGATATCGTGTTTTGGAAAGAAATCTTAATTCAATTTGTGATTACCAGATGTTGCTGAACCCAAATTAGATTAAAGGCTTCGATAGCTCACCGAAGATTTCATATAAAAGTCAAACCAACATTTTTGCGGCTATATGGAATGTAAACATCACCAAAAATCAAGCAATCACTTTCATTCTAACTTAAATCATAGTAGTTCAGCCTTCTCACCAACGCGTGGTAACAATGAAAGTGTCCGTTAGAATTAGTTTGTGACATTAACGAAGTTAGAACTTATTGTAGGACTTAAAAAACGCCATATTTTTCACCAGCATAAGCAGCGAGTTCTTAATGACGAGCGTCGTCATCTGCACAGGTAAAAAGGTTACCACGATAGGCTTGCAGTGTGAACAAACAAATTATGCCGAATGTTACCTTAAGATTGTCCGGGAGTTCGGATCTTCCAGCATAACCTGGATTCATTGTGATAAAAACAGCACAGGTTGGATCTAGCTTCAGCTCCGTTCCCTCAAATAACAGCGTGTCTTGTCCAGCATTGATTCCTGAGTTGAAATATATTCAAGTAACCAAAGTGTAGCGTGTAGAAATTACTCACAAGTTGTATGCAAAATATATTATACACTTATGGTTATAAGGAACCTTATGGTATTTACTTTCTAGTGATAATTGGGACCATTTCCTTGTAAAACCTACTGGGAAGGTATATAAAATAGATAAGCTTAGGATCAGTGCAAGGTTGACAAACTATTGGAAATAGCTCAAAATCTATTGTTTCCATCATCATATCATCTACTACAAGCATGCAAAAAGCATCAAAGTGGTCAATAATCTATCAACGGAAGAGAAATCTCATAAATCTAGTAAATATGAAGTTAAGTGGGATAAAATTGATAAAAATGTATAAATAAATGTATCGTACCCATTTGAATCGTCAAAATCTGTTGTGCAACGACAGACAATACTTCCAAATCAATACGATTGAATTCATCGAAGCATGACCAGGCGCCACAAGATGCCAATCCCTTGATTCAAATAAAAATCAAACTTAGTAAACAAATACGAAGCAGAAGCTCTAAGGGTATTGAGGTTAATTCTGGTAGGAGGGGTTCATGGTTGAGGGTCGTGTTTGATGGAGTCGTCACAGCCTCCCATATTCGGATTAAAGACATCCCGTATCAGGCTTAGGGTCACGGAAGAATCTTAACTGGTTCAATACATTAAAAGGGGATTTACTTCTTTGCTCGGCAATAGTGAAAAAATCAGTTCAGCTCTAGTAAAAATAATCATCATCATTCTATTTGAATGATAATTTACTTACAAATTCAAATACATTCACTATCCCTTGAATTATACACTCGCTTCTGCCCAACCTCAAGTAGACAACCTTATAAGATTTTTATGAAATTATTAAACATTACGGGGCAAGATTGTTGCTTTCATAGCCTCCCTGCTTTGAATCTAGGAAAAGTTATCGTATTTAAAAAATTCGAAAAAACACGTGCTTTAACATCAACCGAGCTCCTCCACAGAAGCATTTTGATGCTTATTTCATAGGCTGACATTTCTTTGGGGACCAATTCTATTTCTAAAACTACATTTCGTTGGTCACGATACAGTATAAACAACTAAACACCTTAAAGAACTTTCCCAATGCTATGAAATCAAGCCCATCCGAACAATTGAAAACAACGCATTGTTTTGCAACGGCTTTTGCAAGATCTTTGGTTGTCTCTGTTTTTCCTGTTCCAGCGGGACCCTCTGGTGCGCCACCAAGATGAAGCTGTAAAGCACCGAACAGTGTCCTGCAAACCAAAATCATCATTTCAACCATCTTTTTCAAAAAAAGGTGAAAATAATTTCACTATATTGAGGAAAATCGTTTAAAAAAGTCGCCGAATTTTGTTAAATGTTGTTGTCTATCTACGTCAAAAAGGGCAAGAAAATCGGCAAAAACTCAAGATAAACAGTTGCATTGAAGATTTTGGATGTTTTCGGAAGGGTGAAGCAAAGAAATAGACAAGCATATGATTTTTGGTTAATTAGCTTGTAGATAATGACGACTGTGCAATTGCTTTGACAAATTTGCCGGCATCAGTTCAACAGGCTATGATTCTAGTATGTAATATCAGAAGATTGTAGTATGCATGAACAGAATAAAAAATTGACTGACTGCTTTGAACTGCAAAAACATTAAAATTGCAAGGAGAAGTTGAAGCAGTTCAGAATAATGAACAAGACATTTTTGTTGGACACTCTGCAGAGTCTGCAAGCACCGGATAATTAATTTAGGAACTACGTCTCATAACGTTTCTGATAGGGTGGGAGATCGCTTGAGGAAAGCTTGTGATGTATTCAAACATACCTATAACATCGATCAGTTAATGGTGTGATAACAAGACGTCCTGAATTACCAAGGTATTCGTAACCATAAGCAAGACTCGCACTGATCATTCTTGTCATCATATTCTCGTCCTGCAACACAAAAATGAAACACGTTGCTTTGAGATTAAGAGCTAAAGAGTTTATGTAAAACAAATACCAGCATATGAGGCAATGAGAACATTCTATAAGACGTTTAAAACTAGAGGGTTAATCTATAAAATACAAACAAGTCAAGGATTGTATCACTCTCAGACTCAAATAACATCGATATCAATTTAGAATGAATTAAAACTGCAAAAGAACAGTGAGCCTTGGCCTTGTTGTTAGAGCAATAGGGATCAGTTTACCAGGCTGGTACTAATTTGCAAAGATTCCAAGGTTTTCTTCTTGAAGCATTGAAAAGAATAGAAAAGCCAGCATACCTCCCAATAGTATCGCAATTGTGCAAGCCAGTCGAAGTCATTTTCATTTGAAATACCTAAAAAAAGTTTGCCTCAGTATTCAATCAATGACGTTCTACCATTTAAAACTAATTCATCGCACTCAATAGATGTAATCAGTAAAGTTTAAAGGTTTTTTCATAAGGAAAATTAACAGATAATTCATGAATATGTCTACATTCCATTTTATTCTTATATCGCACATTTAATGATTTTCGAGAACTGCCAGTCCCTCCCTCTCTATTCTCAAATTCATCACAGTTGCCAGTCTACTTTTGGCACAGCAATACACTTGTCTTAGTTACTCAAATTGCATCAACCAAGTACATAATAACCCTACAAGGAGTGACAATAAACCGTACCCTTTATGTCGTCATCAGGTCTATTTAAGTCAATTGTAATGGCAATGGCTTTGTTAAGGAAAATGTGCTATTTAATTGCGGAACAAATATGAATCCAGAATTATCAAACTAAGGCGTAAAGTTCACCTTTAGACTTTTACAACTGTTTTAAATTAAACATGTTTGTTGATTTACTAAATCTCACCATCATTTGTGATCTTTTCTAATACATCTCTAGCATGGACATCCAAAACAACCAAAGCACCAAGAGTTGCTCTATTTTGTTTTGAAAGATTTCCACGAACAAGTTCAACAATATCGTCTATTTGACTGTTGTTTAGGGCCAAGTACTTTTTCAGTTTCTAAAAATTAAACAAGAAACGATAAGAGATACAATGAAACTGAAAAAAGGTAAAATTAAAACACTTATATTTCAAAGGCATTGCTTTTACATTTCATTTTTACCCGATAAAAACTTAGTCTAGATAAATTTTCGTAGGCACCACCATTTCCCGTTTTCTGTCCACAGGTATAGACCCGCAATCCTGGACATATACCATGAGAAAAAAGCCAAACACAGCTGCAAGCAGTACTGCTAAAAACCCTGAAACGAGCCCTCTTTCTCCCCACCAATGTTGACGCTAACAATTTCAAATACCCAAAATACTAACATTAAGATGGGGGGGGGGGGGAAGGGTTAAATCACTCACGATGCTATAGGCCAGGATTTTATAGTACTTTGCAGAAAACAAAGTTCATGTAACAAAAGACATTTTCATGAAAATGTATGTACATAACATTACTCACTTCTGGTCCGCCTTTTATGGCAATGTGAATCTCCTGTGTCCAGAACAATTGTGAAACACAGAGAACAGCTTGGCCTGGCCATGATGTCACCCATTTTACTCTTTCAATGTTTTTGTATGATTCCATGGACTCAATAATCACCTAAATGCGGACATTAATATAAATATAATAAAATGGGAAAAAGTATGCTATATGTTACTAAATAGTTGAGAGGCAATATAATAATCTAGTAATCTGTTCAATCATCCCAAGAAACGTTTAAACTGAGTGATATGATGGTTACAAAGAGCACATCACATCTGTGCTGCCATAAAACTAAAAGCTATAAAGCTATGCCTATGATGACGATGTTGAGTTGCGTACAGAAGCATCCTTCGGCAAGAATTTTTATTGAACTTAGGGCACATCGCATTCACGAAACTAGTGTGTACGAAGACCTAGTTGAGTTCATAATTGCTTTGTTCAGGAATTGTACACAATACTGCTACATAGACAAAGCCCCAAACACCAAGATAGAAAAAGTCTTGTTGGCATAAAGAGCTATTGGAAATGAATGCTGTTAGTATTACCTTTTTAACGCTTCCAAGCATAAAATCTTGCAACTCAAGCAACCATTTTTCGACCTGGCCACGTGCTTTTGCTGTTGATATAGATTCTTTGAGTGGAACAACTTCTCCTTCAGAGCTTTTCATGTGCGTGATATCAAGGTCTTCCGTGAATTCAAGTTTTGCAATGCCTTCGAAGCATTTCTTAAGGTGAGGTTGCACTCTAGAAACAACAAATGGGATACAAAACGTTTTGTAATGAAATGTGACGGACAAAAAACAGTAAGCGAAATATTGCAGACATAAAATGATTGAACGATGAAGATTACTTTAATCGCTATCTTTAAGATCTTTAAGATGTTATATGGACAGTTAGTCATATGAACATTTATCATGTATTAAAACATGTCATGTATGTGCTGCCATGAAGAACGAAAGCTGCACCTATGATTAACGCGCCAGCGCAAACATCCCTTGGCGAGAAGTCCTGTTGGTCAGCGACAAAGCATAGCTGAGATGGTTGTAGGAGAGATTCGATGCTTTGTTCCAGAACTGATGCCTTGTTGACATGCCATTGAGCCTTGGCTCAGTGCATGGTGACTGTTGACTCAAGTTGAGCTCATCCTATATCAAAACATGTCATGTAGATCTGTAAATAGATGTTCAAGCTACCTTGTTGGGTCTTTGGTTTCTGAAAGGATCTCAAGTAATTCATCATTTGAGAGAAAGAAAAAGCGTGGAAAGTACAATCTTTTCTTTTCGAGGTATTCGTTAAGCCCCTGTGAAATACAAAAAAAAATTTCAATAGATGAACATATTTGTTATTAAAAGGTGAAGAAAAAAATGAATAATAAACATTAGGGAAAGAGTGAATTTTTAAAACAATAATCAATCCTGTAATTTCATAGCTATTAAATTCCGACTTCCGTATCTTTCACGAAATGGCATAATAAGCGTTTGTGAAAGGCAATCGATTTAAAATGAAAAAAACCTTACCTTCAAAATAAGTTCTAGAAGTTCGTTAGACTTCTTGAGCCTCTCTAAAATTTTCTCAATCTCAGCAACAGTTAGTACATGCTTATCCTACGAAGGTGAAATCAAATTTAAAAATTAAAATGTTTCACTTTAGCGGTTTTCCACGGCTTTTCTAACAAAATCTAATCCCGAAAATTAAACATCACTCGTTCGTTCATTCGTTCGTTTGTTCTTTCGTTCATTCATTCGTTCTTTCGTTCGTTCGTTCGTTTGTTCTTTCGTTAATTCATTCGTTCTTTCTTTCGTTCGTTCGTTCGTTCGTTCGTTCGTTCGTTCGTTCGTTCGTTCGTTCGTTCGTTCGTTCGTTCTTTCGTTCATTCATTCGTTCTTTCGTTTGTTCGTTCATTCGTTCTTTCGTTCGTTCGTTCGTTCGTTCGTTCGTTCGTTCGTTCGTTCGTTCGTTCTTTCGTTCGTTCGTTCGTTCGTTCGTTCGTTCGTTCGTTCGTTCGTTCGTTAATTCAAGGAGTACAGTATGAAAGCAGTTGTGGGGACACTTGGCAGGGTCAGCCTACAAGCAGAAACACAGTTATTGGAAAAATAAACCAAAAGTTAGATTCACCTGAACAGCGGCCTTCATAATGTCTCTCCAATTTTTATCAACAGTACTGAATCTCCTACAAAACGAAATTTAGATTAGTATACAGCGGGCGTGTTATAAGCAACATCTAAAGGTTGCTTCATCTGTTTAAAGTATAAATGCTTTAATATACCAATGGTCTTAGATTTAAAGAGCACAGAAGGACGCTCTACTTTCCATTTAGCTCCAAGGGAGGCGGTTCATGCAGTGCAATCATGACACTACAGTGCTGATGTTGATATATTACAGACGAATTGCTGTTTGCCGTTTGACGGATTTTCTGTATTGCAATGCCCAATGTCTCAGTGACAGAGCTATATTACACCCCCGCACAAAACCGGTTGCATGCTAGATGCGATCTTCAGATAACAGCACCAACATTAAAATTCCAGTGTTTCACATCCAGTGTAGGCCACGTTAAGTTATCATACATGTAATACCCCTGTGAGAATTTCAAATACTCTACACACATAAAATTGATTGTGATCATGGCATACCTTCCTTCTTCAGGCATTTGTGCCATTATATCAGGTGAGCTAAAAATCGGCTCAAGGTATAACCAAGTTGCTTGGACTTTGAGCCATTCATCAAGAATCTCTTGAATCAGAAGCAGTTTGGCTTCCCATTCCCTGGAAAAAATCGAGACAGGACGTCATAAAATTAGGACCAACCAGGTTATTTATTGGGAGGAGGATGAGGGGGTAGTGATACCTAAAAAGGACATTGGTCATCAAGAATAGACAGTGGTGGAGTGACACTGATCAAATTCTACACCGCTCAGACTTGAAACGGACCCATGATGCATGGAAAGGGTCTTGTCGTAGGCAGCTACGCGGGCAAGTGAACAGTAATTTCATCGTTTAGGGTTACCCCCCTTCAAATTGCCTCTAAAAATAACCTTTTGTCAGTTATGCACTAAACTCTCGACTTTATTTTGCCACTCTTTCTAAACAATTAGTCCTTTACGCAACAATGATAACTTTATCTCTAAGACATGTAAATGAGTTGTCTTCTATGCATTTTCTCTGCCTTTCAGGACGACACATCTATAGTAAGGGATGGGCTCTGAACAAAATACTTCTTCCTAAGAGAGGGGAAAATGGAGCTAACGAAAGACTATTTGACACAAACCTGATTTCAGTTTCAAATGGTTTGATAAATGGTGATCCTCTCATTGTTTGCGTTTTGACAATTTGGTCATCTAGCAAACTTTGAATATCGTCAATTGATGACAAAATGAACGTGCCACTCTCTCTGTACGGTATGATCACAAATTCCATCTATGAACAAAATGAATAAATATCACTTAAATTGCAAAATAAAAACAAGTTACTTTAAATGACATTATGATTTAAAAAAGTTCGATTTAAAGTTTCTCCTTAATTTAACGTGAAAATGAATTGTAGCTCAATCTAGGCAAGTTCAGTTGGTTTCAGATCAGTTCTGTTCTCTCATTTCAAACTGCAATGATTACGTGGTCTGCAGAAAAATTCTTTACATCTGATTAATTCATTTTATGAATGGTTTTTTCCAGTCAAAGATTTTTTTTTAGATTTTTTTATATACCGCCGTCTTCTATGAATCATTCGGCTATCAAAGTTGCTAACATTTAAGAAGCTGATAAACGAAATGCCGTGTATATGCACTGTTTAGCATGTTTAAATAAAGATAAGAAAAGATAAGCAATAATAAGCAATAATAAGCTATAATAAGCAAAGATAAGCAAAAATAAGCGAAGATAAGCAAATACAATTTGGCGTAGACAAGCAACATATATCTGATTAGATCATATTTATAGTTCGATAAAAATCACGTTTTCTAGAGTGCAACTTTACGTTCCAAAGTTGACTAATTACCTCCTCCCATTCTTTCATCATCTTTTCAAGAGCCTTTTCAAGGGAATACTCTTTGCTGGCCGCTTCACTGATCGATTCAAATTTCGCCAAATGAGGCTCTAGATTCATTTCTATGAATTTCGACAACGATGAGTCTTCATCTGGTTTTATTGGGTAGCCTACAATCTCTGACATGTTCTCCCAGTGCCGATCTCTCAGCCCAGGATTGAAGAGAACCGCAACAAGAGGTAGGTGCTCTTTGAATTCTTCGACTTTGGCTTTCATCTGTAAAAGAAAGTATGGTTTCAAAGACTCCTGATCAATCAATAATAGACGTTACATCTTGGCTGAAATGCCTGTTTTTTGTAGAAGATACTGAAATTGACATTGAGTTTTGATTGGTGGAAGGCCCATTCAACTCTTCTTAAGTCTAATGGCACCTTGCTTAAAATTAAAGTCCAACGGATTTTGCTGCTTCCTTTTCTTACTCTGGTCCTCAAAGTCCAAAAGCAGCTTATAAAATAACGTAAAATTTGGATCCTTGTCATTCTATACTCTGCTATGTTCTTAACAATTTTAACTAGGCAGTCAAATTTGGGATGTTTACAGCGAGAAATCTTTCCTTTTTCAAGTAACGAAGCGGTCAAATCATGCGATTTCTTTCTCCTGTCTCCTCGAGGCAACTCTTGCAAATCATCAGCGGTAACCGCAGGCTTTCAGTACTTCGTAAATGAATCAACAAACTGACCTTTTTTGCAATTTTCTGGGCAGTTGGAACTTCATTAAATTGCTTCTCTGATTTGTACAGACTTCTCCAAAAGTTGCCTGTTTCTTGCTCCACAAAATCTGGATCAACAACACCAAGTGGGCCTTCCATCCATTCCCTAGAGTAAAACAAAATAGAAAAATTCACAAATGGGATGCAAAAGGACTTGAGAACAAAAGCGGACATTTGACGCTTGTCGATCCCAAGATGCTTAACTTGTTGATAAAAGATAAACTAAAAGCGATCTTAACTTAAAACGGCGAGATGCAAGACCACTTTTATGTCAAAGAATTACATTATGTCAGAAAAGCATTAAAACGTCTTTTAAATAAAAGCTTTACTTTATCAAATGCTTTCAAGCAAAACATAAATTTTCAATTTCATTTCAATTCACCACCATCCATAGACAATACACTTTTAGCACGACCTATTATTGTAAACTTCACTGGACAAAAAAACATTAAAAGATTGAACAAATTGATGCAAAAGAGGTCATCTTCAAGAGTTCGTTTCTAGGGCCTTAAAAATTTCTGAAGATATGTGCTTTATTTAATGAACCGTCTGATCCACTCTAAAATAAAAAGCACTTACTTGTGTTTCTCTTGAAATTCCACAGTTGTTTCGTACAGTTTCAAATAAGGATTCAAAGTGTTGATTATTTGCTGTCTTTGAGGATATGCTGTGACGTCTTTTCCAAACGCATCCTGCTCATTGTTAATTGCTTGAATCTACAAAAATAAACCATCATTCTTAAATGTTTTGCATGGTACCACTTAATGCAGCATTGAATGTAACTGTTTGCTATAATAAGTTTTTTAATAGCCAGATGCTACTCCTTACAACAGATCATAATGCATCAGAAGGTGAATTACATTGCAGTCTAAGCCAGTGCATATAAATATGATACAGCGATTTAATTTGCTGCGAAGCATGAGTGGTTAAATAAAGCATATGAAAAGCGACTTCTTTTCAATCAAAATCTAGATTCGGGATTATCCATAGAAATAACGCTAGTTATTCACTGCAAATCCAATAATTATACCCCTCTCCCCTATTGTAACAGGTGTTAAAGTGCCCAAGTGTGCCTGTTACTTAAAAGAAGCGGCATAGAGATCAATCTCTTTTTGTTGTGGTTAACCCTTTTACACCCGGAAAGGCCATATGGCCAAATGACAAACACCGTAAAACCTTTTTTTCTTCTGGGGGTAAAGTACAAATAATTGCAAATGTTATGTTGGTAGTTTTCTGCAACAGTGTTAGCTTTCAAATAATTAATCTGACTATGCTATCCCCGGAAAAACGGACACTTTTAGTGTTTTTAACAGTTGAATGAAACAGATACGGGTGTGAAAGGGTCAAACACACACTGATTGATAATTTAAAGACGTATGCTATATGTACAAGGCGAAAAAAAGGCTATTGCCAGGCTAAAAAGAGGCTAGTATAATAGCGATAGATAATCCTATTAAATTATAGACAATTTCATTCGGAAATATTGCACATGCTAATCAACTGACAGATGTAAATAATGGGAAAAAAAGTAATCTAAAGGATTTTTTTCCAAAGTGAAACCTACCTTTGTCAATGCATTTTCAAGTCGATTTTGCAATGCTTGTGCCTTTCTCAAGTAGCGATTTATTTCATTCATGTCTCCAAATGTCTAAATAAAAGAGGCTTATTAATAGCCATTGTCATCATTTAACAACTGCAAAAACACCAACGTTTGAGTTGAAATTTCTTGACACAATCATAAACCTATGTAATGCTCGTTGATTATTGTCAGGGAAGACAGGACAATTGTGAATAATCATCGAAGATATCCAACAAGTGCTAAATAATTGATAAAATCACCATTTCCAAATAAGCCCTTTTGAATACGCTTCCCTTAGTCAATCCCACCATAAACAAGTCAGTTTTAAGCTCCTAAGATCGAATAAGCCACTGTATCTTTGCAAAAGACTGTCTCTGTATCTCCAATTGTATAGAATTGAATAGACAAATAAATTGAATATTTGAATGTAACAAGTCTTGCTTGTAATTACCTGGAACTCGTCAACTTGCTTGGCATATCCTTCAAGCTCTCTTACGAACTCAGTATGGCGCTCCTGGCGTGGAATGTGAGAGAAAATATTCAATGTATTAAATGGATCGCAAAAAAACGTTCATAAGAAACCGACTTTTACATGTTTCATTACGTGCATATGTGTAAGGGAAAAGCGAACCAATTACGTAACATAACAACTGTCTCAAATATTTAAACTGCTTTAAAAATATGACAGTAGAAAAGGCATCATCGACAAAAATAACATACAAAAAGTGGAGTGTTATAGGCATCAGAAACAATATGATGCTAGGTATTCAAATGATCATACCTCTAATGCCTTCTCAAATTGAATTCTGTTTTGCTTGATGATCTTTCGATGTTCTTCGAAGACTTCAGGCATTCTTTGATGCCATTGGAAAACACTGTTGTTCAGACGAATATCCGCGGGTGCAAATGTTGTGAAATCCACCTAAAATGGAAAAAAGTAAAAATAGCCTACAATTTGTGCATTGTAAAATGCTGTTTGCAAAAATGTCTGCTTCTCATGAGGGGGACAATGGATGAAAAGGGATGCTTCTGGGAAACTTTTGGGTTAGCATTGACCGTTCATCATTTAACTGATGATTTTAGGTTTCAAGACATAAATATCCCCAAACCGATTACTTTGCTAGCAGGAAATAAAAAAATTGGGTATAATGTACCTCCCGGCATGTCCAAGTGGGGGTCATTCCATTAGTTGGGAGCGGTTTATGAAACGAATGGATCCCAGGTCATATCACAGTAGAAATTAGCAATTGACGCTTTTGAAATTTCTTGGAGCTATGTCCTGTTGCAACCAGATGTATTTACAAAATGTCAAAATGATTTTGCTTACAAGAAAATTCAGCCTGTCCTTTACTTCCATTAGCTTCTTTTCCAAATCATAGAATGTCTCGTTTTCAACTTTGTCAATGTATTCCTAGAGGTTGTAAGAAAACATTTATCGAAAGCATGTTTATCAAAGCCTATCGAGATGTGTTATGTCTGCTCTCAACAAATGCCGTGGACTTTGGCGTCTAAGTGTTCAGCTCCTTATTTTACACAATGTTTTCATCATCAATTCTATAATACAATAAATTGAAACTAATCTAAAGATACCAGTTCAAGCAGCAAAGGCTGTTTTTAGGCTATAGGCTCAATAGTGTAATACAACTGAAGACACTATGTTGTTATTTGTCACGAATATAATAACTGTTCCCGTTGAAGCAGCAAAAATACTTTATTTAATCATTAATTTCAGAGAACTGCTCTGCCTCAATGATAGGCGCTCTTTTTCAGAGTTTGTACCAGCTGAGCATGATATGCGGCGCCTTCTAGCCTCTGGTCTCGTGTTCTACAACAGCCTCTTTGTTAATGTGAGGAGGTCAATTCATAATTTAAATACAAGGATCACCTTCAGTTCCATTAGATGTTCGGTGTTTGCAGGTGTTGTCAAAGCTTTAGCTGCAATGTCATCGTACTCCTCACACAACCTGTTTGATAAGGTATCGAAAAAAGCGTGTGAAATACAGAGCTGCTGAAGGCAGAACGGCGATGAAGAGATGACAATCAGGCTTTGAAGATAAGTGCAAAAATATAAACTCAAATCGGGGTGCGTAAATTTATTTTTATTTTTGTGTTAGCTATTTCAGTGATTTCCAAAGCGAGCTCTAAGGTCTTAAAGAGAAATCATCTGCTCGTATAATTTAATTGTTTTAGCCCATTCTAATTGTTGTAGCTATATATAATGTACACACTATGATCTAATCGCTTTTAACTTCTATTAGGGGATTTTAGCGAGGCATTAAGTTTATCAATGTCATTTTTATTTATCTGGGATTATCTTCAAGTGTTTGAACATGAATAATGCTTATACTGGAATTTTTACATCATGGCAAAGTATTATATAAATGAAAGGTAATCCATGTACGCAATGCATCTAAAGCAATTTATAATGAGGGGTAAGGATTTCCAATGACATATATCGCGTCGCTCAAATATAAAGAACCCAAGCTTGAAAATGATGACCTAGATTGTGAAAGGAACAAAACTGTGAAACTTTTTACAGACTCCAGGCTCAACAAAACAAGAGGCATTTGAGAATTTATGTATTTATAAGAAACAGATTGACATTGGTTAGAAAGACTTGTTTAAAACCGGCGTTAACTGCTTTACTTCAATATCACAAAACGTGGCTTGAATCTTTGACTCTTAAATGTATTTTGGATTAAACGCAGCTACCATTCCTAGGCCTTGGTAGTTAAGTACATTGTACATTGAAGCAAGATTTAGCTACATAAGGCTAAGACAGATTTATTAATACTTTGAAACTGGCTAAGAAAGATTTATTAACAGGCGGTAGGTTGAAAATTCGATCGAAAGCGTAGTACTTAACCCGTGCTAATTGTTGTAGCTATTTCAAATGCACACACTATTTTTTATCATGGTTTTTGCTTTTAACTTCTATTAGGGGATTCTCACGAGGCTTTAAGTTGACCATGGTCGTTTTTTGGTTATCTGGGTTTCTCTTAAAGCGTACAGCAGTTAAAGGTGAAGGACGACATAGGGGCCTATTCGCCTTGTGACCTACGAAAAACGAAATGGGAGAGTTTGCTATCACCTGCCACACAATTGAGAGCGCTTTTTGACAGCAGCACCATGTCTCTCACTTTGCTATGTTAGAATTAAAATCACGTTACCTTTTGTTAAAAGATTGATGATCTTTCATCATTCTCTGCAAGAGTCTTCCTCTCAGGTTTTCTGCTCTTTTGCATAAGCCACGAATAAGCTCATCACAGTGTACTTCATACATGCCGATACGAATTATCTGAAGAAGCAGAATATATAATGCATGCGATAAGGGCTGAGTATAGACGATAAGGAGTGAACATGTTTGAAGTTTGGAGGCGTCTGAAGATCGAGCAGAATTAACAAAGCAATTGAATAGCTAGCAGCTGTACATGTGCAGAAAATGAACGTCTTCAATGTTCAACATCTGCTTCTTTTGAAATTACACACATCACAAGGGTCTCGCATGACAGACGAAGAGTGGCGAAAGCCCTCAAACTAAACTCCAACAATGTGACAAACGCAAGGGTATCCGCAAAATAATCCGAATTTCAAATTTCAAAATGCTTCCCATAACGAATGTCCTAAAATAATTATGGAAGATAATAAACCCAAGTTAAGAATTATTTACCTTCTGTGAATTATACTGTATGTCGTCAACAAGATCGCCAAATTTCTTTACTTCCTAAAACATAATTTACGATAATTTGAGAGTGTTGTTGTAATTGACTTTTATAAAAAAAACTGTACAGATCATACAAATATCGTACTGCAATGATTATACAGCTGATGAGGAAAGAAAACGAAAGGTGGTTGGGTTATCGTTAAGCAATTACTCCAAGTCAAAATACATAAAATGAAATCTCCAATCAAACATGGATGATCTTTGAAACTCTGAACACGAAAAACACAAATACCACCCCACATGCATTGCTCTTAAATGTCTATAGTGCCTTTCGATGATGAGTTCAAGACTACACGTATTTTTTTTATAAGAACATCGAATGTCGATGAAGCCTAGTTATGTTCTTAATTTTCTTTGGTTTGCAAGCTTAAAATGTTCGTGCTGAAAGCTTAAAATGTTCTTAACACGTTCTAAATTTCCTTGCTCTTAAAATGTGCAATGTTCTATCAAAAAAACGATAATTTCTCTGAAAAGAATCGCTATGAAAATTACCTGGGCACTGAAGGCAATGTCTATCTTCATCGTGATCACTCAGGTTGACAGCAAGTTATGCATAATGAAGACGCAATTGCGCCAGTGCAATAGTGCTATTTTCTAGCATGAAATTGTAAATGTGCAAAGGTTTTTCAGATAACAATGACTACATATTACTCTTAACATTGTTATTATTATTTCCTTAAATATTCTTACCTTTGCAAAATCGGCGAAATTGTGGCCTTCCAGCAAAAATCGATCAACTTCTGCATCGGCCTGAGCGAAAAAATATATTGGTCTCAAAACAGCAGTCAACGTGATAAAAAAACGCAGTTTTATTTGAAATGTTCTCCTGAATTTCATTTAATCTTCTCACGAAAATGTGACAGAAAGCAAAAAGCAAAAGATATTTATAGGAGGAAGAATTGGGAAGTATCTGAGACACCACCTGAGACAATAAACTTTAAGTAGATTAGAGAAATACAAAATACAAGGCTATGAGATAAAAAGTGACATTAGTTTCAGTCCAGTCGAATCAGATAACTACCAACATTAAACCATCAGCGGTCTAGGTTCTCCTTGAAAACAAGAGTTCAAAACACATTCACTTGTTGCTAGCTTAAATTGCTAGCTTGATTTTCAAAGGTCCTTGCAATCACCTTCTTTGACGCTATCACATTAAAAAAAAGGTTGCTACTAAAGAAAAAGCGTGCATTTTGATAATTTAAAAGAGACAAAAAATAATAACAAACCTGCTTCGATATCAATTTTGTGTACTTTTCGTATGATTTCAAATGTTCTTGAGGTCCGACACTTTCCCTCAAGATTACTTCTTTCACCTTTTAAAAACAAATGGAAAGATGTTTTGATTTTGTGACACAAAAGAAAACAAGACACAGTGAAATTTCCGCTATGATTTACAAATACCATCAAATGCTTGATTTTTTGTAACAGCATTTAAAAGAGTAAACAAAAAACACACAAGCATTGAAACCTGAGAAAATAACACAGCATAAATTTGTAGGGACATCGTTACAAGAAGATAATGAATGTAGTTTACCTCTTCTTTGAGATTCTCAACAATTTCTTCTGCAATTACTGGTTTTAGATATTTCTTGCTACCCGACTAAAAAAGAATATTTAAAAAATGAGACGAAAAAGAACAACAAATAGCTGTTTTTAAGAGAATCTTTTAGAAGAAATTCGCGAGAGATTTTTGGTACGAAGCCAAATTTGGCATGATAATGTGGTCAATTTAGTCTTTCTTCAAAGTTTTTAACTAGCAGCAAATTCATTAACGTATTCGCCTAAGCAAAGGTCAAATCATTTTCTCTGACAGAAGTTAAATTATCATGTATGCTTTGCCATAAAAACCAATTAATTTTGTCTAGAGTTAGTCATAACAAAATGAAATATACATGAATTCATTTCTAAATCCAAACTTAACAAGATAAAACTTACGCACCACGCCTTATTTTTCTCGCTCATTGAAGACATCAATCTCATTTAAAACTATAGTTCTGTGAAAAGTCAAAATTTTTTTACCACGTTCTCGAGATTCTGTATTAACAAAATTACACAGTTTCTAGCATGGGCTTACCCATTCTGAATAAAGCTTTGTCTCTACTCGTGGTACAACCATGACTGCCTTGACCATGACATCAAAAACGTTCAAAAGAACAATCTAGACAAAGTAAGGAATAGAATTATACATTATAATGTATTTAAATGGGAAATTGAAATCATGAAATAATGATATCAACTTTTGCTAATCGTCAAATATGAAGTTTAGAAGATTCGTAGGTTCGTAGTTATGGGTCTTAACCATCTTTCCACCGTCAAATATTGGTTGTCTGTGTAAGGCTTAACTTGATTATCAAATGATGTAATGAATGCTATCTGATTAGAATGTTAATAGTGTTAACATGATAGCTTTGAGATTGCTTTCACATCATTCCGCTCTCGATTTTCATCAAGCTACATGGGAATGTCAGATTTTCGATTTTAGATCTGCTAAAACTGGATGAAATTAAAAAATTAATTAAGACCGATACGGGCCCTGTATAATGTAAACAATTCTCAAGTGCCTTGAATAGACATGAAGATGAGTACGCAATATTTTGAAATATTGGTACAAGATTTCTTTGCAAAGAGCTCTAACATGCAAGTGTGTTAATTGAATAAAGACCATTAAATTTGTTAAATGCAGCAAGAAAACAAAAAGATAAGTCCTCTATTTGTTGAAGTACACATATAGGCCGGTCTCGGAGTCTTCATCCACTTGAAAGAAAGACTCCTTTGGGACCAAATCTGGTACTAGTTTCTAGAGGCCAAATGTCTTGCATATTTGACTGTACAAAGTCACACAGCATGGCAGTAAGTGTTAAAAATTAAGCGATTTAAAGAAGTATCTATTGAAAATTACTGTGAAGTCTTTAAAGTCGGGTTCAAATTTGATCTCTGTGTCTTCAATTACTAGTCGCACTATGAACCCAGGATGTTCGTACACGTTCACGGATGTCTGCACAGAAAGAAAGAAAATAAAACATGAAAATACATGCAGTTGGTTGAATCTGGCTATGTTAAATTGAAATCTTCACAGTTTTTTTATCCATGATATCACTAACAATGATTTATGCAGTTGTTTACAAGGTAATTCGGCATTTTTCATGACTTATTACTTTCCGCTTTGAACAAGCCTATAAGCAAACAAGCATTCTTTAAACTCAGAGATTCCCTTTAAACTGAGACGTAGCTAGATGTCTTATTCTAGGGGGTGGTTCAGGATGAATACCTCAATGGATGAATAGCTACTTAAGAAAATTTCCTAACCAAATACCCACTCATGGACAAAAAAACCTTGATTTCAAACAAAGGTTTATGCCTGGTGGGATTTTACCTCATCCCTCATCCCACTATAGCTAGCGCCCTGTTCTTGATAGGAATGTTTACTACCTAATCATATGAGCACCCTGAAAATGGGCTGATAAAAAATGGTTCTGATATCTTACCGGCTTTGGACAGAAAATGTGAGCATAAGCATCAAGAGAGGTCAATGCGAGTTCTTGCAATATGTTTGTCATCAAAACACCAGCAGCATTAAAAAACCCCTCCAAACGTTTCGCATTCTGGTTACTTGGTAACAATCTCCTCTTGTTTCCTTGGTAATAGATATTTTGAACTTCTGGAAACCATCTGAAAAATGAACGAAATTGTGGTATAGACAATGAATTAACTGAGACATAATACAATAGATTTCTCACTCATTCACTAACTCACTAACTCACTCACTCACTCACTCACACACTCACTCACTCACTCACTCACTCATTCACTCACTCACTCACTCACTCACTCACTCACTCACTCACTCACTCACTCACACACACACCCGAGACTGGACTAATCGTGTTAAGAAACTCTTTTGCTGATAAATAAATCTTCCATAGAAACGAAGTCAGATTTGCTTTATAAACTAGACTCACTTTTTCAGAAGTGTGTCTTTCGCCATTTCAATATGCCTCATCATTAAATTCTGAAAAAATGCCAATTCCATTGACTCTGGTCTTGCTATTACATCTTCAGCATTGACAAGACAGAGATCGCTGGAAAAAATGAAGCAAAACATTACGAACAAGTTATAAAAACTATTGCAATTTCATCAAAACCTTTTTAAAGTGCGGATATATTTTTATTCTAAAACAACAAGATTCTTAAATTTATAACATTTGATAGATAACATAGATATTTCTAAATAATAAGCAAACTGGAATTTGACTTTCGTAACAAGAATTCTCCCTCCCACCTCCCGCAAGAGCCTTTAAGTTTTACAAATACATCAGACAACTTTTTAACTTTAGAGGCTTTTGTATAATAAACAATGGAATCATTCTAGATAAGGATTTGAAACTGGCATTTTAAAATCAAAATGAAGTTTAATTACCCGAATGATTTATGCCACAAATCCAGAACACCAGCCATTGTTGGATTAGTGACAAACAAATCTTGTTCCATGATTGAACATGACGTAAAAAACGCCTTTTTCCAAGGCTTTGGTACTTGCATCAGTCTGAAGAAGATGTTAAAATGTGAGATTTTAAAGACATAAATACTGCCTAATTAGAGCTGATGTCGAGAAAAGGTTCACATAACAGTGTGAGTGAGACAGTGATGTGATAGCATAACTGAGAAAATTGAGGTAAAGCTTGTTTCTTGTTTTTTGTTATCAAATGCAGTTAAAAAACAAACCAGAAGCGAACTGTTAGCAAATTCTATCATTGCTCAAATTTTGTAGATAATTCTTCAACATACGGCAAAAATGGGCATTTCTAACTGTTTCAAATATGGCAGAAGTTATTAAGTTAAGTTACTAGTCGGAACGGGTTTCTAAAAACACCCAGGTAAACTTGCGAATTTTTGTTGGAATTTTAGAAGAGCTTTAAAATGGCGTTTGTAAATAACCTACTCCATTCTATGAGGTAAAATCTCTTCTTCTTTGTCTTCGTCCTTTTCGCGTGGATCTCGAAGGACGAAATCAACTAAAAGAGAAAACAAGCAATCCTTTATCATGAAAATGATGAAGATTTTAAAAAAACCAGAGTTCTACCAAAGTCTTAAAAGTTCTATAGCACACAGTTTTTGAATTTGTTTTTTGAAGTTTTCATCCTCTCTCTTTTTATTTTGTATATTTATGTGCTGTATTTAACTAAATCACTACAAAATAAACTTCATTTCTGTGTTTTTGTTTGGGCAAATATCGCCCCCCCTCCTTTAAATTAAGGGAAAAATAAAAAACTGGAATCTATAGCAGAAACACCCTAAGCATATAATGTGCAAGGAGAATTAAACGAGTCATTTGCACTTAAAACTTCTAAAAAGCTTTAGAAACAGTCTTGACTTTCAGAGTTTCAAATATTTATGCATTAATATCCACAATTTGATACTTGTGTAAAGAAAGTACACCTTGGATGCGAAGTTTTTCTTAAGTGAAGCTTTTGAAGCAAGTATTACCATGGATAAAGCAAGAGTTCGCAATTAAAAGGATTTTTTAGATGATAAAGTGGCAAAAGTTTAAAGATTGAAAGCAAAGATTACCGATTGCTTTCTTTACACTGAGTAAATAGTCTTCTCTCATTTCATCTGAAAGATTGTCAATGTAGTCATCCAATCCAGACTAGAATTAAATATCGAAGTAAATTAAATACGTAGCTAATCTCAAGAAAGTTAAACTCCAAAAAACAGTGTGGGGCCCTTATTCAAAGTAGTGGTTTGGGGCCCCTATTTGTTTTGTAAATCAAGTTTACAGGCTAAGCCCGAAATTACCCTTAACTGCATTAATTTTTTACATGCAATTTTTAAACAACATTAACTACCATCAACATAACAATAATAAAATACAATCATAAAAATCGCTTATATCCAAAAATACTTTCAAAAAATTTCGAAGTTGGTTGGGGGCCCTTAGTGTTGCGCTTAAAGGTGCACACCGTGCGTTACGCCACTGAGCATGCTATGTTTTTCTCTACTTAACTTGCAACATATAATACTGTAATTTCTAGTCTGTATGTAAAAGACTGCTGTTCTTCATTTGATGTTGGAAAAAGGTTGATCATAGAATTTTGAAAAAATGAAAAAGCATTCTTGAAGTTTACCTTAAGACTATCTGGTACCATTCGCATCACGTGATCTAACCATGAATCTTCCATAGGAGCAACATGTTCTGTGTCAATTCCATGATGTATGTAGTAATAATATCTCTGTTCAATTAAAAATGAATTAAAATTGAGAAACTCTTGGTGTTCATGAAGTAGTCGGGAATGATAATAAGCGGTATTTATAGCGGTATAAATGTCAGAATTCCAGGACTTTTAGAAATCTTTTAATGAGTCCTTTCTGGAGTTTGAGTACACTTAGAGTCTGTCTGAAACTAATAAGTCACTGCGGCTTATAGTTTTGATAATCAAAATCCTTAACTTTCACCTTTTCATTTGATACGAAACCTTCATACTATTCGTTCGCTGAAACCTTCGAAAAGATCCCCATTGTAAGACGGGGGTCGATGTGAAATAATGTTGCAATGGGAATTCAAGGACACGAACAGTGTTGCTGAAGGAGATTATTGTTAAGGCTGAAAGACATCGCATCATATGCTGGAATTTGCACGGTGTTAATCTTATAACCGACTTTAAATCATTTCGAAAAAATGTAGGGTGCTGAAATCCATGCTCAAAGTTTAAAAAGTTATGAGGATAATAACAATTAATGGTACACAAAATGAGTCTAAACTTGACTTAAATCTCAAAATGTCAAATCTTACCAAAATATCCTTTTCTGCAGGGGTTGGTGAATCTGGTCTAGCAGAATCCCCTTCACCAACAGGGGGTAGCTTTGGAGGACCAGATGGGGTGTCAGTTTGCCTGAGATGAAAATAAGAGGGTTGAATTTACGATGTTCTTATTGATTTATAAAATCAGTCATTTCTTCAAATTCTCTGTAGATAAATCAATAAAACCATTGATTGACCAACCAACCAACCAATCAGTCAATCAATTGATCAATCAATCAATCAATCAATCAATCAATCAATCAATCAATCAATTGATCAATCAATTAATCAATCAATCAATCAATCAATCAATCAATCAATTGATCAATCAATTAATCAATCAATGAATTGATCAATCAATCAATCAATCAATTAATCAATCAATTGATCAATCAATCAATCAATCAATTAATCAATCAATTGATCAATCAATTAATCAATCAATCAATCAATCAATTGATCAATCAAGATCAGCTTCTGATACTATCTCAATAGCAAATATTTTTAACTGCATGTTTTTACATGCTGTCAGCAATTGCTTCTTTTGGATGAAAAATGATAATTAAACATATGATAGTGTTTAGTAATTGGCAGACATACATAATGATATTGACAAGAGCTTGTCTGAATGCCTCTCTGTCTTTGCTAGGATAGCTGACAGTCCTTCTTCCATTTCCATTTGCAGCACCAGGGTGACTGGCATGACCAGGACTAACCTTCCCCCCTGAGCTTGAAGCATCCCATGATTTGGAATGAGCTCTTTTTGGTCTTCTGTGATTGCCAGAACCTTGAAAATAGTGAAAGGAATTCATTGAGAGTAAAAATAAGTGCATCAAATTTCATATCCTTCTGTTCATTATCCAACAGATATAATCTTTTGAAGGAATTCATTGAGTTTCACACATATTTTGTTATCATTTATCAATAATATGCTTCCTATTTCAAAATATGAGCTGTGTATAAAAACGAAAGAGGAAATGAGTCCTATGGTTTGGCAATTAATAAATGGTTAACCTTGGTCAGGCACACCTAGCCCACATGAAACAATAATTCCTTGAAAACAAGATATTCATATCTTAATCAGAAATATTGCTATTGAAAGAATGTTTCAAGCAACGTTTCCTTTTTGAAAAATTCATAGAAAACTGACTGTATTTGTGTCAAATATATTTATTAATTATTAATAGATAACAAGGCCAGCTGGCCAAAAAGACAATGGTCCCTTAAGAAAACTGAGAAGTTTAGGAAATGGCACAGTTCTTTCTAGATTATTGAGCACAATAGATTTTTTTCAAATGATGCATGTTGTGGTTCTAAACTAATATGAAAGACTATTTGATATGATCATATGTGGTTTAAAAGTGTCATATGGGGCACAGTGAATAACCAGGCCCTGTTGGAAGGCGGTTTAAGATGTGGGTTTAATCCTATGATCAGCGATTATTTGTGGCTTATTGGGATAACAAACATAGAGAAGCTGTTTGAACACAAATTATGTATGACTCTATCCATGATTAAAAACCAGAATGAGCATAAAGGTCAGAACCATTGCACAAAATCAGGAACAGAAGAACAAAACTGAACATGTAAACTTTTTTGCTACCAACATTTCCTGCACTCATAAAATTTACCTGTAACTGGGAACACTTCTTCGGTCTTTCCAGAACTTTCTAATTTGAAAGGAGGGGGTGACTGCTGCCATGAAGGTTTGCTTCTTGTCTAAAAAGTATAAATTCAAAAACATAAAGTTGTGAAACTAGGCTGACTGTTTCAGACAACTTATTTATAGCATGCCCATCTGTCATAAGTACATAGTACTTATTTGTCTTTTCTCTTTTATATCCATTTCATTTCATGCAAATAACTTTAAATACCAATTTTATTGCTATGAACTTAACGCATTTATCAGAAATTTTGGTATACTCTGCTTTTTGGTGTCAAGTCTATGCTGCATGCCCCCTTCCTGGCAGGAACCATCATCCCAACATAGAATAAACTTGGCCAATGTTTAATGCGATATTTTACTTGAAACAGCCACAAATTTTTCATGCATAAAAACCCTCCTTGCACGCATCATAGCAGATGCAATCATGCATCAAAAGGGGCAAGGTTATAAATAACTTGGCACCTAGCCGAAACTTTAAATGGGGGCTGCTTAAAAAGAGTTCCTATAAACTTTTGTGTGTCAAACTTTTTAAAAAAAATTATTGACGGTGTCCTTCTATATGGTGGGTAATCTCCATAGTTTAGAAATGGCACAATGGGGGCTTTTGCAAGGCAAAGGGGTCAGAAACCTCTTAATGCTAACCATAGACAAATCAGATCCTCAGAAATTGAAATAGAAAATAAAATTCCTGTAGACTTTTAAGATATTACATACTTTGCAGTGGATTACAAAACAATACATTGCAAAACCAATTGTGGTATTGTAACTGGCCTACCTTTGGTAAACTTGGCAGAAACCTAACAGGTGTACTGTTAAGTTTATCTTTATTTCTTTGACCATTTCTTCCCTTTAAAGTTTGAAAAAAGCTTTTTTAACAAACAAGCAGGGTTGAAAAGGTATCATAAAATGCTGATTTTCACACTAATTTTCAAGAAAGTTACAAAGAATATTACATATGATTATTTCAAATATGTTGATGATTAAACATTAAAAAAAATAAGTTGAAAAAGATACGCTGAAAAATTGTCTTCATAACGTCGAGTTCATGGATTGCTCATAGCCATTCCATAACAATTTCCTGTTGTGTTTAACAAAAAGAAATGCGTACAAATCTGCATAGCAGCAGCTGTGTGCAACTGGTTCAAGCAAAAACACACGAATGCACGTGCATTTAATAAGCCTAGATATTCGCATAAATTAAGGCGACTGTAAGCAGCTACATAATCCTATCGAACCAAGCGAACATAAAATCTGTTTACGTAATCCTACCAAGTCAAAACTGGACGAAAATTAAGCTGGTGATTTTATCAGTGCGGTTGGCAAAGGATAAAATAATTAACAAACCTGAACATCCATGCTGAAATATGCGATAAATAACAGCTTTTTCTTTGCTTAAAATTAGCGTCGTTTTAGTTGATCGCGGTAATTTTGATCACAAATCGAGACGAACAACTTTGCAAACAAATCTTCGCCATCTTTCGCGCTTTCTGTTGCTAGGCTTCCAAGGTACGAAGCACCAAAAGCATCTTGGGAAATATTTTTTAATTGTTGTCGTTGTTGTTAGAGGGGCTCTGTTGCAATGAGGGCTCAATGTAACATGATGTTAATAACGGGGGATGATTCCGAGATATTGATTTATTTGATTATAAGGAAATATTTTCTATTTAAAGAAAGTTTGCCAAGCTGTTGTTTGCCACGAAGGTGGGTGCTTTAAATTATTAACAAGGGGTCAGGCACAAGAGTTAGGGAGGGGGTTATGAAAGGGGCTACAGGAAACAATTGCTAATTTTTGAGAAGAATCCTGACAAAAAGATTTTGATCTGCCAAGTTTCTAATTGCTCCTTAGATGGAGGTATCATTCTCATTACACCAGAAGAGACAAATAATGAACACGTATGGTGGGGATGAAAAAAATATCATTACCTCTACTAAAAAAAATTCAACTTTCGTCTTTATCAGAAAGTATATATTTTTTACATATATTTATATGTAATCTACTACTTGTAAGTTAAAAATTAATTACATTCTCGAAAATCGTCTAATAAAAAATTCCCCAAATGATATGGTTTCAGTCTTGCAGGCCAAATATGATAGTGGGCTTGTAGCTAAGCACCTTCATCGATTGCTGTTCTATGGTTTTCATGATCAAGAACAAAATCCCCGCCGCATCGCGTTGGTTTTATTATTGATGGACATTCTATTCATTTTGCTGGAAAATACCTGGTTATATGGTCTTGGTTTGATGATGATGTATAATGGGCTAGAACATGAACTTAAAACGAAAAGTGAAAGTGCAATTTCAGGGGAGGGGCGAAAGGAAAGGAAACAGACTGAGAGGGGTGAAGGAAATATTATAATATCAAAAATATTAGGTAAAGCCCCAAAGCCTCATAACGAAACTGGACAAACTAATGCGTTACCGAAGAAAATATTCTCTTGTGTTGCCCGAAACAGTTTCTTGTCATAAAGAACAAAATTAAAAAGTATCGTAAGAATAATAACGCCTATTTTAATTTCTGATGATTGCGATAGACAATCGTTTATTTCATCAGCATCAGTTTCTTCCCGGAATGGCTGAAAAGTTATGGTAAGCTGTGTTTGGGTATCAAACTCCTAATATATGTCACATGTAGGTAAATCATAAAGGACCCAATCCTACTTGAAGACGCAGAAAAAACGAAAATCAATTCAATTAAGGCCATCGTAATGCAGGCAACCCAGACTTCGTCTTTTATCTTGGTTATTACTGACAATGAGATTTCAGTTAACACGAAGTCGTTTCTTTATCTGGGTGAATAAGCTTACAAAATGTAAAATGGGACATCAGTTCATTCAAACTTTCATCCGTAAACTTGTTTAGCCCTTTCCTCGATCTTCTGGAGCCGGAAAAAGCCTTTTGAGAGTTGTCTTTTTCCTCAGAGCTAGGATTTTCCAGCTCAAACAGTTTTGCTTTCAGAAATTCATGACGATCTTCCAGGTACTTGAGTTCGTCGAGAAGTTCGATTTGTTGGAGCTGCTGGGAGAAATCCGAACTTGATCCTTTGCTTAAATCGACCGTGGGAGTCCACCGTAAAAAATAATTATGCCACAGACTAACATGAATACTAGATGAATCCGGGTTAATGACCGAGACATTAGGATCACTGGTCGGTTGATAAGAAGCATTTACCGGCAGTAGTTTCTTGCTCTTTTTCTTCGATTTTCGTATTCTTCTTGGTGAGCTTTCGCTTGTAAATGTAGCCAAATCATTTCTATTCGTGGATCGCATGTCAGAATGCTTTAGGTTGTTGCTATCCCCGCCTGACAAGGCGTCTGGACGAATGCTCTTCTCAACATTATACAGCCTGTTCAAGAACAGGGTTTGGAATTTAGTCGGGGGTATTTGAGTGGCGATAAAGTCCCATAACGACTCTAACGAGGCATAAGCAAAGCGCTTTCTTTCGTATTCAGAATTAAATAAAAAAGTCTCGAACAAACACATGTGAATGCTATCGACTAATAAGAGAAGAAATTGCTCTGTGAAACCAAAGCGCGATGGAAACTGGGTTAATAACTGATGGACGCAATCCAAGAATAAAATAAAGACTGGAGATTCATCAGTATCTAAAACATGCTCGTCTTTATAGAAAACCCAGTTTTTAGGCCCTTTGTCAGTCTCCTTTACCAGGCCTAATCTCTGGCAGAATGGATGACCTTTGACAACCCATTCTTTCTGAATCAAAGATTGTAAACCGATTAGCGTACGATAATAAGGATCGACTAGAAGCTGCACGAGAGAAACAATCAATGATGTGTAATCGCGACCAGTCAGATCGTGTACGATTACTGATCTTTGATCGATGAGAATCGTGTTTGCGATTTCAGATGCGATTGTCAAGGCTTTCTGTATATGTTCCAACCACCTGTAGGAGAAAAAGAGAAAAATTTTGGGCTTTGCTGATGCAACCAGAAATATTGTATATACTGTAAAAAAATAATGCATTTTGGAGTGCGCTATGGCTTCTCTCAGGGTCTTTGAAACGATTTCACAAGTAAAGGGGGCTGATTGAACGGCTTTCCCAGGGTTGGGGATAAACTCGGCATGTTGCTTTTATCTTATTAGGTATTACAAATACTTGCAGAGGTCAGTGCTCCCCTAGCCGAATCGAGAGAGTTTTCCTGACTGGAGGGGCAAAGAATTATATTATCTTGTACCTACTCTAACAATGGTTGGTGTGCATTACAGAGAGGATTTTGTGAGTAATGGTGATCATGATAGTGGCTGTTGCAATGATGATGATTACAACGGTAATAATGAAACTAAAGCTATTTACCTAGAACTATCAATTTTCCCTAACCATGAACCATCAGTTGCCCAATAATCTTTGTTTGAGTGGCACAAACATGTGTCACACAGATCAATATAACTCGCTTGTAACTTCTGCAATGTTGGTAATATTGATGACCCTGTGAAATTTGATAGCTCAACTGATATTGGCTCCTTGGCATCAGTAGAAAAACAAGCTAATCGAACGGCATCCATAACTTTCTTTGGATGTCCTGTACTGTCTTCATCCTGGTCACTGAAAGTGGCATAACAGTATAAGATGGTCAAATCACAGATCAAAACATTGTAAAATGGTATTAACATCAATGAATCAATGAATTAATGTATGGATGAATGAATGAATCAATCAATCAATCAATCAACTAATCAATCAATCAATCAATCAATCAATCAATCAATCGATCAACTAATCAATCAATCAATTAATCAACATTCTGTGGTGATTCAAATCATACAAAAAGAATTGAAGTTCCACAACTAGGCATGGGCAATGGGCATAAGTTTATCTAAAAATAGATCAAAAGCATTATCAAATCTAGTAAGGTATTTAGATTATCATTAACTCTACTCCAGTTTCTTTTATTTTTATATCTTTCATGGCACTTGAAACAGTATTATTATGAGATTATTATTATTTTTATATCACATGTTCTATCTTGTGCTAACCCTTTGAATGGTTTTAACAGACTGTATAAGGATTAGGATTTTAACCACAAAGCATAATTTCCAAACGTTAATAAATTATGCTAACCTCGGCCTTGAGCTGCTAAGCAATGAGGCTCCACTTTCCCTGCTGTGCCAAACCAATGTTGGAAACCTTCCACCTTCATAAAATTCTGATATCAGTTCCAAGTCGTGATCAAGGAGACTAGCAGGAACTAAGTTTAATTCAGGCAAAGTTTTTGCAACAGAAAAGTTATTGTTCACTCTTGTTATCCTCCAATTTTCTTGGGCTCGTAACCTAGCTAATTCTAGATCTAAATCCTTCTCATGTCTGAATGTATGAAATGCTCTCCCTTTGGAAGATGCACTTGCAGTATTTTTTGAACCGCACGCATGATCAAAGGCAAAAAGTTTCTGAATGGTGGGTTGGGACATATAAACATGGATAGCATTTAAAATTGATGTTCTTTCCTTGTCACGACAGAGTGAGAAGTCAAATCGAATAACACGAAGGTCCTTGCATGAAAGTTCAATTATGTCATATTTTTTTGATGGGACCTTTCCAACTTTGACTCTTTTTGAAACTTGTTTCAGAGTTGAGATAGCAGTGATGTACCAAATACTTGTCACAGGAATATATTCACAATTAGATCCTGTCTCATCATCAGCCAAAAGATCATCCAATCTATGACACGATGCCTGTTTTACTCTTTGACTCAAACTAAAATGACTCTCTAGCCTTGGTGGCATAAATGCAAGTTTGAAATTGGTTATATAAAGGCTCCCCATTATGCCAGAGCCTCTCTTTGCCATGTTATTCATCTTTAAAACGGTCTGTGCCTCTGCTATTATCGTTTCTCCATTGAAAAGCTTTGGCTTTATAACCTGCTTCTCCCTCCAGTCAAGTGATGCAATAGGCTTCTTTGCCATGGCTGACGTAAAATTCACCCTGCAGAGAAATAAACAAGGTGACTATATCTCTTTCACTTCACTGGAACTATTACAGTGTTGGCTAGTTTTATGCAGTAGCTTGGCAAGTGGACAAGGGGTTGCTCATTCATCCCCAATGGTAAAAACTTTTGGTGTTTGAGATTGGAAAATTCTGTGAGATCCTAAAAACATTCTCATTAGAAATCAGCAATACCCCAAAAATCTCCCCCCTCCCCAAAGGAAATGAACCTAGACAGACCATTGTTTCTATGATGCTCAAAAGACATCTGCAGACAAATGTCATCGTTACAGGTGCTAAATTCACAAATCTATGTGGGAGTTTCATGTGGGCTGGACATTCCCGGTCTGATTGCAAGATTACAATGAACTAGCGGAGTTCTTTGAGCGTTCTGCCACTCCCACGGAACCAAAGATATTTGAATACGCCTGAACTTGTCATATCACTGCTGACACTGTACCTAACGTAATTTGATAAGCTGAGCTGTATCGCTAAAAGGAAGTAAAAAAAACTATACGATATGAAGTTCCTCAACCATCGACCTTACTCAATACTCACTTGGGCTGGCTTGAACACGTTAAAAAAGGAATTGAAGATAGTTTCTACTCTAGTGATTAATCTACTGCAATTCATAATTTTTATCGGGCATGAGATACGTTTTCCTGCAAGTTGATAAACAATCATACGATGTTTGGGCCTAATCAAACGGGATAAACATCTTTGATGCAAGCAATAGAAGGTCTGCTAAACGGGCAGAAAAATCGACGGGCACAACATTACTACATACATTATACTTTAATTGTTACTGAATTATGATGCAAAATAAAGCAACATCAAATACACTTACGGTCAATTATTTCATAACAATATTCCAATCGAGTCTTCATTTTTGTGCCTCCCACACGAAAGAATTTCCTGCTGGGTTCCAGGCCCCTTGATTCCTGCTCATGTTGCAATTGTAAAATCCCATTTGATAAAACGAGATGAAACAGAAACCAACAGAAAATAGAACTTAATTTTTAGCAAGAGATGGTAAGGGGGAATTCCAAGAACGAAAGGCAAAATCTATCTTTATTAACTGTACTTTAAACTTGTATATCGTTTGAGAAAACATAACTCTTTTCTAAAGGAACTTTGTTTCAGAACAAAATTTGCATGTTTTGGGGCCAAAATAGGAGCTGGACGACAGATTTTTGCTATATGTTGGCAATTTTTAAAGATTTTGAAGGGAGAAGTCTAGACATAAGGTCCGCTTTTTGGCCAATTTTGGAATATCATTTCCCACCATGCCTAACATAGATATTTTTGATGGAGGTCTGAATGTTTACAATTCCAGATAATGGTATAAACTTCCTTCAAATAAAGATACGTATCATTATGGAAGTCCCAGCTCCCAGTTCATCCCAACAGGCACCTTTCACTCTTGGAGACAAAGAATAAAGAAGACGAGCAAGAATGAAACAATTAAATTGCAATTCTGTTTTACTTTATCAAAACCATGCTTTGAGCTGGGTTGAATTTCCTATAAAAGGGGCTTTTACTAATGACATTTTGTATACAGGGGGCATAAAAAATGACACTTTATTTTCCCTTCACTTTAGAAGGCCATGCAATATTAAAGTTAATATTTGGGGCGTATTGGGGGGCTATGCAATACAACGACTCGTATTTTTAGGGGCACACAGCAAGACAGCTCATATCTAAGGGATCAATCCCCTAACTTCCTTGAATAAAAATGAAACAAAATTTTTATTAGTTTTGTTTTCCAAATACAGATAAACCTACAAAGCTAATATGTCTACCCAATAAAACACCTTTTACAATAGATTAATTAGCACAATAATCTTCGTTGTTTATATAGTATCCAAATGTGCTTGATTGCTAACAACGCTGTCATTGCAAGTGTTTATCTTCAGCATGTAGTTTCCTTCATCCTCAAACCTTGCATGCCTTATCGTGTAAGTGGCTTTGATCGTATGATCGTTGAGACATTCTCTATCATACTTGCATCGACGTGTTTCCTTCAGAATTTGGCCATCTTTAATCCACACAAACGCGTATAACAATGAACGAGGCACGGTTGCCAAACATGATATTGTGGTCTGCTGCCCCTCTACAACGGAGATGTCTCTTGGGTGCTCCAAAATCCTTGGTGGTTCATCCGGTGGGTTTGCTGGAATTAAATGAGAAAAAGTCTTCAGAAATCATGAAACCCCTGACCAAATATCGAGGCAGAGAAGAAGAATTTAGTAACTTTCCTTCCAGGTCCTTTTTAGAGACACCAGAATCTGGAAGGGGGTATTCAATTATTCACTAGGTTACAATGACAATTGTCTTATTACTAAAAATGAACAAGAAATAACTGGAAAGGAGACTCAGGCAAAGAACAAGGCAGATTTATAAAATTGAAACTAAAGACCGCTTCAATTGAAACATACCTCGTACAATAACATCACAAGATCTGGAGACTTCACCATGTTGATTCCTTGCAATACATGTGTACACCCCAGCATCATCTGCAGTCAGTATTCTTACCAATAGTCTTCTGTTACCATTTAAGCATAAAATACGGGGGTTATTGCCACTGATCGTTTGTCCGTTAAATTTCCAGGTTATGACTGGGTTTGGGGTGCCAGAAACGGTGCAGCGAAGATCCAAGGCGTCATCAGCAAATTTTGTGAAACGGGATGGAAAAGAGGTTATGAAGTATGGTGCACATTCTGAAAAAAATGAAAAAAACATAGATATAAATCATGGCCATTCCTATAACAATGATTACAATGGTCCCTAGGTGTACTAGGGGGTGGGCAGATCCCAAATACGTTATGATCCAATCCTTTGTCCAATTGTCCGAGGGTTACAAGTATGGGTGGTCATTTCAATGAATAACATTGGCATCCAAAGAGCGGATTTTTAAGAAACTTGACTACAAGGGAGAATCACAAAAGTAAGATGGAGACAAAATGATACAAGTTATTGTATTGCTCTTCACGGAAGTTGTCATCAGAACACCCTCCTCCCCCTCCCCTCCCCTTGGTGCTACCTTTTTCTATTTCTACACCACTCACAATTATTACAAACAAATTTTAAAAAGTTATCAAATCAAAACAACCAATCAAAACACGATATTCAAAAGGACGTACCTGAAGCTTCCTGATTATGAACTTTGAAACCCATTTTTAACCTGAAATAAAAAATACGATCGTTAGGCATTCCCAAATCAAGTCGCACAAAAAACATAATTATCATGATGGAAATAAAGGTTTCTTGTTTTGAATTCTTGCTATGTATGCTGGAATTTCTTAATCGTATTGGGCTGTTTGTGGTGGCAAAAACTTTGTGGAAATGTTCTTCGAGCTTTTGTTCCGTAAATATAAAAAAAATAAAATCATATGATGACAAAACATACCAATTAAAAAGATACAAAAAAAGTTTCCGAAACAAACTCTTTATCAACAGCATGTGATTGTTTTTCTTAAAGCCAGATTTTAATAGTTTAAAACAAGTTTTATATTTTTCAGCCCGCTTTCAGTTAACTAGCGAAGGAAATGACTATATATTGCGTGAGTAACATGACGTAAACAAGTATAACTGCATGACCAAATACGCCCTTGAAGGAATTTAAAAATTCAATCTATAAACCAAATGAAACCTGCCCTTTAATTGACTCATGAACTGCCGGCCTGTAGTTTCGTATCATGAGTAGAGAAGTGACTTCCGAAATTCGTTAAGGTAAAAAAATGTGCTTTGATGTTACAAAAACCTAAAGTTAGTTTTGCTTCACTCCTGGTCTTTTCATGAGCCCTTCTGTCGTGTTGAAATAAGAGGTTTTGACCTGTATTTATACCAGTCAGTTTTGGCATGCCTAAGCTTGAATTTTCAATTGGGACAGGAATAGAGATGATCCGCCACTAAAGAATTCGAGAATATAAACAAAACCACTGTGGAAATCCCCGAGAAGACAAGAAGAAAGGATTAGAGGACAAAAGCAAATCGAATTCGAGGAACTTAACCTTGTTTACCAGAAGAAAACAAAAATACGCTGAATCAGCATTCTAGATTTAATTTCTACTGCAATAATATGCAACACGGGTTAAAATTGCAAAATTTTGTCATCATTGCCCTGTTTGTGTCCTTTTCAGAAAATTATGGCCTAATCCTCTTCTTTCCGTCTAACAATTTCGTCGACTATACACATGGGTTCTGGGATCCCCCCCCCCCCCTTAACGACGTTTGGATGAAGTTGACATGTCTCCCTGTTACAAAATTGATTTCAGAGAATTCCTTTACAAATTGATTTCACAATTTCCGCCTAAACCTAAGCAGATTTAATAAGGGATTCCATGTTTAGGAACGAAATAGCTAGCACGGCCCAGTTCGGTCAAATATAATAAAACAATGGAACAGTCCTATTTTATTACACGCTTGTCTTCTGTTCTATTGATTTTAAAATGATTTAGTAATTTTTTAACTCAATTGTACATTAACATTGTAGGTAGTTTAGGTAATGCTGAACGAATTTATGAGTGAAGCAATCCAGTATGTTTAATACATATGACCTGAGATACAAAAGGTTTCTAAAAGAAGCGAAAAGTCACTCAAATTAGCGATGCAATAGCCTAAACTCGATGGGTCATCACAGCGACATGGATCTAATGGCCTAGCATTTGCGCAGGTCACAGTTTTGCTCAGTCAATTAGATTCAATACATTCACACGACGAAAAACTCAGAAAATTTTTTGTTGGGCGTTCATGCAAAGTTGGTCTAAAAGTATCCAATACTAAGAGATTAAGTACAATACACAGGGACGTGGTGCAACACAAAGGGAAATGGCCCAATACATAGGGACATGGTCCAATACAAAGGGATGTGGTCCAATACAAAGGCAAATGATCTAATACATAGGGATATTGTCCAGTACTTAGGGACATGGTCCAATACAAAGGGACATGGTCCAATACAAAGGGAAATGGCCAAATACATAGGGACATGGTCCAATACAAAGGGATGTGGTCCAATACAATGGGACATGGTCCAATACAAAAGGAAATGGTCCAATACATAGGGACATGGTCCATTCACAGGGACATAGTGCTATACACAGGGACATGGTCCAATACACAGGGATATGGCCCAATGCAAAGAGACATGGTCGAATACAAAAGGACTTGGTCCAATACAAGGGGTAATAGTCCAATTCATAGGGACAGGGTCCAATACAAAAGGATGTGGTCCAAAACAAAGGGCTTGGTGCATTACACATCGGACAACCAAACATGCAAGCCTATTTTGACTTTTGTCATTTTCGAGTTTTTCAATGGTTATTCTTTAAGGCTTCTTGCCAAGAGCCCTATTATTAAATTACAAAAGATAATAATCTCGTAGATGTACCATTTAAAAAGAAAATTATTCGAATTCGTATTAGATCTACAATTTTCCATTTTCTTGATCAAATGGAACAACCAGTATCAGAGCTGCCAAAGTCAGCAATGTTGAATAAACAAGGTAAAACATTCTATATCCAGTCAGGTTTGGAGCATTTGCATATTTACAAAGTCCAGGTAATGGTGCCGTCCATATATGACTTGCGTAGACAAGAACGAAAAGAACAGCTTGGGAGACTAGCGTAAACAAAAAGACAATCGATGTAACAATGAGATCTCTGTGAACAAACACGCCAAGAAGCATCTTTGAAAAATGCAACCGAAGGAAGAGACAGATCTTGCAAATGGAGGCAAGCGCTGTTAATGTCATGGTCACAGCCATGCTGATGAAGCATAACAAACCAGTTATTTTGCACAATGAATAGCCATATTTCCATTCGCCTTCAAGTAATGCTGCTGCCATTAATGGCATACAGACAATGGCTGAAATGAGGTTCATGACAGTAGCAAGCATAATAAACTTATGATATAGCTTATTTGCATGCAGGCGAAAGCAGTTCAGGGCGAAGACGAACAAGTTACCGATAAGAACAGCAGCGCAGACTGCAATGATAGCAGAGGCCTGGAACGAGAGCACTGAAGGATCAATCTCACTTTCTGTATCCCCCATTATCGTCTCAATATCAGGCTCAATGTCAGATGCCATGAATGTTTCAAACGGTCTAGAAAGTTATGTTTAATTTGGTTCAAATCTGCAGCAACTGGCACTTGGTACTCTTATCTATAAAATTCGCGTGATTGTTGCAAATCACACCAAGGCGAACACTTGATGGCCTAAGGCCATTTCTAAACTGACGTCTTGTTCAAAGATTATAGATTTAGTGACGAAGTAATGATAAGTAAACCAAGTAGATAACGTTTTCCACGCAACTGTTTATATCACGTAACAACGCAAGTGATAATCAACGGCAGCAAATCCACACTCTTGAAAAGGCCAACGTCTTTGAATCGTTCGTCAAGAACGCAGATAATAATAGCCTGGTAATGTTCAGTTATACATCAATCATGCAACAGCTTTGGTTTGCTAGTATTTCCCAATACCTCTGAAAACATGTCCTCGACGATATCACCGGGCGATAATGATAAGTTCTAGTGTATTTTCTTATTGCTAAAAGAACCGTAATTTATCTGCAAATTCAATGTTTATGCACAAAGTCGGTAAATGCATAAAAGCGCATGTTATCAAAAGATTGCAAGGTGGCTGGATTCATGTTAAAATTGAGCAAAGAAGTCGAGGCTGGTATCCAAACCGCGTCTAATTCAATGAGCATACGCAAAAGATCTTCCAATTACACTTAACATTTTCAATTCATTGACACCTTTATTTAACTAACATCACAGCACCTTAGCCTCTACATAGCATCTCTGTTAAGAAAAATATGATTTATTCATTTATAGATGTTACATTCTCCCAAAGCTTGTTTTTTTGTCGCTGTGTGGCTGATTCTAGGCAGATGTTATACGTCGCTGTCCCTATATTGACTCGGTTCTCAGCTACGATCTTGAATATAAACTAGAAATAGATGGATTAATTTAGATGCCAACAATCCGATACACTTCGATACTTCTCCAGATTTATGAACATATTAGAAACCATTTTATCAAAAGTGCAAGGGATGGCAATAATTTGACTAGCCCACCCCTAATACCTCTGGCATCGATGGTTTTCGTGAGAACGCCAAACAATGCTTAAGATCAAAGGCAAATGATGATTGCATGCATAAACTATCCCCAGCTTTCAAAGGCGGTTGTGTGACGGTTGAAATTAGGAAACAAGGCCAGAGGCCAGCTACAATATTTTAAATATCGTGATGTCTTTATATGCCAAATGTTAAAACCACGAAGGTTGCTGAGAGCTCATACAATTGAAACAAAACAATACTATCTGTGGCTTTCATTCTATTCGGTCTTGTTTGTTGCTAAAACGCCTTTTTGAGTCATTTGTTTCCAAACACGCATATTCAACAAGGGGGGGATTCTAACCGGGTATAGAACCAGGGTCGTCCCACATTCTGAATGGTAGGGGTGGATGCTGTTTAAATCAAAACTTTGCCATACATTGACAAAAAAAGACAACGTCATCGAGAGATTAGTGGAAAATCAGATCTGCTATACGAGACACTTTACTTAAGGGTGTCATTCGAGATCGTTTTGAGGTGGCTAGCCCCACCAAAATATCATCTTATTGCAGAACAAAACTGAAGGCTTGATTATATAAAAGATGTAGAAAACAAACCGAGGTCCCTTAGCAATTGATTGCACGTTTTAGCAAGGCCTAGAATACTTTATATCAAATGCTTATTTAAAATGTGCAGAGGGTAAATAGCGAACTTCTTTCATCCAAAAATTATTCTGCCATATTTTTCGTGACTGAGTTATTACTTACGGACAGCATACATGAATTGACCAAAAACAGAAGAGCGACGATCGTGACAAAAATATGTGCAAGGATCTTGCGATTTTGATGCCATATCATTATTAAATATATCAGCGGATGAATGGAAAGCAGGCTTGAGAAGCATCTTAATACTGCCCTCGAATCAAAATCAACAGATGCGTGAGAGAACTGAACAAACTGATCATTTTCGAAGCTGCCTGCAAACACGTTTCTTAATTGCATTTGCACTTGGCACTTTCCACACAAAAGGAATCCATAAATAGATTTCTTCTCATGACTAATGGTTCTCATGATTTATCTTACACAGGGAAGCATTCGCCTCTAAGACACTGAGGAGGAGCTAGACCATACTTTGTACGGTGATCATTTTCTGTGTGAAAATTTGCTGAAAACGCTTTGAAACTACGAAGTATTGTAACTAGCTAAGTAGTCAAAGTTGATAAAAATTGCTCGAAGAAGTAAAATATCTCTTGCAATCAGAAATAACCTGATTCTTAACAAAAAAATCAAACAATCAAACAATTCAAATCCTATTTGCAGAACAGAAAGGAACTATTTAGAAACTTGCTGCTGTTTTTATGTAGTTGTTGCTACTTTCTCTTCTATTAATATTTCTTTCTTTAATTGAATATTAATTTAGATTGTTGTTCTGTTCTTTTACATGGCAGTTCGTTAGCAACGAAATATATTTAGAATCTTGTCTTAAAATTGCTTCGTATCCCTGCCGTTTTGCGTTTTCCTTATACTTATCAGTTACATACATTGTCACAACAGTCCTCTAGAATCCGGTAGGCAGCCTGCTACTTTGGTCTTTACATTACTTGTTAGAGTTTGAAATACAATGCTTTAATTGGTAATTTCGCCCAGCTAGGAATAGCACTCGATAGCAATGAACTTCAGATAAAGTACAGCATTACATTAGGTAAGCTCAATTTGTAGCTTTATCAAGTTAAGTACAAAAAATCAATCGGACATCAATATTACATCATTTTTATAGAAAGATAGGACCTCAATCACCAAATTAAAAACCCAGTTCTTACGTAAATCTATCCTGAAAACAAAGGGCATTGATGAAGTTTGAAAACACCGCAAAACAAAAACTGGTGATCTGCGTCATAATCATACTTTATGAAAATCATTTTCGATTCAGGTTAAATTGAATTTATATAATATTTAGTAAACCTGATCATTGTTGAGCGGAAAAACGCGTAAAAGTCAAATTTGACCCTGACCATTATTATCATCAAAAACGATGGTCAAAAGAAGAACCAATTAATGAAGACAAATGACAAAGAAAGGTCTTATTAAGAATTAAATGCATAATAAATGAAAGATTGAGTGAATGAATGAATGAATGAATGAATGAATAAATGAACGAATGAATGAACGAATGAATGAACGAATGAATGAATGAATGAGTGAGTGAGTGAAATAGATATAATTGGATGAATGGATAAATGAATGGTTGAATAAATGAATGAATGTATGTATGAATTAATAAAGGAGTAATCATCTCGGCAAAGGAAGAATGAATGGATAAGTCTAGTAAAGAAATGAAGAAATGGGTTAAAGATGGGATTCATACATAAAGAGATTAGCAGTGGAATATTTCAATGAATAGATGTATGGGTAAATGAATAAATTAATGAATACACACAGCGAGAGATGAGAAAATAGAAAGAAATAACGGAGACGTACGTTAATGAATGTGTGAGCTATTCGAACTGTTCAACCTGTCATTTGAAGCGCATCACTTAACAGAAAACCTCACTAGCGAGTGAAACACAGCCATATTACTTATGATTCTGCGACACAGCACAAAAATGTTTCTCAAATTTCAAATCAATCAATTGGTCACTATATTACTCATTGAAATACGATGAATTTAATAAACCATAACAAAACTTTCACAAATCAATCATTTAAACTTAAATTCCCAAAAATATTAGAAATCATCTGCTAACTGACGTTGATACTAACTGCTCCTCAAGGATCATCCTCTGAGCATTGCCTGTTTACATTAGTACCACGCTACAAGTAACATTACAAATATGGGCAACCAAAAAACAGACGAGTTATCTTGTGAAAGAAACGAAATGACAGATGGAAAACATGCCTCGTAATCAAGGTTTCAATCGAAGCCTTTTAAAAATGGATGAAGTGTAATCCTGACTTCGTTATCATTTGGTCGGATGAGCGAAGGAAAACTCTTGTTGTCCAAAGCCTAAGCTTTGCCGGATTCTTTGTAACCAAAAGCAGATCTTTTAACAGAATAAAGGATGTTGGCAGAAGGCACGTTAACCAAACTCTTGGTTTCAGAAACCAATGGGAAACCTCAAAAACGAACCGATTAACCTTTCTGTGTTGAACTTATAAACATGACAATAACAATTTCAATTGTATTATTTACTCAAAAACTTTCAACTCGAGAACATTTTACGATAACGTGTTCTATTCGTCTAAGTTTATTCAAGCTAGCGTGATGTTACCTGGGCGTTAACTACTTAAATATTTAAAAAACACAATTAAGATTTCCAACAAAAAGGACGGGCCTAAACGCTTACAAAAACATGCATAAAAGAGTAGATGTTTGCTGGAGAAGGCCATTTGTCATTGCTCGCAAAGCTATTTGACAGATGCTAGCGCAATTCTACACAGTTTGACTGCGATACAATGCAATAGCTTGAAGAAAAAGTTCTACATAATCAGGTTTTGGTTTCGTGCGTAGATAAGAAAGCTCTTTAATGGGTTTTCCGTGCAGCTCTTCGAGGTCAAGGCAGATGCTATTCTCAAGGAATGGAATCTTCGGATCACGCTATAGCATCTTATATTGTTTTATTAAAGAGTTCTATCTGCATTATTCATGAGGCCATTTACTTGCCAGATCAAAACACGGACCGCATTCTGTAGGCAAGGATAACTTCCCAAGTTACCTGCAACGCAAAGCTGACTAGCCAATATAAAAAGGTGAAGATTTGTTCCTTGTGCCAAGAAAAGTTTAAATTTGCTTGATCTTAATGATTAAACGAAGCAGGGGTAATTCTTTCCCAAAAACAGGTTTCTCTGCATTTTTGTAACTTTCCGCCTTTCAATATATGTGCTACAAACTCGTTTTCTGTTTACTTGAATAACCTTTAAGCTGAGGTTTGTACCAAAATTTTAGCTTATTTGAAACATTTGTGAGTAAATGTTCACAATAACCTTTACAATAACCTTCTTACGGTCTCAAGCCATTATATCACAAAGTCTTCCTGGCTTCTCTAAAATTATTTGTAGCTTCAATTGATAGCTAACATGTCTGCATGTCTCACAAAGTAAACAAACTTCAAGATAACAATGCAATAGGCATCGATAACTTTGTCTATAGTTTGCAACTAAGAAGGGTATATAACAACTAGAGCGGTAAGAACACGGTGTCGATAGGCCATTTTATTTCCATGTCCATTTGCAACCAAAATGTTACACTGTCAAGCAATGCATAGCACAGAAATGCAGACTTATTTGGGTGAAAATAAAGAAACTGATAATTTTGACATTGTACTGCAACTGGCCTACTCTAAACTCAATCGGCCTCTCAGTTTCGGATACTGTCCCGCGATTGAATTCTGTTCCACACAAAATTATCAGCTTAATCAAAGTATTTTGCAGTTCGACTCTCCAACAATACGATGAGTCACATAAAGAAACTAATTAAATCCATCCCAGGTGTACCTACAAAAACACTAATTTGAAACCGCTCAGCCTGTTAACCGATCTCACTTTAAGTCCTGTCCTTTTATAAAAGGTCCTTTTTACCAGATACTCTCATCTTTACAATCAACCCTTATAAATCTTTGAAAAGATAACGAGATTTGGTTTAGATACATCTTCCACAAAAATCCATTAAACAATCGGAAAGTGATAACTTTCTAAGGTGATTTTATCTTGCATGTGAAGGCTACGATGATAGCCAGCTTTCCAACTAATCTTGACAACAAGACTAGATTTTCAACGCTTCAGAAGTCGAAGGGTCCCTCAAAAACCAGTAACGCTGAAAATATGTAAAATCGAATCTAACTCATCGAATCAAACTCATCAAATCAAACCAATCAAATCCAATCAAATCAACCCAAATCAAGGCAAAACAAGCTAATATGAGGGTTTAACTTGCACTTACAAGCTCAATTTGATTGATTGAGGTATTGAAAATAAAATTATACATCTTACTTTCGTTAGGCAGAATACACCTCACTGTTCTCATTTGTAAAATACTAAGAAAGCTAGTGTTGTAGTCCGTAGATTTATTTAATAGATAAAATATTAACTAGAAGGGAAGTTATTCAGGATCATTTTATGTTTTGCTCCCTTTGACAACTATAATTGTTTCTATTCTAATTTGATTTTGTTCAATTTTGTCAAAGCTGAGGCAGGGAGATACAAATGAACCAGATGAAGAATGAAGAAAGATTGAAAGATTGATAAACTGTGTAGAGGAATACTCCAGTTGATGTTCGTAATAAAAGTTCTTTAAAGCACTTGGTCCGGTTTATATGCATGACAACAGTGAGGTTTATGTTCTACCATCAAGCACACAGAGCAACAGTCCGTTTACGTAACTCTACAACAAAGACAATCCTAGATTTTTGCAAATCAGAAAGACCAAAGACTTTAGTGACGGCAAAGTTAGAAATCGGTCGTCATGAGAGCGAATCGTTTTTATGGCAAACGAGACACACCAATAGGATGTTGCAAGGTAATTTATTGATGAATCTTGTCCCATTAATAGGCAGCAAACTTTCTAGCGAGTCAAGCAAGTTTGAGCAGAGTTTAAGATCAAATGTGAAGAGCAAGTTATAATCATAACGGTATCGTCCGCTTTATAAGTTCAACTGACGCAACAAAACGCAGATCGATGCCGATCTCAATGTACTTTTCCAAAAGATAAAGGCAGAGGTAGGTTTAACCTGGGATCAAGCGAATATTTCTGCCTTAAAAGAAATTAATCTAAGTTAAATTCCTAGCAATAATAACACAAAAAGTGCTTCGCATATTAAAGTATCGCCAGTACTAGACATAACAACGTTGTTAATACGGTGATATTTCACTTACATTTGTTCTAAAAACAAAAGAAACAGGCAACTTTTGAATTGAATTTCCAGTTGTTCACATCAGCTTAGCATGTTATTAACACATTAAAGTTCCCTTAAACCTCTCAAGAAGAAAAGTCCTGGTTTTCACACGAGAAGAGCGTTTAACTCATAGCCCCCTGCAGATGCCATATGGCGCAGTATAAGTTACTGTAAATCAAAGAACTACCTGGGGGTAACGTTGTCAAGATTTGCAAAGTCGATCAGATAACATGCACTGCAAGTTTATTAAAGCAAGTATTTTTTCTGTATCTATGTACCCCCATGCATCGTTTCCTCCTACAGTTAACTGTATAAGAGTTCCAAATTGCACCAGGGGGCTATGAGTTACTCTGAGTTTTACAGCCAGTGCTAGATTATAATTTGAATATAGGCAGTCGCTAGTGTATCATCAAAAACGCCTTTCAAAAGCCTAACAGAAAACGAACATTTTTTAGCACAGATAAAACCAAAAAGAAACCAGCAACTAATCCCTATTTATATAGCTTCATTGATACCTATCTTTACAACATTGTTCAGTATCGATTGTAACGGTAACTCTATCTGAAACTGCTGAAATTTCCATGGACTGGGCATTATCAATGGTGGGCTGAGAGTTAAAACTGCCTAAGCCAGCACCACAATGTCAAGATCTCACTTTCTGTTAAGGCAAAATTAACAATGGTCCATCTAAGGGCAACTTCCCCACTCAACTATTTGTGCCTGTGCAAAGACTTAAACTCGTGCCTGTGCAAAGACTTAAACTCTTCAATTCCAAGTCAATCTGGATGTTTCTCACTGTGTTGTACATCTTTTTGTTGATTGAATATGATAATTTGGTAATCCAACACAACATACTGATGAAATTTAATACGAACAATCAAAGAAACATCTCATAACAAGTTTTCTATCATAAATTTAACAGTTAATGGCAATGACAGCCTAACAAAAAGCAGATCTAAATGGGGATTTGTGTCAACAGATCCATTGTGAGGTTGTTCAACTCCAAACTCAAATCATATGCGAGCTAGAATGTAATTAATGTTGACACAGATAACATGATCTGAGCATGTTTTATCATTAAAAAGCAAACTGCTGATTGGCCAGTGCTAAGTTGGTAGATTAATGTTAAAAAGCTGTGGAGAAAGTCTTTGCGAGCTTATGAATGAGATGTAAAGACGTTTAGTACCTACAAAATGGAAATCCTGACAATATTTATAAACAAGGAGGTTGATAGGTGGCAATTATTAGTAAAATTTAGTGAAATCATCATAAAATTTCTCCTTCCATTTCAATGCCTTTAGGCATGATTTTAGAAGCATTTAAGGAATATGAATAATTCATAAATGGATTATGGCAAACTTTCAGAATTAACTGTAGGATTTTCTCTCCACCAAATATAGTGTCGGCTGATTTAACAAGGAGGACATTTTGGATTTACTGCTACCAAGATGGTTCTGTAATAAATTAGAAAAAATCTGCCATAATCCTTCGAGAATGGCAGAATTTTTGAGATGTGGTTAATTGTAGAATGTATAATTCAGTGAATCATAACAAAGACAATGACAAAACATGAAACTCAAGAAAATCCACTCTTAATACAATCATTATCCATGATATGTGCCTAGCAACACACCTGCAAATGTTTTCATTTAACTTTCACCGTCAAAGATTGCAGGGGAACCATTTGGCTCTATATCTCCTCCTTATCTGCATATTTGAATTTTTCTCCCAAGATCATATCAGTTAAAAATCAATTAACTATTTTATAACTTTAAAAAAGCAGAACTTTAAAATTTCATAAAACATCATCATTGCATCAAACGACATAATCAATGATGATCATGATGATGAAAGTCTCAAATAATATCAAAAAATTTCAAATTATGTCAAAACCTCAAATAATTTCTTACAGAGGAAGACGGTAAATAAGCTAAAGATTAAAAACTGCATCATGCAAAGAGCAAATGTTCTCCAACCATCTCTTTCTTGGTTTACGAGTATAAACAAGGAAACAAATTCTTTTTGCCCTAGAAATGTAAATCATGCTTCTATGTCTTATGAAAGTAGAGTTAATGATGCATCCTTAAAGCTTTTTTCACTAATGCCTAGAGGCAAATCCATTCTTTTCTTGAAAAGGGACCTCTGAAATATCTTTTTAAGTCAAATCTTTGTTTAGATTGCATTCATTCTGTCTACTCATATCTCATACCCATAAGTGATATTGTAGAGTCATCATTATTGTTTCACAACTCTCTTATTAGCTGCCATATGCTAACCTGCAAGTTCACATGTGCTTTTTTCACGTTCTGGGTTCATTCGTTTGTTATCGTTTTAAAATTTGACTACTTCAAACTTCATTTACATGTATAAATCATTAACAAAGAACAACAAATACAAATAATAACAAATGAAAATTAAATTGAAAGAAACAGAAACAAACTAGGGTGTGTATGTAGAGGAATTTCTTAACTCATAGCCCCCTGCAGATGCCATATAACGCACCATAAGTTACTGTAAATCAAAGAAATACCAGGGGGCAATGATGACAAGATTTGAAAGTCGATCAGACAACATCCACTTCAAGTTTATTAATGCAGGGATGTTTCCTGCATCTTTAAACCCCCGTGCAACATTTGCATCCACAGTTATCTGTATATGAGTTCCAAATGGCACCAGGAGGCAATGAGTTAAAGGAGGAGCTCTCTCAGGAATATAGTGTTTTATATCAACTCAACCAGACCTCTGATGGCATTTAGTGGCAAAATTTGAAAATCTTTGGTGTGGAATATGGTCTCTTGACATTGCATTGGTGTAAGATTGAAACCTGTTGCCATCTGACACAGATGCTCAAAGACCTTGCCATCTCAAAGATACTTTGAAGGTTTGTTTAAAAATGCTGAGAGACGGTGCAGTTGGTGACCCCAATCAATGGAATGGAATAAAAGTATGGAATGTTAGATGTGCGTGCCCTTAGAGAGCACTTTCAACTCTGTATTAAGGACTTACATCCTAAATGACTTTGAACTTCATAGTTCTACTGGCTCTCTCCCATATGACAAAGGTCCCCTGCACATACACCATTGGTTCCATCCCATCATAAACAAAGATCAAGGGTCAGGCCTTAACTATAGCTCAAAATTTTCTCAGTTTCTGCGTGATTTTTAATCCTGCAATTTCTTGCAGCAAAATGATTATTTGCTTTGAAATGGTGTCAAATCTTAGGATATGGGGTCATTTTATTTATAATATTTAGGCCCAAAAAATGAAGCTGTTGCTTCTCCCAAAGTTTACAAAGTTACATCAACACTATTTTATCAACCTGCTTTTTGATGTCAAATAAAATTACCAGTTTTTCCAATTCGTTTCTCTATCTGCTCCTCTTGGCTTGCGTCATTGAGATTTCCTCCTTCTATTACGTGTCTCCACTCTCACTTCCTCCATGTTGTTTTCGATTGACGCAGTTACTAACTACGCATGCGTATAATAGCAACGAGGGCTTCGGAAGGGAAACCAAAAGTAAGGAGAATTCAAAAATCTCTGGATTTCATGGTAGGGTATCGTTGTGGCCGGTAAGAAATGAAATATATTGTTAACACAACATTTAAGCTTTGTCGTTCACAATATAATTGCTTGTCCATGGCTGGTAACTACTTCAAATGTCAACATTTGTCTATTGCATCAGAATCGTGATATCTCCATCGTGATATAAGGGCAGGTCAATTATGCATGGAAACTTAATAATAATAATACACATATATGGATTATTCACGGTGTAAAAAGGTGTGATAACTATAAAGCTCTGGAAACCTGCGTTGTTTTCAGAAGCAAATCTGGCAATTCTGAAAACGTTGCTTGCATATATATGTGCATCAACCTGGCTAATTGCTGCCAGCCAACATGTGGTGAGCACGGAAATTATACGAAAGATAATTTGCCGTCAATGTGTTTAGGGACAATTACGTTACAACGTGGCCAGCGGAAAAAGAGAATTCTTCCAGAAAAATCTACTGACCCTGTTTCAAACTTTCCAAGAAAACCTACTGCTCTGTCACTCTTTCTATATACCTACCTACCTGCCTGCCTACAAGTTGTATACCTGTCCCATATACGACAAATAATTATTTCCTTCGTAAATTTTAGTCATCTCAAAGATACAGAACAGACAGCATTATTAACACGTTTTCCATAACACATGCCCTACCTGAAATACTCTCTCAGCTTGGACGATTTAAAGTTTTGTTCAAAACTGAGAAATGTTGGGTTCATAAAAAAAGTTATTGCCTCGCATTTACTTGGACAGAAAATTGTGAACCCTGCCCTTTTTAGTTTCAAAAAAGTAGTGGCCTGTTGCATTTTTCACTGGCCATGCAATAAATTAAATGTTGCTCAGTCCCTTAAAATGCTAGCATAAACACTGAAAACTGAGTTTTCTAAAAACATTTAATTGCAAATGAAATTATGTTAATTCAGTAACATAACAATGTCAAAGATGTATGAGATTGCCAGCCCCCCCCCCCCCACCGCCAATTTTGTAACAGGACAATATTCAGCCAGGCAATAATGGAAGACTAGTTGGCAATTTTGAAATTCTGGGCCATCAACATTGGTTTTTTAAGTAACATAACATAACATAACATAACACAACATAGCATAACATAACATAACATAACATAACATAACATAACACAACATAACATAACATAACATAACATAACATAACATAACATAACATAACATAACATAACATAACATAACATGTTGAGTAGTGTAGGAGATGCCCCTCAAAATATGCAAGTTGGAAACATGCTGGGCCATGCATAATTAAAAAGAAACCCATCATGCCCTGTAGTTGAACAAAATGTAATGTGTAAAACTTGTATTATGTCACATGCAGTTAGTACAACACATCTACATCTGTCATTCCAGCTGCTATTTCTATCCATTATTATTCTTTTATTCTACTTTAACATGTAAGCTAGGTATTGCAGATGGTGGTATATGTTAAAAAGAATTAAATATATCTATAAATAACATATAGATAAAAGGTGTGATGCTGATAAATTGTGCTGTGTGAATAAATATCAATTTCTACAATTTGTCCAAGGACCATATGTTAATCCCTGTGACCTTATTTATTCACTCCATGATCCATGTTTTGCTCTGACATGATGTGTGATGCTCTTAATAATCCATGAGATAACAAGATTGGAATCATAGGAAATATTCCACAACTGGTCAACCTATCCCTTTCAATTATTTTTTTTTCACTGCAAACTCAAATTATCAAATATCAAATGACATAAATCGTATTCTTTGATGCATGCAATCTGAAGATTTTGAATAATCAAAATCTTAGATTTTTACCAGCAGGGGCTGCTCTCTCCTTAAGTGAGCTTTATTCCATAAAGAGAGGTTCTCCTTTAAGCAATCCCCTTACATGTAGCACTTTTTTGTTATTTCTTTTTTCTTACATGCATTACATTTTTTTAAATCCAAAATTTTGTAATTTCATTAAAAACAGAACCAAGACATCTTTTGATTAAACCATATTATGTTTGACTTCATTCCATTTGGTTTTGATTTAAGTTCATTCAAAATGTTAGTTAATCAAAATATACTGAAATTTAGACCAAAATAGGTTTTAATCAAGACTTTTACAAAAACTTAAAGGCTTTAAAACTGTTTAAAGTTGGTCTTTTAAAATTCATTTTATGCTCCAGCCTTAAGTCTCGAGTCTATGCTACTTTTGATTATATCCGTTTTTATCTCGTGTAATAACCACTCTTCCCATCCCACCCCCACCCCCCTAACTACCCCAAATTTTCGCATATTTTTACAATTGTACCACTGTGAAGGAGCGAGGCTTTGTTTTGCTTGCGTCGCGCCATCTCTCTGCAGGAGAAAAGTTTTAATTCAAGACGACGGGATTAATTTACTCGATTTCTGTTTACAGTTTCGTATCATTCTTCGTTTTTTTGTAGGAAATTAGCATGAAGACGGCATTATTTCTGGCTCTAGTATTCGGATGTTCATTACAATTATCAGGTTTGTGTCTAGTATTTCCGTTTTTTTCGATAATTTGCTGCAGGCATCCAGCTTAAAATGACTAGGCCTGTGGAGTTAGAGACCTTAAAGGTTAACCACCAAAATCCAACATTGTCGCCGCTCTCGCAAGCGATTGGAAGCGAAACCACCGTGTTTTATATTTCATACTGTCTTCTAGTCTAAATCAAATATCATATCAACATCGTTGTTGAAAAGCAGTTAATATAAAGCAATAATAGTTTGATATTGCCTTGGTGGTTAGGTTTCTCGATGGATTTTCGCGGAATAAGAATTAACTCTTGTAATCATTTATCGTCTTCTTTTGTGATCAATGGGTAATGCTCAACAGGGTCTACGAAAGCTTATTCAACCATGATGGATTTATCAACATAAACTAAGTTTTGTTAATAATATACAAAATGTTTCTCCGATATCCATAGTTTTGTTAAAGAGTCCCTGGCGTATCATAATATTTTTGTCTATCATAAACATGCGATGTCTTCTCGGTCTAACCATCGTACGGTTGTTTAAGTTAACGATAGGTCTATAACATTGAACCCGATGGCATTTTAGGTGAAAAGTACGAAAAAGCTTCCTACTAAAGAATTTTAGCAAAGAGGAATAAAAGCGAACGTGGAGTTGGCAGCTTTGTGAGTTGCCTGGTCGTGTTGGGTGTCCAACGATCTTGACAGTTTCTTACAAAAAATTCGTTACCATATTATCTAGACGAGAACTTAACAATATTTCATACTTTCAAGTAGACCCTTTAGAATGAATGTCAAATCTAGTGGACACCCAAGAGTTGTTCCTATATGTATTTGAAACTTGCCACATTTATAATGTGCCCAAATAAAAGCTTGTGGAAAAGTGCCCATAGTCAGATTCTTGATATCCCCGCGTTTAACCCCGACTTGCTCGAAAGCTCAACTTATCCCAATTATTAACATCAGGAAATCTTTCAATTGGTTCTTATCTGCAAATATATGTAAACAGTCTAGAGGGACTGGTCCAAGAGAGATCTATGTTATTTTGAAGGAGACGAATATCTAGTGATAGTGCAATCTTATCTTTGGCAGACTGCTAGCACATTGTCTTTGTCCATGTGCTTGCCCTAATTGAGACCTGAACCTTTTTGAAAATGCAGTTTCTGGTTGATTAAAATATGGTATGTATCATAATAATCACAATCATCATAATCATCATCATCATCATCATGAAATTATCATCATCATCATCATCATCATCATCATCATCATCATCATCATCATCATCATCATCATCATCATCATCATCTAAATCATTATCTTACCATTCTAGTCTTAATTCATCTCCAATTTGTTCACCACTCATCATTCTTCTCAAACCATTAACACATCATATAATCTCTTTTTCATTTTCCACTTAAATTTTTATGACTTTTTGCATTAGAATGTCTCTTATTTTTTTCAGAATCTTCATTTTACTGTCGCTGCAATGATTGTCCACAATCAGCAAATAATTCTTGCCTTGCCAAAGTAAACACATGCTATACACGGTTAGAGAGGGATACCGATGGTGGACTTGTCCAAACTAAGGGTTGTCTTTCGACAGAGTCTGTCGCCCTCTTCTTTTGTAAAACCAATGGAGTGGACAAGAATGTATCGTGTTGCTACAAACACTTGTGCAATGAAAAAACACATTTGACACTGAAGCCATTACAGAAAGGTAAATAACTTCCTTCCCTTTGTAAATGGAACCTCACTCATCGTTTTGTATCTAAGGAGATTGAAATACCCTTCTGTGCCAAGACATTCTTTCACATTCTTAAAAATTCTATAATTTTTCTTATAAAGCTTTCTTACCCTTCCTATATCTTGGTGCCTGAATCTCATAAGGTTGTATCATTCAATAAACATCTGCAAGCAACTAAGAACATTTTGCCAGTGTTACGCTGGTACATTTGTTTTTAGAGCAACAGTTTTAAATAGACCACTGTAGTTACATTCAATTCTTGTCTTGTGCATTTCTTTGTAGAAGTTGAATCCTAATGCCAATTTTTAGAAGCATTCTTTTGATAGCTTCTAAAATCGAGTCCCTTTTTGCAGATAAATAGGGGGCTTAGTCAATAAGTTAGCTCCCCCTCGTTGAAGTTTAGCTCCTCCCCACATAGATTATGTAGATAAGATTTTGATTCTCTTGGATAGATAACCCCCCCCCTTCCTAGGAATTTCTACTGGCCTCGGGGCTGTATTTTGTGTAAATTTTTGCCCGAAAATGTTGCTGACGCAAACAATGTTTCTATGGGAACTTAGAGTTTGATAGACGATGTTCTATCTTGGTTTAGGACGCTCAGAAACTAGAGAGATCTTGTTTAATTTATAGATGAATAACGTAAACATGTTTTAATTGTTTTGTCGCATTGATGTAAAAAATTAACGACCGAAGAACAAATGATAAAAGTTTGAAATGCTCGATTGTGAATCAAATGAGATTACCGGGCTTCATTTAAAAGCTTCGGTCTGCTCGTCTGCTTGAGAGAATGATATCTTCAATAGGGTTTCTTTTGTTCTATAAATACAATGCTGGACTGCATGGGGTTTCGAAGCATGGTTCAATAGGACCTATCGTTTCATCTCTCGCTGTGCTTTCTTTCAGCCACCCTTTGTGCGTCTAGCAGGCTTCCCACGTTGCAATAAAACTTTTGCCAAATTGTATGAAATTCTCAAACAAGCATTACAAGTGCTCAAAAATTTCAGAGATTTCGAAGTTGTAAACTTACAGTTATGCATAGAGATGCACCTTTTACCCACAAAAACGTACAGTAAAAACCCGCACATAAGAACCTAAGATTTTCAACAGAGCCTGTTTAGGGTCTTATATATTGGTGTACTTCCAGTAATCAGGGTGTAGGTTCTTAACTTAGGGATAAAAACAAATACCAGAAAAAAGGATAGATGAAAGGTTAGCAATAAGGGCTAGTTCAAAATGTATTTAACTACATGGCCAGTAGAGAATGCAATGGGACCACTACTTTTTGAGACTTTAAAGAACATGGTTGACACCAGTTTTAAAAAAACTGTGAATCATCCAAGCTGGGGAAATCTTATAGGTGCAGCATTCATTAAGAACCTGGGTAAGAAATCAGGCTGAATTGATTTTTAATTTTTTGGATACAAAATATCTAATACCAGGCTATAGGTTCTAAATAAATGAAGGTTCTTCTGTGCGGGTTTTTACTGTATTATGTTTTGCAAGCGAACTATGCCCAGTTATTTATTCAGTTATTTTAGGTATGCCCTTTGGCCACAAATTGGTGGTTTCAAAATTAAATGATTTTATATTCAAACCAATAGTGCCCGAAGCCTATTGTGAATGGTGACATGTGGCATGAAGTGGGAGGCATTTGGTTTGCCCTATTCCCAACACCAACGTTTATTTCATTCCAAATTAGACAGGTTATGGTGAGCAATATAAGAAACTCCTTAAACTTTGGCTAATGTCTACTTTCTAGGAGCAAGGGTGTCACTTGTGAGGGGTATGAGGGCTGCTCACCTTTCCAACAATTAAAACATCGTCGTCTTGCAGAGCAAAATAGTCGTTGCTGGACATTCTTCAGCACCAAATGGGCAATTTTTGTAGTTTTGGCAGTGATTTTTGCCGGGCAACTGTGCAATCATCCTCCCAAAACAGACCATGGCCTATGTCTAGGAGATAATGGAAGGCTCTGAAGAACAGATGGTTTGGATACGTTAGGATCTAGTTGGAAATGTTTCCAAGGACCTGAAAATTTCGTTCGAGGTAGTAAAAGTTTTAATTCTACCGATTTGGATTAGGCACAACAGATTATGATTGCTGTTAAAACTGTCCTTTAAGAACTAAAAATTAACCCGCTTTCAGCTGCTACTTAGCCCAAGGCATTTTACAGTCTTGAAAACGCGTTTAAAGAGGTATTATTTTCAAACTTGCTTGTACAATCTCTATCCATAGCCACAAAAGATGACAGAGGTGATAATGGCAGCCTATCTGCTGTTGGTGTAGCATTGGTCATTGCCATACCAAGTGCAATTATCTGCATTATGGGAATTGTTATAGTGCTATGGTACAATCGACAGTACAGTAAACGGGCACTTGGACTACGCCATTATTGCAATGTAGAAGTTGGAAAAGAATTGATGGGACCGAATTTTACAATCGGAAATGGAAAAAAATTGAAAGATATTATTGATGCAAGCATGTCAGGTAATTTTTAACTTTCACTGGCATTTTCTGTTTTATCAAAAGGAGGGGAACAGAAAGGAAGGACTATTATCAGTGGCGTAACGCACGGTGTGCACCTTTAAGCGCAAAACTAAGGGTCCCCACAGAATTAGGCCCATAGGGGGGCCCCAAGAAATTTTTTTGAAATTTGTTTTTGCAGTTAAGGGTAATTTCGGGCTTAGTCAGTAACTTGATTTGCAAAAAATAGGGGCCCCAAACCCCTACCTTGACTAAGGGCCCCATTATTTTTGATTATTATTATTATTCTTATAATACTCATAGTTTGTAGTAAGGAAACTTTAAAAATTTGAATTTTCATTTTCATTTTGATTTTGTTAGATCAAAATTCTACTAAATACTTAAGTAGACACTAACGGTACCGAATTTACTTTGTCATGTTCAGGTGCGAGTCCCCTCACTTTTATCACTGGTTTTTCTGCATTTCTTTAATTTTTGTTTCCTTGAATACATGCCCTGAATCCTAGTTTCTGCTTACAAGGTTACCATTTTGTGATGATGTTTGCCCTGAAATCTCAGTATATTTGTAAATTTTGTCGTTTGAGCAGCTACGTGGATTAGGTTGGCCTGCTTGTTTCTTTGGGGCAAATGTAGGGTAAGGAAAATTTAGGACTTGACCCCACCCTCATTTAATATGTCAATATAGTGTAGTCGATTGCTCCTAGCAACCTAATCTAAATGAAATGTGCTGAAAAGCCCACAACAAAACAAGCAACACGCTGGATATTCCAAGAATCTAGTAGATTGACGTAGGGTAAGGAAGTATCTAGGCTTTGACCGCCTCTGCTATTATCCCTGATCGATGAAAAGTTTTAAATGATTTCATCACAATTTTTAACCAGGAAGTGGTGCTGGCCTACCATTGTTGGCGCAGAGGACCATTGCCAGGCAGATCGTCCTTTGTGAAGTGATTGGCAAGGGAAGATTCGGAGAGGTCGTACGGGGCACTTGGAATGAAGAAAACGTTGCTGTTAAAATCTTCACCTCACGTGAAGAATCGTCATGGTTCAGAGAAGCGCAAATCTATCAAACTACTATGCTGAGACACAAGAATATCTTAGGTAGGCTTTTAACATTATAATCATGATGCATTTCGAGTGAGTTTCGGTGCAGAAAACTTCTTAACTAGCTCTCAATTGTAATTACAGTAGAGCCCCGTTAACTGGGACCCTGGGTAAATCGGACACTCGCTTAGTCGTACGGATTTCCTTCCCCCATTGGATTTGATAAGACTTCGGATATATCTGACATTCGCTAAGTCGGACGAATCTACTACCCCCTAAGGGTCTGAGTTAATAGGATTCTACTGTACTAAAAATTCATCGCAGTCCCTTCAACTGTTTGTATTAGGAATAAGCAGTGGCGGACATTTGGGGGGGGGGAGGGGGGGCGATGGCCCCCAATATTTTGGAAGATAATTGTCTTTTGTTCTAAAACAAAAAAATTGTGTGATGTCATCTTTTCAAAACAAAAGGCTTGCCCCTCCAATATTTGACAAAGTGTCCGCCACTGGGAATAAGTAAATATGTTTTATTTTAGAGCATATCTTTATTTTACCTGTATAATTTGATTAAAACTATAGTTTGATACAAAGTTTTACCTCGTTAAGTTGAGTTACAATATCAGTTAAGTTTGATATATACTGTGTCTTGGATCTATGATACAAGATTTATAGCAATATAGTTGTGTATCAAGGTATATCAAGTTTGATGTATTGTGTTTGGCTGCAGCTTGAATGCCTCTTACTGTGAATAAAATAGTGAATTAATAATGGTAATTATTATATGGTTATTATAGATATACCTAATATTAAAGCGTTATATATTGATAAGTATTATTTGTATTATTATTAGTATTAGTCGTTAGGAATGGCATATTTTAGCTTCTTACCATAAACAGATCATTTGTGCTAATTTGACACAAATTAGGCCCGAAAAGCGTTTAGCTATCAAGGTGTTCAAATATACAACCGATTGCCACCTGATTGAAAAACGAAAGGACGCAGGTCCTTGATTTATACCAGCTGCTTTAAGCTGACCAAGCAAACCTGTTAAAAAAATATTGATATATTATTATTATTATTATTATTATTATTATTATTATTATTATTATTATTATTATTATTATTATTATTATTATTAGGTCAATCAAAGTAATTTCAATTTCAAATGGAGCGAAACAGTTTCTTGTAGTGAAACAAAAGTGAAATCATTAACCTTGCCGGTTGCAAAATCAGTGGAATGGTTAGAACTTTCATTATCTTTAAGATCCCCGCTAATGGACCTGTCGCCTCTGCTTTCAGGATTCATCGCCGCTGATAATAAAGACATTGGGACATGGACCCAACTCTGGATTGTCTGTGATTACCAAGAAAACGGATCATTGTACGATTATCTACAAAGGAAAACCCTGAACATCAAAGAATTGTTAAATATTGTGTACAGCATTGCTAATGGTCTCGCTCATCTTCATATGGAGATATTAGGAACTGAAGGAAAGCCTGCGATTGCACATCGAGACATCAAAAGCAAAAATATTCTAGTCAAATATGATGGTACGTTATCTCTGAATTTATTAATTTTTTTCCAAACGCTTCTTAATAAAGGGATGTAGGTAGCGGGGGGCCAGAGGGGCCATACCCCCTCCATCTTATGGTAAACTATGCAAAAAGTGCCCCCTCAAAACCCAAGTTTCCTTTTTGCCTAGTAGTCATGTGCCCCTTCTTTGACCTGCTCCCACTGTTAAGATGCTTCCTACGTCTCTGGTTATGTGGTAAGTATCTAGTTGCCGGGGGGTGGTGGTAGTTTATGGGCAGGGCTATGGAGAGAGGGGCGGAGGCAAATTTGTAATAGTTTGACCTCCACTAGTTCAAACTAGACTCAAGGTCGATATGCAGGCTGAAACTCGTTCAAATCACATTCTTGTTTGTCATGGTTTTTGGCCTAAGCTCAATCAGTTTTGTTTTTTATTGGGTTACGTAAAATACAAGCTTATATTGTAGATAGTGTCTTGTTGTTTGAAAATTAAAGTTAAATTGAATTGAATTGTTTTGGAAGGGTGGTATATTTTTGTCCTCAAAAACCATCTTTTGCCTTGCTAAAACTTAAAAAGGGACACATTTTGCAGGAAAATCTGCTCTGCAATAAGAAATATTTTTACCCAACGTTCAATATGTTTCCCTGCCAGCAAGGTTTGAATCCCATTTAGAACTTAACCAGGGCTTTGTCAAGTTCTTAACTCAGTTAAAATTGCGGTTTCCAAGCATTCAAAAGGTGTCCATGTAAATATGTGTAGTATTATAATGGCGTCTGAATACATTTTGATTTGTTGGTCGAGGTATTGATAACAGCCAGACCGATAAAGCGTGTGCTACTGTACTTAGCCAAATAACCTGGCGACTGAAATGCTTGCTTTTTTGAAACAGACGTCCAAGCTTTTTCAACTCCCTTGTATGTTCGTTGTCTAGGACATTCTTCATTTTTAAAGAGTTAAGGGTAAAATGTGTCTAGATGGTGTTGTTTTTGAGAGCAGAAGTGTTATGCACTCCTTGACACGTCTATTTTAATTATCATTTTTATGTACATAGTTATGAAATTGAGTTTTTATCTAATAAAATACAGGAAGTAAAGAAGGGGTACCATAAGGGAAGGCGTTAATTTAGGGGATGTATCAAGGGCGGTGGTACTTCCCTCAATACTGACATTATCGCCCTGTTGTCAGAAATTTTCCCCACATTCAAGTCTGACTTCAATGTTTGAGGAAAAAATCGTGCTTTGCGGCAGGCATTAAAAGTTTTCAAACGCTTTCGTTTGGCGAGGGAAGGGGTGAGCAAGATTGGGGGAGCCAAAATTTTTTGTTAAAAAGTTTTTTATCAGCTTTTCTTAACGAAAAACCTAGCAAAAAGGACACAAAATTGTTGCTAAAGATGTTCGTGTGGTTTGGATGGCTTTGCTTTGGAGGGTCAAAGTTTAACAGCCATGTCTGCTTTGACCTAATTATGTGTCCCGAAAATGGATAATACGATTTAGCAAGCAGTTTTCTATCTGCTAATGCATTTAGTGAATTAAATCTTCCATTCCAGCTTCCTTGGAAACGGATCACCCAATGACGTTACACTCGTTTGTGTTTATAAAACACTGTTATCCTGAATTAATGAAGTTGAACTTGGGAAAAATAACAACAAAACAAGAATTATAGGGCTTGGAAGATTCGAAAATGCAAAACTAAGGGCAAAGATACTGATAGAATTAAATAGCTAACAAGATATTTCAAAAGGTCTAGACGCTAAAACGTCAGCAGTACCAAAAACACAATCAGCATTAACAAAGCATTGTTACAGGTTCCAGACGACCTGAAGGGGCATCTGCCAGTTGCAGAATGTGAACATTTTTATCATCAAATTGTCTTCTAATAAGTAAACTGGCCATGGAAAATTTATTGCTTCTTTTAATATGAATTTATTGTATTGCACCTTCTGCCTGTCTCCCTTATTTTTTATTTAACGATCTTGATAGATACGTTTGGTTGGGAGTAACATTTCAGGTTGCCCTACTTCTCCTGTTTCCTGTTAGCATTTCTCAGCAGCTTCCCCTTAGAGGCGCGAAATAAGCACGTGATTTTCATTCCTAAAACCGTCTCCCATCCAGCCCCCCTCCCCCTCCTTATGATAAAAAGAAGGTAATTTTGTTGATCGTTTCAACTTTTATGAACCTTTATTCCGAGGTTCTAAGTCCAAGCCTGAATGAAATATGAATTGATAATATATTTGAAAATGTTTTGCTACAGTGTCTCAGAACCTAGGCTTCTTTGGGGATGAAAAAGAAATGAAATTATATCAATCGAAAACCAGGCTGCTTGAGATATTATAAAGCAGACGAATGGAATCCTGCTATTAATAATTAAAAATGAAGTGAATGAATGAGTGAATGGAAAAAAGATTTAAATGAAACGAAAAGAAATGGAAATGAATCTCCTGGGTAAAAATACTTAGAACATTATTCTTAAATGTTCTTCAATTTATGTTTCATTTTTTCGTGCATTTGTGCATTTTTTTCTGATTTTGAATCTTCTGCTGCACGAGAAAAGTTTTTCAATTTCATATTTGTTTTTGCAGGCTCTTGCTGTATTGCGGATTTTGGCCTAGCTGTCCTCCATTCATCGACAACTGGCAGTGTAGATATTCCAACCAATAACAGGATTGGAACCAAACGATACCTAGCGCCTGAAATTCTCAATGACGTTGTCAATGTACTTTACTTCGACTCTTACAAAAGGGCGGATGTTTATGCAACTGGTTTAGTATTTTGGGAGGCGTGTAGGAGGTGTGTTTTGGATGGTAAGTGTATTGCAACTTAATCATTGTTTTGTTCGTCTTGCATATCTAAGAATTCCTGTTTTTAAGCCCGTTAGAATTGGTACATCATACTTGTTGCATTGGTGACCGCTGTGAGGATTATAACTGCAAAAATTGAAAAAATTTCATATATTTCCTCCATTTTATGAAGGTTTCTAAATTTTTTAAGCGAGAAAACAGAAATAAAGCAGTCCGCGCTGAAGTGGTCATCCATTTAAAAAAAGATACACTATTGTTTATGCAATTTTGAAGTTATAATTTTGTCATACGTCGCTGTTACCATTCAACTAATCTAAACATTTATCTTTCTATCAACTAGAAGCTGTTAGCGAGTACCAGCCTCCTTATTATGATATGCTGCCATCCGATCCAACTTTAGACGATGTTAGAAACGTTGTATGTAATCAGGGCAAAAGGCCTTTAATGCAACCATCATGGTATGAAAATCAAGTAAGTATATTTCCCACTGTTAACGGATTATTTCTCTTCCTGTAACAAAGATCCATTTGACCAAACACTTTTCTTTACCTTTTTTATGTGCCATTTAATAAAGTCACACCACGTATTACTTAACTACACTTTAAATAAGATGCCCTGCTCCACTGCTAAAGCAGTAACATCAAGAGCGAGAACATCTGCGTCAATTTATGGCAATATAAAACCGAAAACACGAACACATACTGCATGTTACTCAAAGGAAGTAAATAGATACTTTAACAAGGACACAATATAACATAGCTAATAATGCTAATTTTATAGATAATAATACTATATATGATTAACCCTTTCGCACCCGCATTTATTTTCAGTCAACTGTTAAAACCCATATAACTCTACGCTTTTCAGGGGGTAGCATAGTCAAATAACTTAGGTGAAAGCGTAAACTATTATAGAAAACTGCCATCAGAACATTTACAATATTTGTGCTTAACCCCCTGAAAAAATCATATTTTCCGGTGTTTGTCATTCGGCCATTTGGCCCGTCCAGGGGTGAAAGGGTTAATAAGTTTTCTTAATTTATTGATTGATTATTGTCTGATCAGCTTCATAGTAAGGCCCTTGTTATTGAACATCACCATGCTAAAATACTTAAATTTCTAAGTGAAATATTAACCCTACTATCATTGACTTTGTGATCAATTTCCATTTTTAAAAAAAGTTAATTTTTATTAAAATTTCTCACATATTTTATTGAATTATCTTTGTGTATTTTCGTATGTGGAAACACCATCTTTTGCACAGCATCATCATCATAAACATCATCATCATAATCATCATCATCATCATCATCATCATCATCATCATCATCAACATCAACATCATCATCATCAGAGCTTAATTACTTCCTCGTATTAAGTATGGAAGCTACATTTCTAAACTAAACCAAGCCAAACTGAGCTGAACTATACTAATCTAAACTCAAACCGAACTAAACTAAACTAAACTACACTTAACTAAAACTAAACTATACTAAACCAAACTGCACTAAAACTAAACTAAACTGAACTAAACGCACCTCAACTGAACTAAACTAAACTTAAATCAAATCAACTCAACTCAAGTCAGCAAATGAAAAATATTAAAAATTGTACGACGGAAAAAACCCGTAACCTACTGCCCCTAACGTCCAAAGGGTTGTGAACCTAATGATAGATAACGTTATTTGTTACAGGTTTTGGTTCGTATCATGAAAGTAATGAAAGAATGCTGGTATCACGATGGTGCAGCACGACTTACGGCACTTCGAGTAAAAAAGAACCTTGGACAAATTTGCAAAGAGCTCGGTGTGCGAACGTAACATCCGTAGTGACGAATGTTTAAGCGAAATTACGCCACTTCAAATGCGAATTTAGATGCGGCAGGCGACCTTGAATCTGGTTTGCCAGAATGAACGCATCAGTAATAACCATCCATTGTTATGCTTTTTATCGTACGTTTTAGAGATTGCCAGTTTTATTGGCAGTGTCGGAATGTTAGCCACCGAGATTTTATCTCAAAAACTCAAATACTCTTAAAAGCGTCGAAGCTTTATATGTAGTACTTTGATCATTGACATTCACGAGCCTGTTTAATAAGAGTGAACGCTAAATTTTATCAAAAATATGTTGCAAGAAAGAAGGTTTGCGCTGTTTAAACAAGATAAATTCTAAAAATTATGGTAAGAGTCTCATGCAAAGAACATCTGAGTCAGTGTTGGGTTGTAATTGGGCCCTAATTTAAGTTTTGGTTAGCCAGAAAAATATGATTTTGCAAGGCAAATATGTCATCACACTCACAACAGTGCTTCTCGCGACGTTGCTGTGCGCCACTCACAGTCATCATTATAAACACAGCCTAATGGGTTTTATGGTACCACGTGCATATCTCATCATACTCCTATCATAAAGAAGAAAGGGTTGTCCTTCCTCCCTCGTCCTAGCCCCCCCCCCCCCACCCCCAGGTGAATGCTGGACATTTGTAACTGTTCCTCTTTGCACATGAAAATTTAATGTTTATTTCTCTTCATTTGATCGCAAGAAGAGCATATCAGTATAGTTGCTCTCTTTAAAATGGTCTCAGTTGTCCGTGGAAAATGAAGGGCGAAATTTTGATTAAGATATCAACGTTATCAGTTCCACAATAACTGTCATTAGTAAGGTCCTTGTATATCTAATTGTCCTTGATTAATTTTTCAACTTGTTTTAATTTTTATTTTGTATATAGCTTTTATTCTTTGTTTTTAGCAATATTGTCGATCATAATGGTAAAAAGTGAAATAATTGTAATGATTAGTTAACCATCTATATTACTTTTAGGGGGCTTTTTGTCCCCTTGTGGTCATTTTAAGATCAACAGCTCCTGTGAATCGAAAGTTGAAATTGAATGTTAGTAGTCCTTCTCAGAGGCTGCTATTGACCAGGATTTTTCTGGCTTATGATAGGAGCGGTATTTGACTTGATAATGATTTTCCCAATAATGCAAAAAATTATTCAACTGAATAATACCATAGGTTGCTGATTATTATCATTCAATTCCTGTGTCACTGTTGAATACGTGACTTGTTCAAGTCCAAACTTCCCTGCCCCCCCCCTTTATAAATTCGGAGCGAATGTTCCTAAAATTCTCGGATGCCCTCCGAGACAGGGCTAACTGTCGTGTTTTAGGGGGGTGCAAAGGACAAATATACCGACAAAGGGGGCACTTGAAGCTCGATAATTAGATGGAATTTCTTTGCACGGCCGAAAATTCCATTCTCTAGTATCATAAGCATTATGATTTCCTCTGAAGCGAATCCGCTTCCAGTTTTATGTACAAGAGGGATGGCGCCAGGATTTGCCCGACGAGATGGCTAGAATCTCCGACTGGGGGCTATAGAACAGAACACACGGAATCTTTCTGAGCAATAGAACACAATTCTGTGTTAAGAATTCCACGACGGATGTAAAATTTTTCCTCTCTCTCTCTCTCTCTCTCTCTCTCTCTCTGGCGCCACCCCTGATGTACAAGCTACAATACTCTTTGTCGTGGACTCAGTTTGTGCTGAATTGCAATTTTTAATTGAAGTTTTCGTAGCATAGGACTTGTATCGATTACTTTACATTGTGATGATTTTAGAGGGTGGCATGGTTTTATATTTTCTCATATAAATATATATATATATATTCCTTTGTATTTTAAAATATGTAACCTGATTCAATGTAGTCATTTTAGGCATGAATGTGACAGTATAATATTAAATACCACGATTTAGGTGTGTCAGTAGATTAGTTAGTTATTAATAATTATCATAACCTTGTATCTTTCGCTTTATTTATTTCATTTGTTTCTTACTACCTATGAAATAAAGATGAAGGGAGGTCATAAATTCCAGGGGAAGTCCTCATCTAGACCCGGTGTTCTTTCCTGTTACGGTTTCTAGAATATAAACATTCTGCAACAGTTATGGCCCAAATAAGATACTACAAAATTGTCATTACATGATGCTATTATGTAGGGATATTCGCTGCAGAGGAATGGCGTTCTCTTTTGTTTCTTCAGTAATTTGGAGAGCCAGTAAGGCTCCCCAACAAGCAAAATCAGTGAGGGAACTGCTTGCAACGGGAGACAGGAGACAGGAGACATTAGATTGTACTTGTTCATTTGTGAATGTTTTATCTGCTATTTATTTATGCTTCCCAAAGGGAGGCACTTTCACCTTGCAAATTGTTGAGTAGAAAAGAGTCTGGGACTCGTTGTCGTGGTAACCCAATTTGTTGTTCTCAAAATGGAGTCTCGATTACAACGTTGAAGAAAGCGCAGCGAGAAACTAATTCACTCGTGATAATTGGAACAAGATACTAAAATTTCGCTTAATTTTGATGAAATATTTGAATAGATAGCATTCTGCAAAGTATGGCATTCCATGCAGCTCCAAGATTTAAATCAACAACACATGATACATTTAAACACCCGCATTTGGAGCAATATGATTACAAGTATTACCATCCACAACTGTTTACCAATTCCTTGCACCATTATGAACCTGATAAAGGGACAACAAAGTTTTTTAATGATTATCGTCGAAGCCATATCAGTGAGCAAACATTGAAGAAGAATCTAGATCGATTTGAAACATCAACACTTCAGATTAGGCCTACTTGGTACAGCGATAAAACCGACCGTGCATTGGGAAAAAGAAAAATGGACCGCGAAGCACTATTCCCTGTCATTCACAATAAACCTTTGTACACATTGAGCAATCGAATTCCAGATCGAATGAGAGACAGGGACAAGAAACTCATGGATGAAGTGCAGCATCATCGTCTTCAGTATAAAGATCTGACAGGGAGCCTTCATGAAAGATCTCCTTATTTCCACTGCCCCAGTCCAGCAAGCGATGTTTTTCAGCAAAGAAATATGGCAGAAGGAATGAAGGGGGAATACCCTAGCAATATCAGGGTAGCTGAAGAGTCGATATACCGTCTTCAGAGAGCAGATCCATTGGTCAAATTTATGGAAAATGATATATATTGAAAGTTCTTTAAAAAAGAATTGAAAACTAGAGAAATGGCCAGGGGAAAGACTCTTATTATTATTATTATCATGATGCTTTATATCAAATTGAATCCATCTCAAAGCCCCCAACCCCACTCTACCTTGCTCTATTTTGCACTGTGTACCAAAAAGTTGATTCTGAGTTGCTTCAATTGTTGAAAATTAAAGGATTAAAATTGATTTCCAAACTTTGAATCTCAAATCAAGAAAATAAGCAGTCCCTTACCCATGACTGAGAACTGGGGGGGGGGAGGCATGTGGAATCTGATATACTTCTTCAAAAGTGATTGGCACCCATTGAAAAACTCTCAATGTTGCTTGAAAGAAAAATTGATATGCCCATCTTCCCCAAAAATTGACCTGTGTTGCAAGTACAGAACTTGACTGAAATAAAATGGAGCAAGATGAATAATCCTGTTTTATTCCTAAGCAGTATGGTCTAAATTTTCTAATAAAGAATCCACACCCCCTTTGCTCATATGAAAATGTTGAGATGGGAAGCACACTTTGAGTTTTGGTATCAATTTGCACCAACATCAGCCTTATGATCAATAGGAGGTAATAAAGATCAGAACTTGTTCTTTTTATAAAAATTTCATATGATCTGGATTGACCTGCCTCCATCTTAAAAACCCCTCTGCAGCCCCACCCCCACCCCACCCAAGAATCTGAAACTATTTGTGTGGATAAATATCTTTCAACTAGTAATAGTTCCAGAGAATTTGAAATATTGCTACAGTATCATCTTATTTGATATTCTCTGTAATATTTTTATCCTAAATGATTCTTTATCAGTTTATCATAAAATGGTCATTTTTCTAGAAGTTTCCTTTTCAACTACCTGTCATGTAGAAAGCACTAGCCAGCAAAAAGAACATTTGCATTTGTTTTCATGGTACCAAGTTTTAATCAGATTTTTGAATTTTTTAGTATTTTGGTTGTGTAAAAAGCGAGGGAAAGTTTCTCTCTGATCCAAGAGGCAGTTTTTTCCATTCCAGTTATTTTAGAGCAATAATATCATTGTTTTAGAGACATGGCTGATTTACAAAAAACTTGATAGTGCTACCAACTAATTAAAAACCCAGCCCCTGTTTCAAAATATTTTTCATTGGATTTATATGGGCAAGTACTAGGTCCAATGAGCATGGAATTTTTGTGCAACCCGCAGCATTCATTCTTTTCCGTTCTTTGTACTGTTCAAATTGAGGAACCTTCCGTGTTAGCAGTTGTATTGTAATTTCATACTTGATAGGTCATGCCTTAAATTCTGTTTCAAATATTTTGTTTGCAATAAATCCTCAAATAAATTATTGTTATTTAGAGAAGGTTTGAGGTTTCAAGTCTCAAATGATCAAAAATGAGGTTTAATAACTGTATCTTGTAACTATTCTGCAGCAGAGATAACTGAAAACCCCGATTTTTCTATTAACTCTGTCTGCAGTATCGATGAATTGCAAAAGCCTTATTTTTACTGATGTTGAAAGAAATCCTAACTGGCTTTGATCTGTATGCGTTAGTTGAACCCAAGCCATCAAAACCCCATATTTTGACTGTGAAAAGGACATGAATTTAAAGACCGACTATCATGCAATGCGCGCATTGCCGAATTGCTCCGGGACTTTTGTGTGAACGTAAATAAAGGGACACACTGGCCCGAAGACGCAAGCAAAGTCCAGGCAATCACTACAATTCAATATAAAGCAGGTCAGAAGTATCATTTTGAAGGTATAACATAAGATCAGGTATAGTACTGAGAAATAACGAAATGTACAGAGCAAAAAGAGATTACCTTGGTTTTAAATCGGGTATTTCTAAGTATGATTTTCACATTTCAGGTACAAATATCTTGACTATACTGTTGTATCGATGCATTTTAAATATTTTTGTTTCATTATACAGTACCAAAGGTACAGGCAAGACAATGTTTGCAAAACACAATATTTCCGATGCATGTCTGATGGTCCCAGACGCTTACAAACTGAAGGATGTTATAGCTGAAAAAGTACAATCTTTGCCAGATGAGGTAAATCAATTACATTTTACAGTGGCGGATCCAGGCTGTTGCAAGGGTTGCTTGCACATAGGTCAGAATTTTTGGCATCATATTTATAAAAGCAAATAGGTTGCGGCAATCGAGCATTTCCACTTTCCTTGGTCTAGTGATTATTATGCTACTGCGACGTTGCCACAGAAAACGTTGCATGAGGCTTGGTCTGCAAAGCTTTCATTCCGAGCAGTGGCGCCGTGGCCGGGGGGCCAGGGGGGGCCATGGCCCCCCCTGAAAAAAAATTGTCGGATAATTTCGATACTTGTCGGAAATTTTTTAGTTCATATTTGTGAAATTTAAAAAGTGTTCTTTCCACAAATATTCAGTGCTGTAGGAAGTTCATCTCTTGTAATAAATGTGTAAAACTACAAGAAACAGTTTGCAACATCAAAGTCAGCGGTGAAGTGGCCGGGGGAACGCCCATCAGAAAATTTTGTCATTTTCTTCCTTTTGTTGGAAAACAATAAATTAATTGATTCAATTTTTTTCATCGTTCGTGTTCATTTTTCCGCCATGATTCACAAAAAAAAATACGCAAGAGTAAAAGAAGAGAGGGGCATCCAAAGTGTTCATCACCCGCATAGGATTTCAACCACTAGATGGTGGTCGCACTCAAAAGCCCTTGAGAATATGCGTTTTGCAAGCTCAGAGGACTTGTTGAACTGCTTGTTATATGTGTTACAGCAGTGCCGGTAGTCAAACGTGAGCGGGGAAACGGTCCATGACGCTGTAATCTTCAAAACAAATTTTTATCTTTTGAAACCATAATGACAGCACATGTTTTCCGGAAGATTTTCGCTATCACCGACCCTGCTTCAAATATTCTTCAGTCAGAGCAAATCTATCTGTTCATTGGGGTAAGATTAGTCGAGACGGCAGAGGGTCGGTTACCTCGAATGCGAAATGATTATACAAAAGTATTGGCTGAAACAAAGAAGACAGTAGCAGGCACAAATAGTGCAGCAAGATTTTCTAGCAAAACGTTTCATGAGTAGGTAGAGGGCGAGTGAAGAGCTCTCCAATTACAATAGTGAAGAGAATCCAAACACCAAATACTGACGGAAAACGTGCATTTAGTCAATTGATAAAGCCTTGTCATCAATAAAAACACGATTCTCTTGTCATAAAGCCATACTTTGTAAATTTGCGCTGCTCGATCCAGAACAATTCTGCTAGATTATCACAACTGATGGCCTACCAGATGATGCATTCCATAATGTGGCCAAAGAGAAGAATATGTTTTTTAGGTGAAGATGAAAGGAGAGAACCCTTTTTAGCAGAAATGGAAAGAAAAGATAAGGACCTTGCGAAGGGAGAACCTCATCACAGCATTCAGATTTATTGAAAAAAGTCTTGAACACTTTATATAGGATTCTTGTCACTCTTCCTCTAGGCTCAACCAAATAACAGTGAAGGGATACTCTCAAAATTGAAAATTGTTATGAATTGTTTCCGGTCAGCCATGGGACTGGATATTTAAATTCCCTTATTCTGTTAAGCTTTAAGTAAAGTATGTCGAAATCATTAAATTTTGATGAGATGTATGACGTTTTTGCAAAAACACCATTGCTATGAAAGAAGTTAGCACTCTGAATTCAAATGTTACAAGACTTAAATTCTCTATCGAGTTTTCTCCTTCTTTCAGTACATCACAAGATTATTCATTGACTGTTAAGATACCTTGAGGAACAAGACATTATAAGGGGGTTCACTGCCATTGGTTTTGTCGGAAAAATTGTCTCGTTGTCGGAAAATTTGAGCCTTTGGCCCCCCCAAAAACTGTGCTCCCACGGCGCCACTGATTCCGAGCATGGTCTTTTGACTATGTTCCGAGCAAACCTTGTTTTTGGCGCGAACATAAGTCAATTTAAATGTCCCAAGCAACATCAGAGATGGCGTTTGGTTAACACTCTGCGCACCAATCAAAAAATGCACTTACCATTATTAGAATGTTCCGACAGAATCAAATATAAAACTTTGACCACATTTTCTCACCATGTTCTGTGATCTTCTCGCACATTTCTCCAGTGGCCTAGTTCAAAAGACTTGTTCAAAAGAAAAAAGGTAGAGTTGAGGATTGCAATTTCCGTGAATATTCGTAAACAAGATTTATTTTAAGGCATTGCTAAGTTTAACACCAAAAAAGCTGCCTGTAATGGAACTTTTGAATTTCATTATTATTATATTTCATTTACAATCTCTGGTGAGATGTGTTCGGGTTTTGTTGATGGTGATTAATTCCGTCAATCCTGTCATGTTTTGCTATGACATTGGTCATTAGTTACCATTGCCTATTATGAATACCTTGTTGTTTGTCCATAATGTGAGTGTCATATCCTTTTGTTCTTTCTCTGTTTCATGTTATTGCATCATTTCATCCCATTGTTATTGTTTTCATCAGTTTTTTGATAAATTGGTTGTTTTGTTTAATGTTTAAACGATGTCATTTGTTTTCAGTCTTTCCTGTGGCCGTAATAAGGGTGCGCATAATGTATGATAATGTATGATATTTTGGGCAATTCATAGGAGCTGCTGTGATGATCTCTAAGTTCAATAACAATTTATCGAATCGAGAGAATCAGGTGTGCATGCCGTGTGTAATAGGACTGAACGCTAGTATATCATGTGTAACTTCCGTTTGTATTGTATATATTGTTGTTGTTGTATTAATATGATTAGTCAGTTTCAAGTCTCTAAACGAGTCACACGTCTTCGTCCGTTCGGCTACTACTCATACGTTACAGGGAAGTTTTCTACCTGTAACATGTGCACCCCCACCCGAATTTTTCCATGCACGCGCGAGATCTCGTCGTGCTCTGCCATGCTCTGAGGGCTGGCACTTCATCGATAATCTTTTACATTTGAATTTCACTCTCTATTATTCTAATTTGTTGTTCGATCTTTGTTGTGTTTTTAGGTCACTGATGCACCTTTTTACATTGGAGACCTGAGCAAGACTGTTGAAAGGATTCAACTGTTTAAGTCCTCTCTTCCAAATGTTGAGCCATTTTATGGCAAGTCGAATTCGTTATATTTAAAGTTAAACCACTGCAATACATGCACTTTGTTTGATAAGGAACAACTTTATAAGAACTTCAAAATGCGATCACTACTGCAGAATCGTCGTGAGTGTCTCAAAGGAAACAACAACATGAAATCCAATAATGTTGCCGCATCCCATATAATGTAATCGCTTTAATGACTCGTTGCTTTCACACATTTATACCATCTTGTTTCTTGCGGTAAGATTAAAGGCTTATACGATGGAGGAACGTTTAAACAATTTTTAAGCAGCCTTTTTTCAACCATCTTTGAGAGCAGTGGATTTAGCCACGTTGCTCTGATTCCCTCTCGTCTGTTTAAACACAAGTTTTTAAACAATCTTTTAAGCAAAGTTTTAAGCAACTTTAAGGGCAGTGCCTGAAGACAGGTGAATGATTTGATGCCCTATAGATCATCAATTTCATATATCTAACTATTACTGAATTTGAATTCTTTCCAGCTGTCAAGTGTAACAATGAGCTTCCACTCTTGAAATTGCTAAAGACTTACAATTTTGGCTTTGATTGTGCGAGTAAGTCTGAGATCGAGACAATCCTTAGCCTTGGTGTTCCTCCAGATCGTATTGTATACGCAAATACAATCAAACAAGTATCCAACTTGAAGTATGCTGCGAGAAACAACGTCTCAATGTTGACTGTAGATTGTGAAGATGAGCTAAACAAAGTAAAACAAGTGTACCCCAATGCAAAAATCATTGTTAGGATTTCTGTTGATGGCTCAAAGTCCTTGCAGTCAGTAAGTAATGTTCACAAATCGAACTTTTGTTTTTTATTTTTACGGGCAAGTCTCAAACGTATAGAGTTTTCTACAAAGTGTTTACTCAAACAAAATCTCTTTGCAATTCGACAAGAACAGAACAAATGGAAACTGCACCATAATCTACGTGAGAAAAGTCCCCTCATCATCTATATGACTCGTGCCCCTGTTCCATCCTCAAAGGTATTTTTTGAATGCTAATTTTTGAATATTTTGTTTTAGATGAGTGAAAAGTTTGGAGTTGCACCAGAAGCAGCAGAATCTTTGCTTATAATGGCTAAAGAAAATGGATTAAATGTCATCGGTGTAAGGTAGGATGCATTTGGCAGAATGGGTACAAAATCCCTGTTTTTACCGAGGCACGGCATAATGCAATATGAGGGGGCTTTGGCATTTCAAAAAAGGGGGTACTACCCCTAAGACCTCATCCCCATTTGGGTGCTTAATGTTCAAATTATGCCATTGTACATCAATGTGTGCAATACTGTGAAAACTATTAAAAAAGCAGATGATATGATAATAAGAAAAGGTAATATCATATTGAAAGTTAATCATTAAATGCTTTCAGCTTTCATGTTGGATGTGGGTGTTCTCATGCTTCTGTTTATTACAAGTCAGTTCAAGATGCAAAAAAAGTCTTTGATTATGCAGTAAGTTTATGCAAATATATATTTATCTTTGAAAAATTTTAGAAAATTGTATGGTCTCTATATTTGCTATTCTGTTATTTTTGCCGTCTTCATTGCCCTTAAAATCACTAGAAAGGCTAGAGTGGTTGGAAATCTGAGCAAGTGAAGAGATTTTAAAATTATATTAATATGCTTTACGTTTATTATTGAATTTCCATTATTTTTATAGACGAGTCTTGGCTTTGACTGTAACCTCCTTGATATTGGTGGTGGATTCCCTGGTAACGAAGAAAAGAATGACTTTTTCACAGAGGTAATCAACTACAATTTCTGCTTATTTCGGCCATACTATGTTTCGGCTGTGATGAATATTCAATTTTGTGGCTACAATTTTCTCCCCTTTTAATTTCATTTATATTTACGAGTATACTGAATACCTTCTAATAAGAAGCTTAGCATCAGTGTGTAAAATACTAAAATAAAATAAAAGGAAAATCAAAAAATGTCTCTATTTTGTTTTTCTACTTTCAAAGATAAAGGGAGGCCAAGCATATATTGGCCCTTAGTGAAGGGCTGACTTCAAGGATGATGGCAAATAGAGACATCTTCAAATTTGTTATACTATCTTCATTGACTATTCACTTCGACTTGAATTTATTAAACATCGATATAGACACTTAAACTATGGACATTCACTTGAGACTTCAACGTGTTAGGCAAACAGAAGCAATTCAAACTGTGATGGACGCTTCGACTCTGACCAGAGTCATCTTCAGCGCAAATAGGATAGCGAATGGGTGCTTGTAACACGGTTAAAGGAAGTTTACAATGAAGCGGGTAGCCAAGAGTCAGACTGAATAATCTGACAAGGTAGAACTAGTAGGGAAAAACAAGACCACGTAAGGGTATATAGGAAATGAGAGAATGCTAAGATCAGGAATAAATTCCCTTTTATTCTAGGCAATAATCTTCTCCATTAGTTATCATTTTCTCAATCTGTTTGCTTTCAGATTGCACATCAGTTGCAAAAAGGTTTCGATGAATTCTTCCCTCCATCATCGAATGTGAGAATAATTGCAGAGCCAGGGACATTTTTTGCTGAATCTGCTTACACTTTGGTTTGCAAAATAATAACAGTGAAAACTACAACCAGAATTTTTAAAATTTCAGAAGATCAAAAAACTCGAGGAAAGGAGAAGGTGTGTAATCTTTATCTTTTTCTTTCTTGGGTTACATGACTTTTTAACATATAGAATGCGACGCAAAGATTTGAAAAACGCGTCCAATTTTCCCATTTACATCTAAAACCCCTACCAAAATTCGGTGGGACACCTATCAAAAGTCATCCTTTACTGACTGATTTGTGGCTTCCTGGCTTATAATACAGGTTTCATTCACTCCACAAATAAAACAATGTTGATTGCAAAGAGCAATATCTTAAAGTTTTTCAAAATTAGGGCAAAGCCTTAACTTTGTTACAGAGTAGCCATAACAGTGTTTTTTTGAGGGGAAGGGGGAAGCTCCAGATGGAAGACGAATGTTGAGGTAATTTTAATCTTAATTGATTTGCAACTTGCCTCCAAATCAAGGGTAGCCACGTACAGGAACTTTTTACTAACTTATCATATGAAACTTGAACAGACTGAGAACCTGACCTTTCTTGCAGGTGAGATCTGCTGACTTTCAAAAGATCTTAGACAATTTTTTGGCCCCATTTGAATGGCGCATACCGCTGCCCTTAATGTAACATACCCCCTTCCCCGAGTTTGGTACCCTTGTGGAAATGTTAACAGTTGTGGCCCAGCCCTAACACGTTTGTTTTCTTTGTCAAAAGATTTTCATGTATTATCTAAATGATGGCATTTTTGGGTCTTTCAATGGCAGAGCCTCATACTTTGACGGAGAAGTTCCAGAAGTGATTAAGGTAAAAGAAATTTGAGAATTTACTTGTATCATTCGAAAATAGGAGTAAAGGAGAGTTGGGTAGCAGAAAGGGGGGTGCACTTTCACTTAATTCAGACGTATTTAGAAGTGGGGCACTTAAATGCAAATTAGATAGGGGGGTGTAAATCAGAGAAAGAAAGCGAGGTGGTCTTTAGTTGCATTCTCGATAAACAACTCTGCATTATGAACAATTCAAAATCTAAAGCTAAAGGTTTTTATGCATTCATACAATATGTTCGTTTTTAGCATGTTGAAGGAGAAGATATTTACCCCTCCAAACTTTGGGGACTGACATGTGACTCTACCGATTCGTTTAATGATAATTACATGCTTCCAAAGGTATGGCTTATATATTAGCAGATGCGAAACTTTTAGCCTCACTTACTAATTATATTAATGTGCGGGAGGAAGGAGTAATCTTGTCGCTTACTCTAACAAGTCATAGCTCCGTTACTTTGTCATGCGCGACAGCTGCTGACCACAGGTAATAGTACAGTTGGTACTTGCATTATTACACCCAGTCAACTTTTCTTATCATTACATTGATATCTGTTTTAGAGAACGTTTGTAGTACAACAACAAAAACTATGAGGATGATCATCATAACTCGGTAGATTTATTCCTCGACCCAAAATATGCCTTAAAATATATTTAGCTATGGTTATTTCCAGTCTGTCAATTGCTTCTTCATAAGGAACCACTATTTTTAATGTAAGGCAAGTAATGTACATTCTGCTTCACCTCTAATTGACATGAAGTTTTTGGGCCGGATTTATAAGGCTCAGTGTTAAATAAGCTGGAAATGCACAACCAATGTCAAAAAATTAATTTTTATCATCGTGTACAATTTTGGTTTAATCCAGATTCTATTATATGATTTAGTAGAATATGAGTTTGGATGGCAATTTTGAAGAAGGAGACAGTTCATTGAATTAGGTGTTCTGAGGCCTAAAAACACAACTGAGAATTATTATTATCAACCTTGAGAAGTAATATCGCGCACCAAACACATAGGATATAAGCAAATACAAGTTTTTGTTTGTAACATGCGATGGTTTTGATTTTTAGCTTCAATCTGGTGACTTTTTGATGTACAGAAACTTTGGTGCATATTCATTAACAGTGAGATCGTGTTTTAATGGATTTGGGGATACCTCAGTCCACTACATTGCACCTCAATCCATGTACCATGATTTGACAAACCGTCTATCGCAGAGTGATAATCATTCTACCCATCATGGATAAGGATGTCTCTGTCTAAATTTACATTGGGTGAATTAAAGATGTTAATAATTAACACATGTTCAAAACTGCATCCAAAATCAGAAAGAATCTTGTGTTAACTCATATATTTTTAATTTTCTTTCTTTATCTTTATTATAATTGTATATAGTTCTTATTGTAGTTCATCTTCCTATACGACTGTAATAGATTATTCAGTTTCGTATTATTTTGCATGGCAGTTTAATAATCAGTATTTAACTGCATACTTTACACTACTTTATGAAATGGTGATAAAATGAAATTTTATCAGAGTTAATTTAACGAAGAAAACCTGTTATATGCGCATCTCTTGAGTATTGAATGTAATGAAGTGGTTGGTGTACTGCCTCTTGGTACGTTTATTCCCGCCTTCTTGCTTATAAAGGTGTTTGTTAAGATTGAATGTGGATCTCGTTTGGTTTAACCAAATGATTCAGGGCCTAAACAGCTGGCTTGCCTAGTTTTTTGCGTCCCTTGGGACAAAAGTACTATTTATATTCCCAGGCATGGGAGGGGCACCACTTGCTAATTTAAACGTGTTACGTTTGCTTCCAATTTTCCCTTCCCCTCCCATCCCCTTTTCTAGTGTTGTTTGATAGGTTATTCTAATTGTTCGTTTAAATGTATTTTGACAATCAGTTATTCTCGTTTCAGATTTGTTTGTCTTTCCTTGGTTATCGGATCATTTGGGCAGTCTCTTGGAGTGTATCGGGTCCTACCCCCTTTTTTCTTTCTTCTCATTTAACTTGGGTTTTTTCATCAATCAATTTCAAGATATAGTATTTAACTTCAGTCTTATTCTTGCTTTCATACCTTAGGCTTTGCCGAATTAATCGGTTTTAAATCTAAGGTAGGACAGTTGCATCAGCTTATTAGTGAGAAAAGAAAGCTGTTCTTGTCCATTCCCTGCCCAGAAATCAACTTTGCTTGTATTTTGGTTTATAAAATTCATTTGTTTGTAAGTTTTTTGGGGGAATAAGTGAGCGCATTGAGCCGATGCACCAACGGCCATTCGCGCTCCCTATGATGAGGAAAGTGCAGCCTCGAGACCTGATTTTGTGAGGGTTATGGCTAAAAATTCTGAGGGAGTTTTTCTTATCTGGTTGCAGTTGCCCTTCATAGTTTTTCGGAGTAAAAATTAATTTAAAAGTAAATGAATTGAAATTAATGAATGAGCACATGACTTGAATAGCTTAAATGAAATGAGATGTATCAATGATCAGCTTTTCTAAAAGAGATATACTAACTGTTCAATGGCTAGGAAACATAAAGAAAGTTTCTAAAATCCATGGAATCAAATTGCAACACATAGGCCAAGACATAGTTCATTACGACAGGCTAGGATAATTTGAACATTTTAGGCCCAGAGAAAGATTGGGCGCATTTGGACACCAGAGAAAGATTGACTATCTAATACTGATACTGTCTTCTTCAGGTGAACTGATTCTTGAAAATAGTGAGGGTTTGTTAGCCAAAACATTAAAATCAAACCCGTTTCTCAAGCTTCATATCTACAAACGTAGCTTGTTTACCATACTGTTATATATCTCAAAAATTTGATGCTCAATAATGATGATTGTAATAAATTACATAAAAATCTCAATTTTAATGAACTTTTCAACAGGTCTGGCTGATCCAACATGCAGTGGTGGCTGCTGTGGTCCATGATTTGAACCTCGTTCTCGTGAATATCATATGACCACAAATTCAAAATGGTAGCCGGAAAATCAAAACTCAAGTCAGGTTCGGTTTCGAGTTGATCTTACATATAAGAACACAAGTGAAAGAAGATGACATAAGAAACATGCACAACGCTTTTGAATGTGTGCCGATCATCGAGCGCCTGCCTTTGCAGATAGACAGCATCGCGACTGCAGGTATGTTTTGTGTTTAGAACAGTATTTTGTGTGTGGTGTGGGTGGGATGTCACTTTTTGTTTTTTGGACTAGGCCTAGGCTACCTAGCCTATAGAAGGTAGCTACATGCTTTTTACACCATGTCCACCAATCGATATTGTGTTCAATCGATATTGTGTTCAAACAATGAAATATTGACATGGCATCTCCCTGAGTACAAAAATTATCAATCGCTTGCAGTATAATTAGTTTAACTTGTCCCATGGACCTGGCCCGTTGGATAATAAAAATAATAATAACAACATGACATATTTAAAGTGGGTAACCTATAATAATTTATCTACAAAGAGAAAAATTCTTCACAATAAGGCCCCCTTTCAAAGTAATGTAGAAATTAAATTCAAAAGCTAACAGGAAAAAAATAACATAATTAGCATTAACATCCTTGATATATATGTCCAAGCCAGTATGGAAAGTATGGCAGTTGCACACCCGAGTTATTTTAAGTAAATTTCCACTGCACACTTGATAAAATGGGCGTGTTTGAAACAAGAGGGCGTGGCATGGGTGTGATAAGGGCGTGGTCAAGCGCATTCTACAAATACACAAAAAATTAAATTTAACTAGGGTCGTCATTGAGTTCTATCGTTTCTGAAAGATGAAGCCCTTTCTAGTAGCTACTCCCGTTTTTCAAGCACTTCCTCAATTTTTTGAAGAATACTATTTGGTGATCGGCTTAGGGTTAGGGTTAAGATTAGGGTTAGGGATAGGGTAAGGGGTAGGGTAAGGGATATGGTTAGGGTTAAGATTAGGATTGGTATTAGGGTCTCTCACCCTAACCCTAACTCTAATCTAAACCCTAACCCTAAGCCGATCACCAAATAGATTATGGCATTTAGTGTCCACCTACTTAGAATGGCCTTTTTCTCAGAATCATCACGCGAGAGAATTAAGCTTTGGCTAAAACATTATTTGTACGAAGCTAAATCATAAGAATTGCTATAGCCATTTCAATATGTTTCTTAATGATACGGTTTCAAGTAAGGGAGTGTCGCAGTATCTTTCGGCCGTTGGGTTCTTAAACCGGTTTTTATATATAAAAAGCAACTGTCCCGTTTCTACCCTTTGGCGGAAACAACTGTGTGTGCTTCTCCGCAACTCTTTCTGCCAGACAGAACACCGACCGTGCCATTATTTGATGAATATTTGCAAGAACGAGGAAGAGATAAAAACAGGGCTGTTATGCAACGAAAATGATCACACTGACACACAGGTAATGGCTTGAAAGCGAGGGAGGAAAAGTGCAAAAGTTTCCCTAAAGCCCTTGCCTTGATTCTGGTTTGCCAAATGTGTACAAACCATATCAACTACATTGCACACTTGAGGTGCACACTTCATTGTATTGCACACTTGGAAATTTTGGTTGCACACCCGAGATCTCGGCGAAAAGTGCCATACTTTCCATACCGGTGTCCAAGTCAGTTCTTAAAATGTGACTTAAATTGTAAAATGCTACGCAGAGATGTTATTTCATTGAGTAATTTGTTTCATATCTGAGTAGCTCTTGCTTTGAATGTTAAAGAGGTCCATCAGTTTTTATATATATCTTGTGCCGGAAATCAACATCAGCATGGATCCTTCTTCGTGCCTAAAAAGTTAGTGGGTGTCTTGGAAGGGGAGAGGGGATCAGCCGTGCTAGCATCCTGGTTCCATAATCGCAACAGATAAGATGGTGAAAGTATATTTATAGGTAACTTCCTCCCTTTTGGATGCTGCCATCAAGAATAAAGTCAAAGCAGAATTTTCATAATTACGGCTAAATGGAAAACCGCAATTTGCAGCTAAAGCACCACAACACCGGTAAAATAATTAAAAAATACTGATAAATGAAACAGTTATCCATAGACCATTCACTGAATACTTTTTGTTTTTTATTTTTAGATAAAAACTTGCTGGTGGGTACCAATAAAGGTCATTTGCTTGTCTATGAAGTGAGAGAAAATGGTATCGTATTTTTTTGCTCTTTAATTTTTCCTCTTCCTTGGAGTCTGCTTGAGCTTTTTTCCATTACTATTACTTAAGCATAATTACAGCTAAATTTACCAGGTTGATCTTTTCGGTGAAACAATGACTCTTTTGTTGAAACAGCCAATTTGATGAACAGCATTTAAGTTACCATCATTTAAGTTATAACATATCATTGTTTGCATCCCTTTGTAGGTCAATTAGTGATGGATTCAATATGAAAGATCAACCTGTTAAAAATGTTATTAGTTCTTTATATTCAACTTTTTTATAAAGTTGCCAAAATCTTGAAAGATTTTAAGTGCACATTTTTCCTTCAGTTTTTCATTTAAGTGATTTTTCTTGGGATGGTAAAGTTGAAAAGTGTTGTAGGTATTGCTGCAAATTTTCTCATTTCTCAAACTTCCATTTTTATCAGGACCACAACGGTTTGACCCAGAACTACAAAGATCAAATAAAACTTTTGCCAGGAAACCAATTACTCAGGTAAACATAAGCTTAGAATTGTGACAGTTTTATTCAGAACTGAAGTGTTAAGTGTCATATTTCTCGAGAAAGTTTTTTTTGCATGAAATTTTAAACTGAATTGTAGCTAAAAATAGGCTCAAAAATGTTAAATTTGTATTCAGAACTTTACAAACTGTCAAAATAGTTTGTTAACCCTGTTAAAAAAATTGAATTTGAATTAAATTTTTTACTCATTCATTTCCCTTGCCAAGAATGCTTTGCAAAAGTCCTAGATATGTAATCTTTTTTTAAATTTTAACAAATGTTTAAAGTCATTGTCAATTTTTTTATTGCAATGTTTCCTTAGATTTATCTTGTGCAAACTTTTTTGTTGAAGTTTTTTAAGTAAATTTTTTTTGTAGATGTGTGTCATCGAGGAACTCAATATCTTGATTAGTTTATCAGGTATATATTTTCTCTTTTTTCAAAATTTTAAATCATGGCAAAACAAAATAATATATAAGTGTTTGAAAATGAAAATTCATTGATTTGAAATGAAGTCCTTCACACAATTGAGTAATTTGATTTTAGTTTGTTTCTTGGTTTATTTGTTTGCTTGTACTGTTTATTTTTTAACCCAACCCTGGGTCATTTCTCTCAGGATTCCCCTGAATACCCATTTAACAAACTGGTAAGGATGGACAGCTGGGTTGGCTGATTCTGATAATTAAATATTATCTTGAAGTTGGTTAGATTTATGCAATTTTGAAATTTTCTAATTTAACAGATGGCCTCATCAGTGTTCATGATTATCCTTCATTTGAACCGAAAGTCCAATTGCACAAAGCCAAAGGAACATCCTATTTCGCATCAGGTTTACATGTAAGAAATCTGCATCTCTTTATGATGTTGTGCTATTTTCGTCTCCCATTCCACGTTTTATATTTTTTATATATGAGATAGATGATGAGATCTGAGATTGTTGCAGGACCAAGAATTTTGAAAGAAATTTGAGTTGTTATAAGAGATGGTGGGAGCACTCGGGAGTCCTTATGCATAATGCTGAATAGCTTAGATGGTTGGGCAGTTACTTGATTTTTGCAAGATCAAACAGTCTTGAAATTAAACCATGATTGCAATGTATTTAGCAAGGATGCCCATGTTTATACAAATGGAAATTATTTAGAATAATAATGGAAAAATAATAGTGGCTGCCAAACAGATATTTCTAATTTAGCACATTTTGTTTGTATCTTTTTGCAAATGTTAGTTGTGAAAAGTGTACAAAATTAACATCACCAAACATCATGGAGCATTTCTTAACTCCTGCTCATTTATTTTTCTGCTTCTCAAGTCTCTAAATTACATTGTGTTTGTTTTCTAGAAAAACAAAAAGGGTGATGGTAAGAGCTTAATGTTTTCCTTCAAATATTTTGGTTTGATCAGAATAATGTTCAATTTTCTGACAATAAACCAATGAGCATAGCTTTGAATGCCAAACAACTACATTTCCTTCTAGGACCTGTGTATCAGTTACGACTTTGCCTTATTGTCAAGAGAAAGTTGATGGTAAGTTATACGAAGTATTTGCACTCTCTTTTCATGTATGAAACCAGCTCTGAAAGTGGCAAGCAAAAGAAACACTTTCTTTTTGTGTGTAATACCACCTCTGAAACTGGTCTTAAGACACTTGCAAGAGAAGTTGGAAATGATATTTGCTGCAAATGATATTTATGAAGATATATATGAAAATTTATGAATAAGAGTACTTTGCAGTGATTTTCAATCAAAACTTTACATTTGGTAGTGATGTCCAATCCCTGGCAAATAATGTATTAAACAAATCACTCCCATAAAAATGTTTCTCTTGTCATAATCTAGCTGTATCATTGGATCAATGGAGAATTTCAAGAACTATACCCAGATCTTGGCTTGGTTGAGACCCCAAAGTCAGTTGCATGGTGTGGTGATTTTATTTGTTGCGGTGGCAGAAAAGACTATTATCTCATCAAGGTATAAATACTTTAAGTAAAAAAAGGGAGCAGGGCTCAACAACAGAAAGATGAAATGTGATTCAAATTGACTAGATAATTCAATAATAAACTAAATAAACTAAATTTGATTGTCTAATTGTCTTATTTTTTGCGCTATTCCTTTTTCTATGTTTTTATCAACTCTTATCACAAGAAGAATCTTTTGATCCAGCAAGTGGACTATTACCATGGACATTTCTTTCGAGAATTTATCAAAACAGTTAGCAAAAGTAGAGCATTCTCTCCAAAAGAAGATTTTTAAAATTGAATACCATGGGTAGACCATGGTTAGCCGTAGTTATTGTTGGTTAATTTGGTGACAAACTTGTCTTGCCTTTAGCTAAAAAGTGCTCTAGGCTGCACTGGCAAAGTAATAAAACCATAATGATTTAATGCTGATATAATAATCATAATGATATAGTAATGATTATTATTATTCTTAAAAAACGAAGTTATTCTTCTTGATTATTCTTCTTTCAGGCTGACAGTGGAAACATGGTGGATTTATTTCCAGTTGGAAAACAACCAGAACCATTTATTCGGACGTTAAAATCAGGCGAGTTGGTCCTAAGCACAGATGAAATGACCGTGTTTTTAAATGCTGACAAGAATGGAAGAACCAGTCAAAGACATGCTGTGACATGGTCCGATGTACCGCTTGACATAGGTGAGGTTTATTGAATTGAATTGCTCTTCGCTCTTAGCTGTTAGAAAGTTTTCAGGCGGAGCTGGCACCTTTGTATTCGATATAACATCTTCCTAGCAAAGATTACGTATTTAAAAAGAAATTAGAGTTAGGAGAGCAAGAGTAGAATCAACAGTCTTTTTAAGCTGTTTAATGCTAGCACCATTGCTGTGATATTTGTGCAAAATGTTGCCGTTGATACTTTTTAGTTTGGCCATCCCCCTCTTAAAGCTATGTCTAAAATTTGGGAAACTTTATCTCAGATCCCCTTGAGTCTGTTTGCAAAGTATGTTTTTAGTAATCACAGTGCCTCTTGGGCCAATCTTCGTTGTGTTATGTCTAGCGTGCAAAGACTCACGGTTGAAAATAAATCCTTAATGCTCTTCTATGTTTTACAGAGTTGTTCCCGCCTTACATAATTGCAATTTTGCCGAGATGCATAGAGATCCGGTCCTACGATCCGAAGGTGTTGATACAGAAAATCAATTTACCTACAAAATTAAAAGCGATTGTTCAACATCAGCATTGTTACGTCAGTTCACAAAATAACGTTTGGAGATTAGTTCAAGTTCCCATCAACAAACAAATACAACAGCTGACTGAAGATAAACAATTTGAGGTGGCACTTAGCTTAACGGTAAGCTGAGTATCAGATACAGATCTTTTTCAAACATTTCTCAAGAGTTTTGTAAGAAATAATGATGTCATTGGCGTACTGGCTTGATAATTTGGAATGACGATGAGGAACGAGGGAACTTGTTCACTTAAATATACAACTAATCGTTCATTTGATCAATCAATCAAACATTCATTCGTCAATCAATCAATCAATCAATCAATTTATCAATTAATCGATCAATCAGTCAATCAATCAATTAATCAATCAATCAATCAATCAATCAATCAAATAATCAATTAAACCATCAATCAATCAATCAATCAACCATTCTGCTTATCTGTCAGTAGCGAAGTCATGTAGAAAACCAATCAGTCAATCAGTTTATAAATTAATAAATCATTTGATTAATCATTCGATCATAGTATGAATCGAAGAGCCAGTGAGTGAATAGATAATTCTATTGCCATATATTTTGATGTTACCTTCTACATCGAGTTCTTTTATATTATTATGTGACTTTTGTTTTATGCAGAAATTAATGAATGCAACAGACAGCGAAAAGAAGGAGAAAGTGGAACAAATCAAGAACCTTTATGCATTTGATTTGATTTGCAGGAAGAAAAAGTTCGAAGAAGCTTTGAAACTTTTCACAGAATTAGACACAGGTTTGGATGAAAATAATTACAAATTGTTGGGTTATAATTAGTTTCATGCTTTTTGCTTGTAAATAATTGCCATCTTTTTAATGTAAAGTTATCAACCAACATGATAACCGTGCTTTAGCTTGGTTTCTATCTATTGTTTTTATTCCCTTTTATGTTCAGTTTTGTTAAACAGCGTAGTTATCAATCCTCCATGCTTTTTCAACAGATCCGTGTTACGTCATCGGCGTTTTCCCGAATCTTCTCCCGGAAGATTATCGGAAGAACTTTCATTATCCTTATCCGTTACCTGATTATAGCGATGGTGATCTACAGCAGGGAATCCACCATTTAACCGGTTATTTAGCAAAGGTAACTAGGCGCCTATGTTTGTTGCATTTACATCTACTATTTTTTTCTTCACGTGCTTTTAAAAACTTTTTGTTATAGTTTACGGCCATTAACCGCTATCTGTTCTTCTCCTAGCCTGTTTATTTTCTTCTTTGCCTCTCTATCTGCCTCTTTGCCCCTTCTCTTGTCACAGATAACTCTTCATTCTTCTTCTTCCATCATATTATTTTTGCAGTAAACAATCTTTATTCGCTTCTACTTTTTCTAGATTCGTAACAGGCCCTTGGCTGCTAAAGGGGATGACAGTAAGTTGCATATTTCTTCCATTGATTTGAATCATTTAATCCAACCAAATCCAGATTTGGATCACGTACCACAAGATTCTAAGACCAATCAAACTGTTCGTATACAACCTTCTTCAAAGTTATGTTGAGGTTGCAAACCAGTGATGGATATAGGTTGAGGTCAAAAAAATCTGTGGCCTGAATAGGCCCAAAAACAATGTTTTCAACTCATGGGGACAGGGTATTTTGCACTGCAGCCCCTAGGATATGGAGACAATTTCCTGTAGAAATTAGAACATCTCATAGCGCCAACACCTTGAAAAAATATTGAAGACGCATCCATTTGCTAACTATTTAAAATTTTAATAGCTACTCTTGCTGTAATTTAAAGATATAACAATAATTCGTTCAGCGCTTTAGAATAGATGTATGGATATTTTAGCACTCTATAGGTGCATCATTGTTATTATTGTTATTATTATTGTTATTCGTATTTTGCGATCAGATGCACATACTACATTTCGTCCTGCTGTTAAACTTTTGAACGATTTTTATCTTTTTTTTATAACCTTTTTTTAACGATGGGTTGTCAGATGTAAACTACCAAATTTTGACGGGGTTGACCATTCTATTTTCATGAATGATGATGGTATGAAATTTCAAAAAACAAATTATTTTTATGCTGTGCAACGAACTGAGTTTTGACAAAAAATATCCCCAGAAACATAATTATGTGCGTATAATTTACTTTATTTTTTGTCGCAGAAATAAGAAATGGTCTAACCCCGACCTCCTTTTATATTAATTTGTTCCAAAATCGTTTTACTAACAATTATTTTTATTGGTCTAACTAGGCATGCCGGTAAAAAAAACCTAAATAGCGAGATTTATGTTGCAGTGGATGGAATATGAAATGAAATGTTTCCCTAAAAATCGTCCTTCCATGAAGATGAGAATGCTAGACATTTTTCTGTCCTCAGGCCAAGCCAGTGCCAATAAGATGCTAGCACAAGTTGTTGACACCTCGTTGCTTAAATGCTACTTGCAGACGAATGAAGCAATGATTGCTCCTTTACTTCGAGTTGATAACAATTGTCACGTAGAGGAGTGCGAAAGAGTATTAAAGAAAGCGAAGAAATACGACGAACTTGTTTCTCTGTACCAGAATAAAGGAATTCACAAGAAAGGTGATTTTTCAAAGATATAACATTACTTTCCCAATTTTGTACATTAAGTTTGGAAGGGTATCATAGGCCCATTTTAAAGTTAATTATAGGTTATTTGAAATTGCACGATCCATGATTTTTTGATGGGTCAAATTTTATCATTAAATGACTTATTTGTGGCTGGATTCATAGATTTAACTAAACTGAAAATAAAGAATGTTTAAGGCCAAAATCTGAATACAGTGGCCTATCTTCTATGATTTTTGGACAGATAAAAGGAAAATTCTAAAAATCATCATCAATAACGGGAGGCTCATAATTGAGTGGCCGTGAACCTCTCCACCATCCTCTGCCATTCAACTCGATTATGCGCATTTCTTTCCACTTGCACCATCGTCAGTCCACAAATATCTTTGATGTTGTCGAAAAATGTTTAGAAATAAATTTTCATGGTGCATTTTGCCACGCTTTTTGCCATTCTATCTCTAATATCTATCTTTGTGTCCTAGATGAGAAGATTTTTTTAGTTGATTGAATTTTAATGGCTGAAAGATAACAAGATACAACTAAATGTTTAGATTTACGAGGCTGCTTGTGTCAACTTGATCACATTTTTGTTCGAAGAGGTCAACTTGATCACATTTTGGTTCGAAGAGGTTATATTTTGAGGGACCTGAGCTATTTTCGATCAAATTTCCAAATTTCTTACAACTAAATCTTTTTAACTTTTTCATTTGCAGCTTTAGATCTACTTTTGAGGCTGGCAGACAAACCTTCGGGAAATCTAAAAGGTCATGAAAAGACGGTGGACTATTTGCAGAAATTGGGTAATTTATTTTCATTTTAAACTCGTAAACATAACAATTTTTTTTCAATGTTTGACAGTGAATTTCATTGGTCAGTTTGATACAATACCGTAGGTAGAATATTTTTTTGGTGGGTGTGGTGCTTTTCATTTACAATACATTATTGTAATCCAGGCTGTTGCCTCATCTTCTTCTTCCATTTCTATCTTCCATTGCCCAATCTGCTGTTACCGAAACCAAACATGATTCGTTTGCACCCAAACTGTCCTTTTAAATGTTTAATTTTTCAATTTCAGGTCCAAAACATTTGGAATTGATCTTTGATTACTCGGCTGGAATTTTGAAGAAAGAACCGGAAGATGGCCTAAAGGTATCCAGTCTCTGTATTTTCATTCATTCATTCATTCATTCATTCATTCATTCATTCATTCATTCATTCATTCATTCATTCATTCATTCATTCATTCATTCGTTAGAAATTTGAAAAATTCGATTTTTAGAAGTTGAATGTATGGAGGTTTGTATGTGTTTTGTATCCCCCCCCCCCCCCACTTTTCTGCCGCTGGATGTTGGGAAAGATTTTGCCATGGATTATCAGCAGCTATTGGCAAATATAACTTAAATAGCTGTTTAAGACTGTAGAATTTCAAAATGTTAGAATTTACTGTTTGGTGCTGTAGAATGTTCGCCTGCGAATAAGCGGCAGCATAATTTAGGATACGGAACGGAATTCTTTAAAATATAATCTTCTTTGAATGGAAGGATTTTCTGATTCTGTTTTTTGTGTTCGTTCAAGTTTGTCAATTGATCTTTTAATCGAATTATTTTTTCTCAGATTTTCACAGAAGATTTGCCTGAAATAGAGGCTTTGCCTCGTGATAAAGTTTTCCTCCACTTGGAAACACATGCACCACAATTAATTGTCCAATATTTGGTTCGTATTGTTAACCCTACTTACAAATAATGTTGATTTTACACAATATAATGCTGTGGGTATTATTGGATATTGTTGAGTGTGTATAGTTTGCCTCGAGAGCTTCATGTTTTAGGCCACCATAGGTGTCATTCGTAAACTTTTAAAACTGTTTTGATGTTGATAATAATAATAAATTTCTTTATACAGGGTTTCCTTTTGAGCATAAGTGCTGTTATCAATAACTGCTTTGTTTCTAGCTTTTTTAAGATACGGATTTTTAACTTAATAATTTTCATTTTAAATCTTAACCCATTTTTTCCCTCGGAAACCAACACTCTGCAGAGAGAGATGCTATTTAGTGCTATATTGCTTTCATCATTATCATTAGCCATACAGACCACTGCTGCCGATGCTCCATCCAACATCCACTTCTACCTGTGTTTCTTTTTGACATCTAGGTCATATTTGACATTGAGGCAGCAAGCCTTCTCAGTTTCATCCAACCATCTTCTTGCTGATCTTCCTCTAGTTCTTTTATTTCTAGTTCTCTACTCTCTACTTTTTTGGCCAATATATCGTTCTTTATTCTCCCACTGTTTTTATCTTGTATTTAGTTTTCTTTTCTAATATGATTTCTGCTTTTTAATACAATTTGTGCTTTTTCTACAGGAGCACATCATCACAGATTGGAAGGAAAATAAAGCGGAATTCCACAATCGGTTGGTCATTTGCTACAAGGAAAGAATTATTCCACTCTACAAGGAATTCATTGCATCACAAAATGCAGGTTGTGTATTTCACTTCTTCTCCAATCAATTCAAAGGCGCCACCATTTGTACTAGTAAGGTTGTGGAATTTTCCCCTACAAGAATCACAGTTGCATGAGTCGCTATTCCATTGTTTTATTGTTCTTTTAAAATCTTAAATTGTGCTGCAGTCTAGGAAGTGAAGACCATCCTGGCAGCCTCTATACTGAGTATTCTCTGTATCATATGTAGTCGCCCATACTTGCCCATTTCCAAGTTTGTCTGTTAAATTTTGAATGCTTCTACGGTTGAGCCATTCTTCATGTTAGCAAAATTCCCATTATTGAATGGAAAATGATTATCAATTCACATTTTCTGCCTTTTTTCAGATCCGAGAAAGCCGGCCTCTCTACCAAAAGCAGGCAAAGAGCCTGGACTACTCGGTGAACTGCGAACTAAATTGTTGTTTTTGTTGGAAACCTCAACTCAGTATCAATCAATGAAATTGCTTAGATATTTCCCTGCAGACTGTGAGTATATTTCATATATTTCAGCAGCAGTTTTATCTTTTGTGTTGAACACGGATTATTAGAACTTGGTTTTGAATCATCCTGGAAACCAGATCACTTCGCTGAGAATAAGCGTAATGCTCTGTCGATTTTTTCAGCTCTTTTCGAAGAACGAGCACTGCTTCTTGGAAGGGCAGGCAGACACGAAGATGCCTTGGCGATTTACATCTACATCTTAAAAGATACACAGATGGCTGAACAGTACGTTTCACGACAGCTTATTTTTGACTTCTCAATTCACCTTTTTAATATTTCTTTTCCGTCAACATTCTTCTGCGACCTGAAGAAAATAATCACCGTGTAAATAAACAGAAGGACAATTCAATTACATTCCGGCAGTACATTCTTTTTTTTCCTTGATTTTTCTCTGTTTTTATTTTCTTTATTTTTCCTTGTATATGCAATAACCTTCACCTTGTTGAAGTTTGCATTATTTGGTAGATAGATAAACAATTTTAGTAATAACATAGGTAAACTTATGTTATTACTAAAATCTTCATTTTACGCACATCGGTAAATTCTAACAGAAGTTGTATTTATTTCACAACAATTTATTCTTGTCAATACTTTCTGTCTTTTCAAAAACACACGGCAAAGCATTTCCCAATTAATGCATTAAATTTTACTGCCAGCTATCTCTTTACATGTCATCTATCTGCAGGTCTACCATCGATTTAGTAGGCATAAATTCCTAATAGCATTTCTAAAAAGGTCTTTTATTTTCTAGATATTGCAGACGGCAGTATGAGCAAGACACGGATGACAATAGAGATGTAATCTTATTTGATCTTTTTTCTAATTGGTTTTAAACTCATCCCAAAACAGGAATCGGAAAATTGAAAATTGGAAAATTGAAAAATACTTATATACATTCCTTTTATATTGTTTTTATTTGCCACGTCCCCCCCCCCCCAAAAAAAGGACAGTCGTCAATTACTGATGGCCTTAGATTAAAAGTGACAATGAAACTAATTGAATGCCATTTTTTGTAAATGAGTAAGCTGTGACTCTTAACACATTGGCTGAAGCGTGCTACCGGCTATATTTTAGGCTCACTTTTTTTTGTTTTAGGTCTATTTGAGTCTATTAAAAATGTATCTCAAGCCGGAGGAGCTTCCTTCACTTCAACTTGACAATTCTATATTCAGAGAATACAAAATGGAGCCAAATATTGACGCTGCCATTAGAATATTGAATCAACATTATCAGCAAATCGACGTAGCTCAGGTCAGTTCACTTGGTCTCCTATTTTATATTGCACAATGTCCAATGGCCATTTTGCATTAAGCCCCTCCTCTCCTTTAAGTCCCTACCTTTAAGCTTTCTTCCTGTAAGCCCCCACCTATCCAATGTAACTCATCGGTGAAATAAAAGGATGTTTAATAACCCTCTTTGTAGAAAATTAGAAACGCCGATGCAGAAGCGTTTGTAGATGTCGAACTCACTTAGATATAAAATCAGCTGAAGATCTTTGTTACATTTTGAACAGCTACAAGGCCTGAAATATAAGACATTTAAACTTTATTAAATCTTGAAACGATTCCATAAATGATTAGAGAAATGCCTTTAGCTTTATCTTTATCAAATCTATTCTCGCTATACTCAAAGGTAAGAACGCAGGTCGTCAATAATGCATCCATTTTGTAACAGGCACTAGACATGCTTCCTGCAAATTCACAAATCAAAGACATGCTTGCATTTCTCAACAAAATTCTTGAAGACAAAATGGCTCAGCGGAGAAAAAGACAAATTTTCAAAAGCCTGTTACACTCAGAACATCTTCAAGTAAATCATTTGATTTCTATCTCATACGAGATTTGAATTGTTTGCTGATTAAAAGCTTGTGCTCTTGCATATCCTGCAACAAGTTAATGATAGGGGATGGGGGTATAATGGTTGAAACCTCTTCTTGAAAAGGAAATTTCTTTTTGCCTGCAAAGCAAAACACCGTTGTCCATAGCGTTTTTAAAATTTTAAGTGAGCTAGAATTGGCTCTAGCTGGAAGCAATATGTTGTCAACGATTGCATTGCATTTTATACACAAATAAGGTGTAGAGATTCTACTTGAGAGAATTCAGGGTTGGTTCATCTTTTTCCTTCCACTGTGGAAATATACTTAGTTTTGAAGGACATAATTCATAAAACAAGGCAGTTTCTCCTACCAAGTTGGTCCTTTCGAACGTAATAATTTGCAGAAAAAAAGGAAGCCATTATTATCATTCAAAAACAAAGGTTTTGTTACGATGGGTTATAGATTCTTCGATTGAATAAAAATATGTTGGTGTTATATTTGATTATCGATTAGGTTCACGAGCAAAGAATATTCTACCAGAGCAAGAAATGCACAGTAACGGACGAAAGAGCCTGTGGAGTTTGTCACAAGAGAATCGGAACAAGGTATGTTTACTGGGAAATTTTACATTGAATGTTTAACTTTTAAGGGATGGTCTCCGTCACAGACCAATCACCGTCTCTGCATGTTAATGGTATTTCGTGCATTTGGAATCTTAATTGGCAGTTGACATTTAAGTGTCTGAAATTATAAGTAGTTCAATCAATGTTACATTGACAAAAAATATCAGTCTAAACGAAGAAAGAATATACATGGCAAATATTGGACCATGGATTATCGTTAAGTCGTGAACAATGTTATTTCCATGTTTACTTTGCTTCCGTGCTCACTTGCATCTTTGCGTATTTATTTACTTTGCTTCATTAATCACTTCCTTTCTTGAAACCTGGCTTACTTGCTTGCTTGCTTGCTTGCTTCCTTCCTTGCTTACTTTGCTTCCTTGCTCACTTGCTTCCTTACTCACTTCCTTTCTTGCTTACCTGCTTACTCGCATGCTTTCTTGTTTGCTGATTTACTTTCTTACTTGATTCCTTCCTTCTTACTTGATACCAGGCTTACTTGCTTGCTTGCTTGCTTCCTTCCTTGCTTACTTTTCTTCATTTCTCACTTTCTTTTTTTGCTCACCTGCTTACTTGCATGTTCCCTTGCTCACTTCCTTGCTTACTTACTCGCTTGCTTGCTAACATACTTAATTAAACGTAGTTTTTCTACTGATGTTGTTGAATTCCTTTCTTATTGATCTCGTAAACGTGACTTTTATCTACTTTTACCAGTGCATTTGCAAGATACCCAAATGGCATTATCGTGCATTATTACTGCTGTAAAGACAGAAGAGTTTGCCCAACAGATTAAGATAAATTGGACTCAGATATGATCATTTTCAAGAGAGCTGTCTTTGTTACTATTTCGACATCAGCTGTGCAATGCCAATCACATAGGTATGGGGTACCAATGCTTCTTATCAATTCCAGTTGTTTCATTTTCTTAACCCTTTCACCCCTGGACGGGCCATATGGCCCAATGACAAACACCGGAAAAGATAATTTTTCAGATGGTGTACAAAATATTGTATATGTTCTGATAGCAGTTTTCCACAACAGTTCGCGCTTTCACCTAAGTTATTTGACTATGCTACCCCCTAAAAAGCGTAGAATTATCAGGGTTTTAACATTTAACTGAAAATTAAATCCGGATGCGAAAGGGTTAAGAAAAGGCCTCTCGCTTGTCTATCCCTCTGTTTAACATCAAGGGGTGGGGGCAATTCGCATTATATCCAACCTAAGCTTACAATTGATCTGAAAAAGGTACAAAACTTCTGCTTTGTCGTAATCAGTTAATTTGCCTAAAAGTTGCCCCAAAATGTACTTGAACGCCTTACAAAAACTGCAAATGCAAATCAATTACCCTTGCAATTATCGCTCCGTGTAACAGCCTGTTTAATATTAACTTTCGCCGTTTACTTGATGCATGCACCAAAAATTCCCTCAGCAAACACCTCAGATGGATATTGATGACTAAAAATGAAGAAAGCGGTCAGTGCAATCTACTCTTTCAGACAATCCTGGACAGAAAGTTAGGAGAGAAACTTTTTTTTCATAGAACACTTCAAAATCAGTAGTATACTCTTTTCCTTAATGGCAGTAGATTTGGCAAGCCATCAAACACGAAAGAACCACATCATCATTGATATTAAGGGAAAAAGGAGAAGTTTATTTGCCAGCAGTAACAATTACAGCAAAATTCTCCTAACTTTCGACCAGAATGTGGATATTTCCTCACACCACCCTTGTCGGGAATGCAAACCAGTTGAATTATTAAAACAATTATTGAAAAGAAATAATCATGAATCATGGGAAAGTTTTCTCTTCATAAAACTTTACCAAGTAATGACAACAAAGAGAGAGACATTTTAATGGAGTTGTTATTATATAATCTTTATCGACTTTTATCTTCAATCTTGTGGCTTCAGAAACAGCCTTGATCTCTGACACTGACTAGATTCATCTTCAGCGTAAACAGAAAAGCGTAAACAAGTGCTTAAAAACGGTAAATAATGAATATGCAATAAAACAGTAAAGAAAGAGAAAGATTGATAATAGTAAAAAGAGAAAACTAGTAGGGAAAAAACAAGACTTTAGCATTTAATCAGGACTGTGCTTTCCAAGATCCGAATCATTTAAACAAGTAAACAGAAATCATTAGGATATATACCCATTTGAAGGTAGAAGCTGCATGATTGTGGCGCGTAATCCAGTTGAGTTTGATATTGTAATGTAATTTTAATATTGACTGGCGCCGTAGCGGATTACCCTAGAATAGAGGGGTTTGTGCACTTGCATTTAAGCATGATTGCAGATTCAGAAATCCTTTCCAGAAAATTGTATTTTTCATATAATTTTTATGTAAAGTTACAATTTTTGTAGTTCATTTAAAAATCGCCCTGTTGAATTAAAATTTGTAAAATTCAATTAGATACAGTAATCTGAGCAGAGTTTAATTTAAATATGATCTTTAACTAAATGCAATTTCCTGTTCATTGGTTTAAAAAGTCTCTACACTGAATTGTCTCTCTGATTTCTCCAGAATTTACATCGGAATAAACCTAATCGGAAACAGAGACTGTTCACGCCCTTTTATCTTTTTTATCGCCATGTTCGCCATCCTCCAAGAAGATAGACCACAATGTTATCTAATTCAATTTCATTTCATTTCATATTTTCAGCAAATTGTTAAAAATGATTAAAATTAAAATAAGATATTACTGTATAAAATGTGAGCATTACAGTTTATTAAGAACTTATTGCACTCAACATCGAGATAATTCAATTTATTTTAATAATCCAAGGAATGCATTCAAAGAACCCTTGTATATTAAAACGAAATTTTCCCCTTTGGGTGGTCACATTTTATATATGTAGTGCACTCAAATCTATAAAATAAAATATCACCGGCATATAAGTACAACTAAATATTTTTGATGAGATCCAAAGATATCAAAAATACACAATCTTGGAACTGGGCATGGAAGAAACTACATAGTTTTGATAGTGGCCCCTTTGAGGCGCATCTTTCGCAGGGGTATTGTATTGTATTATATTGTATTGTATTGTATTGTATTGTATGGTATTATATTATGTGGTATTATATTGAATTGTATTACATTGTACGGTTACGGTATTATATTGTATTGTACTGTATTGTATTGTATGGTATTGTATTGTATTGTATTGTATTGTATTGTATGGTATTGTGTTGAATTGTATTGTATGTTTGTTTAATGTTAGTTTTTACAATAGTGAATATTAACGAATTAAGACTAATATAAAGCCATTTTATGGATTGCATGAAGCAGTTCATTTGCTGCAAAAAGAACATGTGTAGAGTGTATTTGTTTTCATGGTACCAGGTTTTAATCAGATTTTTGAATTGATCATTATACTAGTTCGAAAAGCGTGAAAAAGTTTCATTTCCAATGCCCATTATTTTAAAGGCATGCCTGATTTACAAAAAACTTGATAGTGCTACCAACTAATTAAAAACCCAGCCCCTGTTTCAAAATATTTTTCATTGGATCTATATGGGCAAGTACTGGGTCCAATGAGCATGGAATTTTTGTGCAACCCGCAGCATTCATTCTTTTCTGTTGTTTGTACTGTTCAAATTGAGGAACCTTCCGTGTTAGCAGTTGAAATTTCATACTTGATAGGTCATGCCTTAAATTCTGTTTCAAATGTTGAAAGAAATCCTAACTGGCTTTGATCTGTATGCGTTAGTTGAACTCAAAACTATCAAAACCCCATATTTTGTACATCACCTTCCTATAACTATGAAAAGGGCACGATTTCAAATCAGATAGACTAGATTATCGTGTCACAAAGCAATTTTTACCCATAATCATGGGATAGACCCCTTACACAAAACGTTCAATTCCCCCCACTGGGATCCTTTCCCCTCCTCTCTCTGCAATGACGCACTTCGTAAGAATCCGTGCGCCAACAACAACCAAACGCAGTTTGTTTCTTCTCTTTCTCATCTTACGAGAATCCCTCCATGCCAAACATTCCCCAAATGTAAAAACCTTTATTTCTACATATTTGTATCACAATGATGTCAGGCCTGTGACAATGGAATCATTGCAACTATCGCTTGTCACGCTATCTGACTTTATCTTTTCCTACCGCGGTAAGACGCATGATTTCCAAAATTATATTCCGGGGGTAACTTCGATTTCCGTTGTTTCAAAAACAACTCGTCACAAACAATGTCCGACTGTTACCTCCTCTCTGTCCATTTTTAAAAGTTCTACTGCAAAGGCTGCCTTGGCAGAAGGGGGCGCCAACGTTTCCAAATATTGCCAGTGCTAGACATGAGCGACACTTACGTTTGTAGGGTGAAAAATCACTTTTGTTTTGCGAAAACTTGAAACAGTGCGTACATCGCAGCGAACTCAGAGCCGAATCCAGTCATATCCGAACAGGGAGCAAGAGAGACAAAATTGCCGACAATTGACTGCAAAACAATAGATCCATTGTTTAAAGAACAATAGATTTTTGTTAAATCCATTGTTTAAATCAGGTCAAATTTCCGACGAAATGGTAATTTGCAGTGGCTGTGGGGCACTCTGCCCCCCAGCCCCCCAGCCCCCCATTGGCTTCGGCCCTGACCGAACTGACCTGCAAAAACCCAATATTTTAAAAGTTAGTTGGATGTGAGCCCCCTACCCTCTCAAGTGAAGCACCTGATTCTTTTAGATAACAGTATCTTTGGTGAAGAGACTACAAGGGCTTTGAGCTTTGCCATCTTGTAAAAATCAATCCGTATAAGATTAAGACTAAAAAGATCTTAATGCCTTGCAAACAGGCCTTTTACCTTTCATTCATCTTTTGCGTTTCTAACGGGAAATGTGTTTAGCATCTAGTGCTAAGCAGGAGAGCATTATGTGCCACTTTCAAAGTTTTCCCAGGTCCTTGCCGAGAAAACGATCTGGGGAACTTGTGCGTGCAAAGGGAGCACCCTATAACACCCCACTATCCATGTGCTTAAACATGAATAACCATTTATATATGTTAAACATGATTGCGATAATTAGATGATATTTTTACGTCAAAAGAAAATTATAATTAAGGGGAAGTCCAGCATTTCTTCATCACCATTTTGATTTTTGTTCTCGTATCCTTGTTCATGAGACCATAGACAACTGGAGTTAAAATGCTATTGAGAAATACACACCACATTGCAAGATGTTGCGCCCATTGGGGAACTGGAAAGGGCAAATGACACAAGTGAACCACAGTGTATGGTCCGTAGCACACCATAAACACAGCCAACAGAATTGCACCAGTTTTTGCAACTTGAAATTCGCGCAGTGTTCTGTTTGCTCTTTTCAGCTTCGATGTCCTCCGCGAGGCCCGTTTCCTTGATTTTTTTGCGTTTTTGGTTCCAACAACTGATGTTACAAACGACATTGTTATGGTGCTTATCTTATTGTTTTTTGCCTTCCCTTCTTTTTTGTCATCATTTTTCTCCGGGCTTTTCCTTGATTGGGAGTCAGTGCCGTCTTTATCTGTGTTTTCTCTACTCGTTGATTCACTTTTCCCTGTCTTACTTGCTGTCTCACTCGTTGAAATGACGCTGCTCCTCAAGTTTCCATCACTTACATTAAGCAGCTCACTTGCAACTGCCTCGCTTAGTTTTGTCGGCTCATCTTTCTTTGCGCGGCTCAAGGACAAAAACCGTCCGATACTCGATTTTTTTGACCGCTTTTTCTGGCTGGCTTTATTTTCGGCCTCATCACTTATGACTCCTTCTTTCCCACCAGTTTCTTTCCCATTTCTATCTGTACTCACTAACTTCCTTTTATCCAGACTTCCCTCGTTGTCTTTTTTTTCAGGCTTCGTCTCGTTTTCGCTCTGTACAGTCTCGTTTGCAATGTTCATAGATGATTCTCGTATTTCAGGAGAGCTTTCTCTCCCTTCGCAATCTCGGAACTCAGACACTAACATCGGCTCTCCGAACTTTGGAACGAGTTTTGGTGACTTGCTTGTCTTTGGGTCATAAAATATGTCACGACTTTCAAATTTAAACCTTCTCTCTTTTTGCTGTGGCGTCTGGTGCACTGCAAGTTGCGACTCATAAGACCCCTTCGAAATGCTCCTTGGCTTCGTAATTGGCGCATCTAGCAATGGTGACATTGAAGTATGGCTCAATGCTGGACTGTTCCCATTCATTCCCAACTTACTCCCTATATTCTGACTATCGATAACTTTACTTCCTCTTCTGGTCACGGCCGGACTTTTATTCATCGTAACAATTTGACTCATTTCAAATCCACTCTCGTTACCGTCTACCTTGGAGGTTCCCTCGCGGGCTCCTGCGTGTTTCCACATTGACACGCGTTTTCTGTGCCGACGGACTTTCCAGAAAATAACAATGTAGCTTATTACAGTCATGGAAGTTGGAATCATGACGGAAATGGTGAAAGTAAAGTAGAAATACGAACATTGGCCTATCCAGACGGGAGAACAGTGTAAAGTTCCTGGATGATACTGATACGTTGACCAGCCAATCAACGGCGGCATTGACAAAACAAATGCAGTCAGCCATATCAAGCCAATGATAACATAGCCTCGTTTCTTTGTGAGCAGCTTCTGGTACTTTGTTGCTAATACAATGGCAACAAAGCGATCGAGGCTGATTGCGCAGAGCATGAGTACTGCGGTGTAGAAGCATGTTGACGTTGTAAAGCCGTTAAGCTAGAAGATAAACTTTACGTAAGCTTAAACATTCTTGTTATCAAAGTGGGTTAAGGGTTGTGTATTAATAAAACACCTTTAGAATAACGTTGATTATGATGGTGATGATGGTGATGATGATGGTGATGATGATGATGATGATGATGATGATGATGATGATGATGATGATGATGATGATAATGATGATGATGATGATGATGATGATGATGAAGATAATGATGAAGATGTTCAATTTTGAGTTAACCTTTGTCACTGATTTGCGAATAGTCTTAGAAATCCTTGGCTCCTATAAATTTTTCCTTCAGTTTTAATAGAATTGATAGGTTCATATCTCCTATCAAAAGTCTATCATATCTTTATAGAAACATTTTATAGGTTATCTGATGAAAGAAATCATTAAAAAACACATTTTGTGGAAAATTGCATTCTAGAAAGAACTACGTTTTACTTGGACATGCTGCAGATAGTATGGGTAGAAATAGGTGAATTTTGTTTCTTATAAAACAGAAGGTCTATTGTCCTACAGCTATGGTGTTCACGCAGATGTGTTCATGTAAAAAAACAAACAAGAATAGCAGGATTAATCAGAGACGTAAACATTTATAGCAAATAGTCGCAGGAATGACTCGTTTATCTGTTATTTCAATTTACGCTGATTCTCGATTTCTGCTTTATCTTTGTTAGCATTGTTTCAATTCAAATCATGGACCTACAGGTTCCTAATGGAATGGTCTTTTCTTTTTAAATGGATGAGAATAAGCAGTCAATAAAAATCGTAAAAAATCGATTTGTTTTACCCGCAGCAGGTTGATGATTCAATCAATATTTTGATTGAAAGTTTTAATTTGCAGCTAATTTCACAATAGTATAAATAGAGACCATGTAAACAACATGTTATGGTTCTATATGGTGGTGGTGGTGGTGTTGGTGGTGGTGATGATGATGATGATGATGATGATGATGATGATGATGATGATGATGATGATGATGATGATGATGATGATGATGATGATGATGATGACGATTATGATAATAATGATGATGATGATTATGATGACGATGATGATATAAATGATGATTGTGATTATGATTATGATGATGATAATGCAAGACTGGTAGCATCATTTGCATTGAAAATATTGCACATTTCTCTCTCATGACAAAATTGGAAATTATTCCAATATTGAAATCATTCAACTCAAACATTCTGAAATCATAGCTATAAACCTATCATTATCATTATTATCACCATCATCATCGTCATCATCATCATCAAAAGAATATTACAGATACTCTCAGCTGGAGTATCCATTAAAAATATAGAATTACATAGAACAGTATCACCCAATACCATAGCCACCCACCTGACATAAAGATCTTGATTGTTTCCAGTCATCGTAAAACACCGAGACTTCAACGAAAGGAATCACAATCAAACCAATCAACAACTGACAAACTGCTAAATTGGTGACGAAAACATGAATGCATTTTGTGCTAAATCGAGGCCTTTTTTCCATGAGAAAGGTGATTAATATTACTCCATTCAATAGCAATGTTAACAAAATAGCAAGGCCAAATGCTAATCCTTTCAAAACTGTAACGACATCCATTTCCCTCAGTCTCTACCCTTGAATCTCAACTCTCTTTCTTTGTAGTCAAACAAGGGCTGCTTTAATTTCTGAATTTTACATTCCGTGTCGACAAATTGTATTACAATCAGTGCTGGTAAAATGCCTTCTACAGATGTTCTTCAAACTGGTCATCAGCTGCGTAGAAACTGCGAGAAAATGAATACAAATTATTGTTTAGATAGCTTTTTGATGATTAGCATCACTTAAACAACTTTTAATTATACAATGAAATCATCTGTATTGCAATTTAAGTGAAAATGATCCTTGTGCATCATCGTTCACAAAGTTTATCATATCACAGGCTGTAACAATTTCAATACTGCTTTGAAGTCTGAGATCGCTTCGAGGCATTGTTCCATCACATGCGATCGTTGATGAACTGTGTATTACACGAAAAGGAATCGTTATCGTGCACCGTACGATCAAACTCCAACACAAATTTAAGCAGCAAGCAAAACTACTCTTCTTCAATATGCTACATAGTTGTGTTTGGATACCACAGAATTGCGAGGGAACAAAAAAGGTTTGCCTACCTTCACTTTATAAAATGATAACGAAGATTTAGAAGCAATCTTGCCTATCTTTAAAAAAGAAACTAATTTGTAGTACTGCGAATCTCAATGATAAATAAAAAGAAACCACACTTTGCTAATATTTACTTACTCTTTTTGCACTTCCTGTTGTGACCTTCATCTAACTACCACAGATCTAATTTCGTTTCAAGGAAGAGGCTTCAACTATCAAATCTCAGTTTGCGAATCGTTCTTTCAATTAGTAACTTCATCTCTTTGACCCAAATCCAGTCACTATTTCTGAATAACACCTGCACGTTGGCTATGAAATGTAAATGGCAAATCTTATTTGTGATTTTGAATACCAAAGAAACGCGACTGGTTTCAAGCCTCTGCGGTGGATTTCATCTTAATCATGCTCATTTACCAAATCAGTCGCCGATGTTACGGGGACAAGAAGGGCGTCATATGAAAGAGGTTAGCCTCCCAATTACTAAAACAGCGCCTACTTGCAGGACAGGTTTTAGCTACAAAATGGGCAATGTGTAAATTTTTTTGAAGGCCAAGGAATGTCTTTTGCAAGACAAATGTGCCATCACCTGTCCTCCTAACAGAAAGCTTAAAGTTGCGCCCCTGGTGGGAGGGAGGGTCGATAAGGGAGAAACTGTCACCCATGTAATGTAAGGACACATGTGAGCGTATGTGAAATATATGGATATACTTTGAATTGAGTGAACTCCCGTAGTAAACATAAAAACAGGAAATGGCAAGGAATGTTTTGCTAGCTTTTACTTAGATCAAACGTGGATTAGGATTGGAAAGTCAGGATTAGAATGAAAATAGTTCAGGATTATAAATTTTCTAAATATACCAGCAACGCTATGAAACTATTATGGTTTACTATTGAGCCTAATTGACGTAATATTTTCTTAAAATTTGGTTTGTTTTAGTCAGTAGAGAAACGGGCTTACCTTATCTGAACCATGAAATCATTTTCTTCTGCATTTGGATAAACACCATTGTTTTCTACTCTGTTACTTCAATAATAAAAAACATCAGCAAAAACTTTATGAAGAAGCAACTCCCATTCGCAGAAGACAATATTATCAAACGTTTCTATAAATACTTTGACAAACCTTCGATATTCTGGCTGCATTTGTTACCCATAAATACCTAGCTTGATTTGTTCTGCATCCTATTTACCTCATGTTTTGTGCAAACAAGAGTTACCGCTTCTCTTGGCATACTAATCCTTTATGTACTCTATACAAGTTATGCTCAATGGCACTTGTACGTAATCTAGTCATATCTTGATATTCAAATCAAACTGGTTGTTTGTTTGTATAATGAAAGTTTACGTTGCGTTTACTTGACAGTTTTCCTTGCGGTGAGTTGGTCATGTTATGGAAAAAACAACCAACAGAATCATCTATTGTAAATCTAACGGATCGCCAACATCATCATCATCATCATCATCAATATCATCATCATAATCATCACCAATCATCATCATCATCATCACCATCATCATCATCATCATCATCATCATCATCATCATCATCATCAATATCATCATCATAATCATCACCAATCATCATAATCATCACCAATCATCATAATCATCACCAATCGTCATAATCATCACCAATCATCATAATTATTTATCATCATCATCGTCATCATCAACAACAGCAACAACAATATCATCATCATCATCATCATCAACATCATCATCATAATCATCACCAATCATCATAATCATCACCAATCATCAAAAACATTCATCATCATCATCGTCATCATCAGCAACAACAACAACAATATCATCAATATCATCATCATCATCATCATCATCATCATCATAATCATCACCAATCATCATAATCATCACCAATCATCATAATCATTTATCATCATCATCGTCATCATCAACAACAGCAACAACAATATCATCATCATCATCAATATCATCATCACAATCATCACCAATCACCATAATCATCACCAATCATCATAATCATTTATCATCATCATCGTCATCATCAACAACAGCAACAACAATATCATCATCATCATCAATATCATCATCATAATCATCACCAATCATCATAATCATCACCAATCATCATAATCATTTATCATCAGCATCATCATCATCGCAATCATCAGCATCATCATCATCATCATCATCATCATCATCATCATCATCATCATAATCATCAATCATCATAATCATCACCAATCATCAAAATCATTTATCATCATAATTGTCATCATCATCATTACAATATGTTAGAAGAAAGAATAAAAATTATTCAAAAATTCAACAGTTCAGGCTCCATTTTTTTGCAGTAGTAGTCAATGTAGTATGTGCATCTGATCGCAATATTTGTTATTTTTCTTAAGTTCCGATGGTTGTTGTCTACGTTTAAATCTTGGAGCATTTCGAAAAAATCGGAAGACAGAAAGGAGAAAACATCTAATGTGCTTAATGAGAGATCTATAAATCTATGATCTTTATAAATATTATATGTTTCTAACAATAATAATCATCATCAACGATGTTGAAATTGAAATTTTTGTAGATGAAGAGAAAAAGTGCACGGCTTTACAGATGAGGAATTTGAATGGAAAGTATGAAAATTGTATGACGACGTAGGAGGTCTGGAACCAAGCATGCCATAAGCACAAGTTTAATGTTTACAGGTTTTGAGGTTGACTTTGTGATGTGGATGACTTCAAGTTTACGCTAACAATTTGCTTTTAAAAAGCCATGAGGTAGTGCTGCTTTCAAGAAGTCAATTTCATTTAAAAGAAGGACCTCGTGTTAAGGTTATCTTACCAGAGTGCTGAAAACTGAAGTCCAACAGCTAAAGATTAAATGCCTATTGTTCAAGGTACGTATTATTATCTTTAGGAAGTTAGGCCCATTTAATTTTTGAGAGGCAATAGCGAGATGAAAATTTCATCACAGTTAATGTATGCTCTTTTTACAATTCTACAGACGTCCAAGCGATTTTATAAAAATGTTTGTTGTTATTCTCAGTTAAATTATTTACTTTTGTGTGTTTTTTTCGATGATAGCGACAGGCCTATTAAAAATAGAGAAGTATTTTCTTGGCAACAGGAAGACACGAAAAACTTTTATACCAAGAAATTGCAAATTGTGAAGCCATTAAACAGAGTATTTTCTATAATTTGCATAAAGACCAAGAGGAATATAGACCCAATATCATGTTGCAGTTCACGCAAGGTACCATCATACCGATAAAAAAATTTAAAAAACAGGGGAACTATCGTGTAGACGTTTCTTATGACCGGTGTTGGTGAAGCGTTTTGGGATCATTTGATTTGTGTACTGTATATACTATATAATATTTAAGGGAAGATTTCTAATTTGTTATATGTTACATATTTGTATTTTCTCTAGAAACAAAACATGGGTTATGACCTAAACCGATTTGAAGGTGATGTAGATGAAGAACTGCTTTGTCTAATATGCAGTGGTGTGTTAGAAAATCCAGTCCAAGCTCCAGTTTGTGAGCATGCCTTCTGCTCAGCATGTATTCACGAATGGCTGAAACGTCAAAGTACATGCCCTGTTGACAGGCAAGCTATTACACCATCACAATTACAACCAGTACCTAGGATACTCAAAAATCTCTTGGCAAGATTAACAATCCAGTGCTGCAATGTTGAGTTTGGATGCAATGCATGGGTGAAATTAGATGCCTTAAATTCACACCTTTCAGAGTGTGAACACAATCCTAAAAGGCCAGTACATTGTGACCTTGGTTGTGGACTTGTCATTCCCTTAGATGAGATCAATCAACACAATTGTGTTCGCGAATTGCGAAGCATTATTCAAACACAATCAGAACAAATAACAGATTTGCTTGAGAAAGTGCAAGATCAGCAGCAGCAGCTGATTGAGAATAAGCAGGAGATCTTGCTGCTAAAAGACATTATGAGAAGCTTTCGTGTTTCGGCTGCTAACCTGTCCCTTCCATCACCATCTAGAAGGAGTTTTGTTGATGCTGGTGGTACTGATGAGGTGCAACATTGGATACAAACTTTGCAACCAGCAAGAGTTACTCGGTGGGGTGGGATGATTTCCACCCCTGATGCTGTTTTGCAAGCAGTTATAAGACGCTCGTTATCTGATAGTGGTTGCCCATCTTTTATTATTGATGATCTAATGGAAAGTGCACATGAAAGACGGTGGCCCCCTGGATTAAGCACTCTTGAAACGAGACAATTAAACAGGCGGAAATATGAGCAATATTTTGCAAGACGGATTCCCGGAAAGCAAGCAGTCATTGTCATGTCTTGTGAAAATCAGCATATGGGAGAACCGATGATTTTAGAACCAGGATTAGTCATGATTTTTGCTCATGGTATTGAATGATAAAAATTAAAAAATTTTGTTTTGTAGACTAAGTATTTGATGCATGAACATTGCGTGTGAGTATATATTATTTGTGATATGATCTAAACACAATGTTAGGTTACCATATTTTGTTATGCAAATACATTCATGTCATGACTGTCATAAATATGAATCAGTCAAGAAATACCCTTTTTATTTAGTTAAAATTTATACTCTGATCTTTTAAGGGTTGGAATTTGTAACCTCTGCTATCTGGTCTCAGTAAATCCCTGAAATTTCTTATAAAACTAAATCCTCTGCCTTAAATGGCTGTATACATTCGCTGATCCCAAATGTAAGGGTTGGCAATAATTTCCTCTGTAGCAAAGAGGTTGAATATGCCATTTTCATCTCTATTAACTTTTCCTGAATATTGCCAAAGTGCCCCCAGAGTGTATTTTTGCCAAAATAGCATTCATGTTCTTGTTTCCAAGTCAGATAGATTAAAGCCCCCCCCCCCCCTATCATAGCCAGCTTTCTCTCTTATGATGATGACTGTTCTCAAAGTAAGGATGCCTGGAAACTGATAAGAATTTATTTGACAAGAATAATCAGATTCCACTTTCCTTAATAATTTCACATGGCCAGTTTTAAATTTTTAAAATATTGGAGATTTGTACATGTTTTTTAAGATTGATATTGGCCGATGGCCCCCGTAGTTTCCATCTCTAAAATGATAAGGAATTGTTGTATTACTTGAAACAATTGCTGGATAACTCAACGTATTTTATGATCATTTTTGATACGAGATTTCGTCGTGAAAATGCTGCCAGGGGCGTAGCCAGGGAGCCATCGCTTTGCGCTTCCCCCCTTTTGATAGAGAACAAAATGTTTTGTTACTGTACCAACAGTCTTGAGCACTAACAACAGCGAAATAGTTGAAACACGGCTCCACCGCCACTGCGCAGCTCCCAAAACAATCTCATTCTTTTATTTACCGTTTACACGTAATTTTGCGGTCGGTAGATACAGAACTATTTTGGAACTGCTATAATTGCCTCTGCCCCTTTAAAACTCCTGGCTACGTTTCTGTGTTCTGCTATCCACTAGGGACCCAACATCTCGCCCAAGCAACGATTGAACTCCGCCCAAAGGACCCGTGTGTCTTTTTTCAAGTTGAGGCAAAACACAGTGGGTCATGTCCTAGATGAAACGCAAAACTAACTGCCAGAGCAGAAGTTACCATGTTGCCTATTTCTTAAATTGGTGAGTACTTTTAGACATTTAAGATTGATAAACGACACTGTTTCGGCTGGTCCTGTGCCTTCCCGCATTTGCTATGTTTTTCTGCGACTTTTTACGTGCTTTGCTCGACAAAAATCGCGGAGATTGAGTGTATGGCAGCGTTGAACGTACCATGCATTTGACACTCTTTTAATTAACTATAAGCGAGAAGATCTGAAAGTTTCCAAATTCAAATCGCCCTGGAAATTTCCGTATTGAAAGAGACAGGAATTACTGACAGTTCAGGGTGGGCTCCCAGGGAGGACACTTGGGACATAGACATACGGGGGGGGGGATGGAAATCTCTCGAAAACTCAAAAATATCAGCGTTGCTAAATTTGATACCTAGAAATACCAGAATTGTATCAAATGTTTTCGCAGGACCCGAAAATACCATTTCTGACAAAATATTTAACCCAAAAATATCACTGTGTGTATGCATTTGACCCAAAAATATCGGACTGACCCCTCTGTATGTCTTTGTGCCAAGTGCCCCCCCCCCTTGGGGTAGGCTCGTTCGAGGAAGATCTGCTAAGACCATCAATATATGGTTCTACTCTCCCTGTTTGTTAAGGGTACCTCGGTACACTTAATGTCATTTGCTCTTCCGTCTGAATAACCATAGCATAGTTGCAAAATGCCTCTTCATTACACAACCAGAGCCGAAAACAACAGAGATAAACAAGGGGGCAGGACGGATGTCATCAACAGCCCGTAATCAATCTTTGCTGCAGAAAAAAATCCTAGCAATTTTCCGACAATCATTCAGGTGATTCGGCTAACAGACTTATTGGGGGTGGTAGCCTCCCTGCAGAACTCTACAGAGGGAAAGTAGAGTTCTGAACGCAGGCTAGGGGATGAGGGCAGTGGTGAGAACAGTACCATTCTGATTCCACTGATGATCATAAGAAGAAGACGAAAACAGAATTTGATTAAAATTGATAATGACATAAGGAACAAATTCACTAAATAGCTATCCAATCTATGAGATAAATATTCCAGCTTCACACAATATATTCTATAACCAGTCCATCTCAGTAAATACATATGTGATGTCATACTATCCATGCGGGAGCTTACCAACATAACATGATGTATACATTTTTTTTAATAGATTAAAACGTAATGATGTCATATACCAGCTGGCATTAGCACCGGGCGCATAGGGCAGGGTGTTCAGGGGGTGTCTTGGACTTGGTCGTGGCATAGATAAACTTAAGGTTTTACTCGACAATGGTCATTATTAATTTCTTATCTATTTCTTCCAAATTCGTGATCAACCTCTCTCACTTTGCCAAATACAAATAATGTGAATATGCTTAGTGCTTCCTAATTTACATTTTTTGGAACACATTATAAAGGTGTTAACACCCCTTATGTTAAATCCAGTAAAGGGAACCCATGGAAAAAAGGAATGTGACTTAGAGGAACAGCTAGGACTTGTGTAGAGGTGGGCAAAACTGGCAGGGGATTGAGGAACACACTCCTTAAGACTGGATAACATCCTACTCTGAGGAACTAATTACCATCAATGTCTGGGATGGGGGTTTAGGGGTCATTAAAAATTATATTGCTCAAAAGGGGGCAATTTTGAATTTTTCAGCTTGTAAAAGGAAGCAGAAATATATCCTTCAAACAGAAGATAGTGGGACCAGCATTTAGTGGGTTCCAATTTTAAAATAATTGAAAATAGGGGGTGAACAACATTTTCAAGCGTTCAAGAAATCCCTACCTTCCCATCCCTGGCGTTAACAATGATAGGGTCCTTAGAGTCATCTTGGCTGCATATATAGTATATTTAGTTTCGTTTTCTAACTTTGTACAACTCTCTCAAGTTATTTCACTTAAGCCTTACTTGGTATTTCGAGGTGTAAATCAAACACCGTTTAACTAGGTACCCTTATTACTTAGTAAATTAACTACCCAATTATCATGGGATAATTGAAGCTGATACTTAAACTTTTAGTTCTTTATACCTTTTTAAGTTGATTAGTATTCTGGTAAATAATTGTTCTTCTTGTACTCTATAATCGAAGTGCAACGAATCAACTTTATTCAATCCATCACGATCAATTAATTTCAATCGAGCTTTCTTATCGAAAAACATCTTCTGGCTGTAAGAACAAGCAGTTGTTATTAAGTGCACAAATCGAAGCAAGTAAGACAACTCTTGGTGCAGACAATAGCGTCGACGTCACCCCCCCCTCCCCAATGGTGCAAAGTTTGATGTCTGGGATACGCTCAAGTCTGCGAGGTCCTTAAAATTGGAAATCCACAGAACCCCCTGTCACAGCCCCCTCCCAAAAAATAACCCTGTCTCGCCATTGGGTGAAGGAAGCTATTAAAGAAGTAATGAGAAAAGGAAGGGTTAGAAAGAATATGCATTTTGAGACAGGAAAAAATTTCGAATCAACATCTGTATGAACTTGAAACAATGTGATGAATCTAGCAGCTTTATAAACTACAATGCGTCTTTTTCTTTTGCGCTTTTCTTGTCAATGACACGCAATTATGAATCCCAGTTTCAAATAGTGACACGGAATTATGGCCCAAATTCTTTTTTGAAAAAGGCATTCACTGTCACTTCACCCTAAATGTACCCCTTCGAGAGTTGATGACGACCCTTAAGTTAAATCGTTATAAATTTTCAAGGCATAACAATTGACATAAACTTGAAGAGCTACCTATCATTTACTGCACGTTACGACTCAAAATTAAGATATTATTTGCCATCTTTTTGGATTCTTTTATTGCAGAAAATTAATAATCTTTGCAACTGGTGATGGGTTGGAGAATATGTTACAGTTTAATGTTATCTGATTATTATACTGTAACATTATTGCCTTGTTGAGTGAAATTTATCAAAAAATAAACTTACTTTTTTGCACTGTTGCCGTCACTTCTAAAATGGTCCAGCTGGTTCATTGTGTACTTTGCAATTTCAAGTGGGGGTCGATGTAACTTAAAACCTTTTGCTTCAACCCTTGAAAGGACAAAATATATAGCACAGTTAATCATATACACTTATTTGTACACTTGCACAACTTTTGTCAGGGGTTTGGGACTCGCTACTCTGCACAGAGGCAAGATCGGGTAGATGCATTGTATGCCCTTTTCAACTGTGCCCCACAAGTTTGGGCCCTTTGCTTTTGGGCCTTTTTTTGGGGTCCTGTTTCTTGCGGATTAAGAATAGCTGAATATATTAATGTCTCTACATGTAGTGGATTACAAAAGATGGAGGATATAACAATGATGGTAGAAACAAAATGGTAGATTTTCACATTCGATCCCCAAATGATAGTGAACTGACGATTATCAATCTCCTCAAACTACTCAGGAAGAATGCTTTTTGTACCAGAGAATGCTAGTTTTGCAAACCCACTTCTCCCAATCCCTCCCATGGGCTTCTTACAGCGATGGTCCTGTGTCCCGAATGCTTTCTTAACATTTGATCAGTTTTTGCAGCATCTTGTACTGTATTTAAGTTATAAAACCGATTCATCTAAGGCCGAGACCAAACCTTGTGTAAAGATCGTCATCCTCTGCACCCCATCCCCAGTAGATATTTGAATATCCATTGATGGTGATGTAATCTTCTTTAGAAAATGCTTGCACTCCTCCAAATATAGAGGGATATGGAAGCCTGAAAAAACAAAAATCATCTACAGTTATTAATGAAGAACAACAAGTCATCAAACGCTTCTGTCTTAAAGCTATGCAAGATGTTGGCTCAAGGAGGCAATTCTAAGCAGCAAAATATATCAGACGTAAAGTCTCGAATTCCTCTCCCCCCCCCACATTTTGGGCAACCAAATTTTTGCGATTTTCTGAATAAGGCAAATCAATGATTCACGGCATTCTTTTGTCAGCTGGGAACGTCGAAACAGGGTCTTTTTATTGCCTCTCAAGGAACCTCCCAATAGGAGCAGCCTACAAGGTTCTAAGAGTGCCTCAAGATTCAGTTTCTCTAGATTCCCTTGCTTTCTGCCCCTTCAGCTCGCTTCGATCACAGATACAAGGGGCCTCATTTTGCAGTTTTGCCCAATGGGCCTCAAAAACCTATTGGCGGCCCTGTCTGCCAGTACAATTACGTTAAACCGAAAAAGACACACAATATCACAATGAGAACATAGCTATGTTATTAAATCACGAATTACAATAATATGCCTCTTCATCCAGCCAAACATTAGTAAACTAATTCACAAGATTGAACCACAGCACTGTGCCCACCCAAAATGCACAAATCAAAACAAGGTAACCAAGTTCCAGTATCATTAGTTAATCATTCATGTGCAATATTTCTGTAAGTATTTCCATGGACATGACAATAACAAGAATAATCCCAAGTGCAACCTTTACGTCAACCATTTCCATGGAAATAACGGTAACAAGAATCTTTCCACGGAACAATAAAACAAATGTGTTAATGTTAACACATTGAACGCTGACGGAAGCATAAATTTTAGGTTAGACAAAGCCGGAGACTTAGTTGCAAACGGCGTGCGTAAGTAGTTGAAAATAAAGTGGCGAACTGAGATTCATCAAGGAAGCATGCAAATGTGCTAATTCTTTATAATTTACACATAGGGCCCGGGGGGTATGTACCCCAAATATTCGATAGAGAGCTATGATGTTTAGTCATGAGATCTTCCTCACATCGATAAATTCTCAAATATATCATAGGGAATATTAGGAACATTCACATATGTCAACGGCCGAAGGGGGGGGAGGGGGTGGTAAAAGTCTGGTAAAGCTGACATGAAAATCCAGGGAGGAGGTTAGGTCATGAGCTTACGTCAGCGTCAGAGTTTGAAAATCATTACCGTCACAAGGTCAACAGCTGGAGGAAGGTCCACGAAAAACAGTAGAAACTCCTATGACACTGCCAAGCCTTGTATATTTATCTATTGTCTCGTGAGAAAGGTTTGCTTCCCGATATCTTTTTGTCCTGAAGAAGGTTGACAATTTTTTTGGCCTTTGATTAGCGTGTGTCAGAATTTTATTTCAAGAAAGTTTGAAGATTACTCACAGTATTTCGCTCATATGCCATCCACAATTTTACTGGATCCCATCAATTCAAAAGAAAAGGTGTTTCAGGGGAGTGAGAAAAACCTGTTGTAAGAACATTGGGAGGGCCAGAATGCAGAGTATGGCAATGGCGCACCCAAGACAATTCTTAAATGCTTAATGAAGCGCACCTGAACGCCCCTCAGATTTTGAAGAGTTTATGTTTGTACTGTGGTACCCATAGTTTAGTGGCGTAACTTATGATTATTGTACGGTTTTAGCGCCTTTGTAATGGAAGCAACCTGGAATAAGGTCATTCGATCATCACGGAATTTGAAAACTAATCACGCAAACAACGAAATCAGTGTCCTAGTACTTCTTTCATCCTCGTGTAACTGGAGAAGTATTTCCTACAGCTAAACCTTGTAATCGTTTATACGACCGCGAGTAATTCGAACTTTTGCGAAGTCGAACGAAACTCAAATTATGATAATTCGAACCTCTTTGATTTGAACACGATCCCCTATAACTGTCCATTTTAGGCCTATTTAAAGAAATTTTTAATACTGGACATTTATAATTATATTTTTACTGGTAATATAGCCATGGAAGCGTAGCGAGGAAATTTCCTGAATTTTGAACGCGTGAATAGGCCATGTCTCAGAAAGAAATCACGAACAGTCACAAGATGATATATACAATCTACAATAACAATCGAGCTGACGAGAAAAATTCAAACTTTGAACAAAACAGGAATCTGGGATGGCCGCAAATAGAAGTTTTCACAAATCCAAAAATTCAATACTGCGCATTTTCGAAATCATTACTGTACGTTTTTAAATTAATACTGCACAAAGTATGTAATACTGCACACTAAAATAGGCCCTGATTCGATTTTAACAGATTTTGTGTTAAAAGTCATAACAGGTTTATACGAAGGTAGTCGAACACCCGTGCTTTTAAATCGAACGACTGGAATATTAGTGGGTGTAAGGTTACCAACGGGGGCGTATCGAGAAAACATATCATGATCAATGATACTTGTGTTCTACCTTTGTCTGCGTGTTTTTGTGTAGGAGGGGGGGGGGGATAATGCGGAAACTGACATTCTAATGTCTTGCAAAGAATTTAGAAACGTTGTGTGGAATCTGAGGCATGCGCAATCAACCATAGGAGACAAACAAACAATGGACAAAGACATTTAAAAAGACAAACAATGGACAAAGACAAAGACAACTTACTTGTACTTGAATTTATCAACTGCCACTGATAAATGCGCCGGAGTAAAATTACATCCATAAAAGTTTTTATCATTTTCCAACAGCAAATCGACGTCGTGGAAAATAAAGCAATCGAAATCATCAATTTTTAGAATTTTGGTGAAGCCAATGTTGTAAATAGCACCTTTGTTCCAAGTCGTTGAACCAGCCTACAATAAGAAATTATGAAGAAACTACATTTTTGTGCTATGTGAATGTCATGCTTGATGTTGATTCATTAATTGTAAAAGCAGAGGTGGCGCCAGGATTTGCCTGAGGGGGCTAGGTTCCCCGACAGGGGGGCTAGGTTCCCAAACAGGGGGCTATATAACAGAAGAGAGGAAATCTTTCTGAGCAATAGAACACAATTTTGTGTCAAAAACTCACAGACAGGCAACAAATTCTTTCCCAACGGGACAGCTACAGCCCCATGTGCCCTCCCCTCTTGGGCCATTGTTGAAAAGCAAGTGTTCTTATTATGTAAAGCAAATTATAAGGAACAAGCAGTTTTACCTGTTCTATAACAAAAATTCGATAAGCAATCAGTTGTCTTTGCAATAAAGGATGCATGTGGTAAAGAAACATTTGAAGCTGGGTGTCTCTTTTTCTGAAAGGCAGCAAAACTGCAACCTGAAAGAGAAATCAATTATGTGAATATCAATATCTGAAAAAATGTTGCTACTAGACCAGAGAAGTTCACGTCTGTTCCACAAATGTGATGCTTTATGTTAAATGTATGTCATGAGGTTACAAGGTTAAAAGGTTATAAGGTCACAAGGCTATAAAGTTATAATAGTGCGCATAAAAACTCACGTTAGCTCTTGGTTTGCAATGTTTCGGCTTCCACCATCCACCAAACTTAACTTCACCACCATTTTCAATCGAATGCATGTCCAGTAAATGGAGAGAATCTTGAATGTGCTTTAAGTTCAACTTCTTTTGCCCTTCTGTATGAAGAAAAGACAGAAATATATCAAAATGTTTTAGGAACGAAGGCTGTTAGGAAGTATCTTCGAGTATCTTCATTTTTGTCATTCAAGCTCTTTTTACCAAATCATCTTCTAGAGGGTACAGACTCAATTTGAGTGAACATGCCAAAATGGCTGCTGCTCACCCCTATTTCTTCGAAATTTTGATTTTTGCCACTTTTACATGCAAAAATAAACAAAAAATGATAACTCAAAAATGAAGCATGGAGAATGTGAAATATAATTGCAACATTCTTTGTTATAAGAACCTGCAAAATTGAGTTCAGCCTGGCTGCTCTTACATTTTCCAAAATCTTGAGGCAAAATTGTTCTTAATTTGTTCTTAAATTATTTTAGTTTAGGCAATTGAAAGAGTAGACAATGGTTTTAGGAGGAAACTTTTTCACAAGAAAAGGACAATTCATGTCTTTGATTGTTACAACTGGTCGGTCTTTATCCAGTGGTGCAGCTATCATTTTTGGTGAGGTGGCGAAACCCGAAAATATTTCACAATAATCCGGCAAACTTGAGAAATTTTTACAAATTTTCCGACAAAGATCCTTTTTAAAGCTTGTTGGGGTGGGGGGTCGTTGCCCCTGTAACAGGGAATTGAGAACCCTGTCACTTTGAGTAAAAATCAACGGCAGAAACACGTAGACACGTAGAACTCGTATCGAGATTTAAGCTTGACAAATTCAGAACGAGATGTCTTTACATTACATGCAAATTACATTACAAATTTTTTTCTCATGAAATTTTTTCTTATAGGAAAAATATTGTAATACGTGATGTTGCGATATTTATACAACCATTTCAACATCACAACAAGAATTTGATTAAATCGTTATGCAGCCTAATCTATTTTATAACTTCGCACGCAAGACAGGAAGTTGGGATGACAGTGCCTCGTTATGCAGCATGTCATTTTGCACACAGACCTACACACTAATTTAAACCAATGTGATACATATTTCGCATTTTCATAATAACTTCTAAATCAATATCATTACTCAGAGGCCTGCAAGTATCGTACTGTGCGAGAATATTCACATGGTGAGGTTGCAAATACACAGTTAAACGTGATGAAGAACTACATGCATACGGGTATTGCCCGAAATTGCAAGAGTCAGAATAGCGAAAGATTGAAATGTTTTCAAGGATGGGCTTTAATCCACTACGTTTATCAGCCTGATAAGGCCACTGTTCCTTATAAACAACCTTCATAAAAATGTACAAATTACCTAATTTTTCTCCACCTTCTGGACAATACTCGAGGAGCGCCTCAACATCACTATTGTTGTCTTTTTTCACGAAGGGATCTTCAAACTCCGTCGTCTTCTTTTCTTCATCTTTTCTTTCAACTTCTCCACCTTCTCCTGCTTCTTTAAATTCTTCTTTAGAATTACCATCATTTATTCGAAATTGAAAACTTTCCTGAACGCCTATTTTGTGTTGAAATTTTTCCAGACCCTCCAACCTTTTCAAAAGCTCGATTTTCGAACTAATCCCATCTGTACTTGCATTTGTGTTCATTTTTACAACGAAAAGCATTACAAATATATTTACAATTATCGTTATAAATAGTAACAATTCGTATCTTATTTTCGTACCCATCATTTCGCGCAAATCACTTTCACCTTCTCGGTTTCTTGGCGAATCGGGAACTTTCTAACTCTTTTCGTAAGATGCGTGACCGTAACCACGAGCATTCAACTTCACATATCTAGCTAACAAACCCCCGTATATGCTTGCGCATCATCCGTTATGCATATTAAGAATGTCTGATCAAATAAATGCAAACACAGCGGGTTTTCATCACACGCTATTTTCATAATTTTTCGCTGTGTTTCGTATTCCTAATTTTAATATTTTATTTTTAATAGAATTGCGCTTAAATTAGTCTTCAACAAAGATCGGAGACGGAAAAGGAAGAAAAACAAAATAAAAAACATGATCAGTGTGCAGCGATGCCGAAAGAGGGGAACAAGGGGGGCAGCTGCTCCCCTGCCCTTCCCCAAGGGGGGCAGAGGGGGCAAGATATGCCCTGCTCCATTCTATGACTTTTTTCGACAATCAATCAGAACAAAGCACAAATCGTCTTGGAATGGAAATTTCAATGGACAGAGAGGTACCATCACATTACTTCAATATGACACAAGTTTTTTTTGATTTTGTACAATTTTACAGGATGTATTTTGTGGTCAAGCGTCCTTCAAAGAATTTCCGCCCCCCCTACGCCCTTCAATGCTTCCGGTACCCTGTCAGTGTGTCTATCAGACGCCGGTTATTTACATTTTGTTTGAGTGGGGCTGTAACAGGAAACGCGTAGGGCTGCGGGGGGGGGGGCTTGCTTCCTCAATCCTGTATCTAGTCGGAAAATCTGAGGGCGGTCGGAAAATTTTGAAGCTTTTGGCAAAAACTAGGTTAACCAGGTCAATGCATCGGGAGGCAAAACAGATTTTGTAACCATCTGATAGACACGTTAACCTTGGCTGCCAACCTAAACCGGTCACCGTCATTATAATAGTTGAACAAAATTTTACAAAATGAATATGATTTGAATTAATATGTCCAGGAAAGGTCTACAAAGCATTACCAGGGTCAGCAGTTACTATAGTGTTTGAAATCCGTTGGAACTATTTTTTAGTGATAAGGTGCAAAGATACAAGTGCACCTCTATCTAATCTTCCTTCACAGCATGTGCTGTACTCTACAAATCTTTCAATCTTTCTGAGATAATACAATACAATGCGCAGACGACATCATGGCTGGTAACCTAAATCGGTCACCAGGCACCGCTCAGCCATTTTGGAGGTTGGAGGTCTGGTACAAATATGGCATTTTCAACTGAAATATTTTCTGGACCGAACTGTTGCATATAAACAAGAACGTAAAGAAGGAAAGTCTTTTATGAAAGGGGCGTGGTCTAAATAAATTTTCCTCTAAATAAATTCATCATGAGATTTCTTCCAGCAGCCCGAACAGTACCGAACTATACCGAACAGTACTGGGCTTAATAATATGGAAGGCTTCTTCGGGTAAAGTTTCGACTGCATTCATCGCTATTGGGATGATATGATAATCATTGCATCAAAATTGTTTTAGAAACGAATTATGAAAAACATGATATTTAACAATACTGAGAATATTGCAGCTGCTCAGCGCAATTCCCCGGGTTTCTAATTATGGTTTATTTTTGAGGGTCTAAATTATCTACAAAAGTTCACTCTTGCAGTCCCTTATTCAAGTTGGATGTTGTAGATTATTATTATATCCGAGTTGGAATGCAACGAATAATAACACGTGTGTTTCTCAGCAAGATAAGCAATTAAAGATATATGAGTATTCTTACATGGAGTATTAACTAAACACTACAGATGTGATATTACAATTTCCAAATCGACAATTGTCAGTGACGTAGCGTCCGGGTATGCAAGGTATTCAGTGAATAAACCCTGAGCTTACAAAGGAAAAATATTTCATTTGTTCAAAATAATTCCTTTTAGCAAATTCTAAACAAAAGAGAATAAACTGGCATATTTTCCCCTTGTTTTTTTCATTCAGCTTCGGCTTCCAGCCTCGTAGCACGCAAAAAGTAAATTTCGTGTGGTCCCTGATTGAGCATAGTTTTATGTTGTGGATGGAGAACAGTGTCTTCATCGAAGGAGTGCAGGACAAGGGCGCCGGAGCCACGGAGGCAGCGGGGGCAGCTGTTGCCCTTGGGGCAGCAAAGTGCCTTATCAGTATTTAAATGTTAATAAATCTAGGTCTAGAATGTGAAATTAGAATGAAATTGAAATCAAAAGTAACATTAAAATTGAAATTATACACGGTGACAGTGCAAACCAGTAGAAATTATTTGCTGTGAAAGGACATAATGATATTTCTTTGTGAAAGGGCTTTTGGAAGTCTGATAAAAATTGAATGTTGCCGTAAAGATTTCTGCAGGGAATAACAGAATTTAATTGGCTGAACTTGTTCATTCTCTGCTAAATTGGCTGCACGTTTCTACACTAAGCTCTCTCGGTACACTTGATGTAATGTACCGAGGCTCTAAAATACTAAACACCAAACAATACAAATATCTTGGTATTGAAATAGATAGTACCCTGAATCTGAATACCCACTTTGAGAAGTGCTTCAAACGAGCATCGTCCAGATTACGGTTACTGGCAAAGATAAGGGATTCCCTTGATCTGACCTCTGCAAAGGCAGTGTATGACTCAATGATTCTGCCAACTTTCACGTATTGCGGAGTACTGCAACTCAAGTTGACTTCAACTCAAGCAAGGAGACTCTCGTCATTTCATGATCGCTGTTTGAAAATAATCAACGGAAACTCGAAAAATCCCACAGCAATTCAATCAATTACCAATGCCAAATGGACCAGGGCATGTAAACTTGTGCGTAAATGTTTAGACAATGATATTTGTGTGAACTTTCAGGGCTATTTTGAGTTACAGCAGCACAAGACACAAACAAGGAACAGCGAATGCTTGATAAGGCTTCCAGGCATCAAAACAGAATATGCTAGGAAGTCGTTTCATTTTATGGGTGCAAAACTGTACAACGATCTACCAATCGATCTTAGAAAAACTGAATCTTTTAAGCAATACGAAGAACTATTAAAGAAACATTTTAGTTGAAAATTGTGATATATGTATGGAACTTTTAAATCGATCATTGTAATTACTGCTAGGTTTTATCAGCGTTGTTATAGGCTTTATTTTCTTTTTATTCCTTTACAGGACACATATTGATAACAGCATGTCTATGTTGAAATGTATATCCTGTTAAAAGATTCGTTATATTATTATATTATTATATTATATACAGTGTTGCACTACTCATATCATCATTGGCAAATTAAATTTTTGATTTAGTGAGACGTTGGGAAAGAGTTATTTAGATTCTGTAGCCTAATGTGAATTGTCGATGTAAATTATCTGCGTCTTTGATCGTCTGTACGGTATCACGTTTCTGAAAGCTAGTTTTTTCGACTGCAGTCATAGTAGTCTTTAGAACGATTCTTTCAAGCTTTCAATATGCTCTGAGGAATTTTCTAGGGGTTTGTTAGATCTAGCACTTTTGTCATATGTAAAGCCATTTCTAAATTACGCTAAAAGGGCGTTGCCTTCGTTTACCGAAATCTTAGGGGGCGTGATCATTAAAAATTTCCTTGGGCCAGGCCCCCCTACCCCTTGACTTCTCCAGTGCTGGCTCCGACGCTGACCTTGAGTTGCCCCTTGCGCTGTTTCTGCCCCCGCCGCTTCATGAAGCTTCCGGCGCCTCTGGTGCAGGATTATGATGTTTTGAAAAATAAGCCGAAAGCAATTCACATGATGAAGGTCTGAGAAACAAACTTATGTTCTGATACTTTGGAATGGCCATTTGGTCAATTTTTTGTATCAAGCCAAAAATTTCAAGGTACGATCGTGAATGTTTTTTTTTCATTCTTTAGGCCGCATCTTCACGGCAAACCAGGCCATCCTGCTGACTACTGGCAAAGTTAGAATCAGGGATGCCGGAATCATTGAGGGGCACAGGGGGCAGATTCTTTGAAGGACACTTTACAAAAAACCATATCCTGCAAAATTTTAGAAAGTCAAACAACACTTGTGTCTTATCAAGATATGGTGATGGTAGACTGCTACCACGGCTTGTCGAAGTGAATGTATGGGATTGTGCAGGGCACATCTTGCCCCCCCCCCCTCTTTCGGCATAGCTGGTTAGAATTAGCAGTATAAATGTCTAATGATACTTCCGTTTTCAATCAAAACACTTCGCAGCCCAGGCATCTTTAAAAGAGCGGAAAATGCACCCACAATTGCACAACAACTTGTTGAGTCTCTGCTGCAAAAAGCAGTGGTGTCAAAAAAGTTATCAAACTTAACCCTTCGCAATATTTTGCGGAAGTGTTAAAGATTAATCAATAACATACGTGTTTGCTTTGTTTTTATGCGGTGTGAATAGTTTCACAGCACACCTTTTTTTTAGTGAAATTTATTATCCAAAAAGCATTTTAATGGTATGCCCTGTAACTACATTTCTATCAACCCGAGTTGACAATCACACAATGAAACCCAGTTTCAGACAACCCCTCCAGTCCCCTCCCCCTGCCCCTCCCCTCCAAGCCACGCCTAGCCACACCCTTTATTCACGCTTCGCCACTTGATGGAGATATGGATTAATGTAGATCTAACCATAGTCAATAGACTGTGATCTAACACAACATCAATACGAGAAAATTCCCTACACTGACCAGACCTCTTCACCCCCAAGCTTTACCATCGTCGTCATCATCATCATCATCAATCATAATCATATAGATAATAATTATGAACGCGTCACAAAGCACTTAGCACTGATTAATTGGGTTGGTACAACACCATACTTTCGTATCACCATATTTTTATAGATGGCCATCGACCATTAATCTTCTATTAAAAAAAATCATGGTTGAACTTCGTCAAACATATAAAAATACAAAAATATGATCGAACGTTTTCAGTCGGAAACCTTGAGCCCTTCACCCCCTTCGTCAATTTACGTTTCTGGTTGTTTGGATTGAGACCAGCTGTTTTACCTATCAACTGATTGGTTGTAAAAGAAATTGGCTTCGGCCTTTTTCGAAACCGTTTAAATGAACCTGTTGTAATTAAACATGTCAGAACCTGTTTTTACGGATAGAGGGAAATTTAATTATTACGATCTACTTTATTTTCAAACGGGTTGCTTTAGTTCAGTAGAATAACAGGCCGTTTTGTTCTTAAAATAAAGACAATTCCATTCCATTGACACATGAGTTATTTGAAATGCTCATCTGTTAAATTGTGTTGTTTTAATGTGCGCGTACAAAACATCTTTACCTGTTTTTTTAAAAAAACTCGTAATGTGGCCTGTACTCAAACTTTCTTAATTCTTTGACGCTTCTTAAATAGATATTAGCTATTTAGCAGTGAATTTCGCCCTCTCAAGCATAACTTATCATCTTAAAATACTGTGCACTTCTTTGAACAATGTTATTTACGATAAAATTGATAAAATCAAATCTAAGAGGCGCCGGAAGCTTCATGAAGCGGCGAGGGCAGAAACAACGCAAAGGGCAACTCAAGTTCAGCGTCGTAGCCAGTACAGGAGAAGTCAAAGGGTAGGGGGCGTGGCCCCAGGAAATCTGTTAATGACCACGCCCTTTAAATTGCGGTAAACGAAGGCAACGCCCTTTAAGCATAATTTACAGTTGGTTTTACGTTGCAATCATTCATTAGATTTTTTAATACATGATAACCGTCCTAGATTTAGCAACCCCTCCTGAGATTGGCATTTTCCTGTGCATCTCAGCAACCCAGATGCAGAGCATGGCAATGGCGCACCCAAGAAAATTCTTAAATGCCTGTGGTAGCGCACCTGGTCGCTCCTCAGATTTTGGAGCTTTCATGTTTGTGCAGTGGCACCTATAGTGTAGTGGCGCACCTGACGAATTTTTATGTTTTTTGCGCACCCGCTCCAGAGCTGGGTACTGTTGGTGCAACCAAGATCTTGCCAAAATCAGCCATACTATGCACACTGGTCAGCAACAAACTTTGCCGTTAAAACAAATCGGGAATTGCTGTTTAGCATGTCGTTCGGAAAATTCCTCAGAGCATATTGTAAGCTTGAAAGAATCGTTCTGAAGACTGTTATGTCTGCAATTGAAAAAACTAGGTTCCAAAAACTTTATACCGTACACACGATCAAATACGCACAGAATTTCCATTGACAAATCACATCAGGCTGTAGAATCGAAACAAATGAAAAATTTCATTTGCCAATGATGATTTACGTAGTGCAACACTGGAAGAGCCAAATGTAGAACGTGCAGCCAATTACACACAGAGAATGAACAAGTTCAGCCAATTAAACTGTGTTACTGCCTGTACAGATCTTTACGGTAACATTCAATTTTCATAAGATTACCAAAAGCCCTTTCAAAAAAAGTCATGTCCTTTCACGGCAAACAATTTCTACTGGTTTGCACTGTCACTGTGTATAATTTCAATTTCAATGTTGCTGTTAATTTCAATTTAATTCTAATTTCTCATTCTAAGCCTAGATTTATTAACATCTAAATACGATAAGGCACTTTGCTGCCCCCGCGCTGTCCCCCTACCCCCGTGGCTCCGGCGCCCTTGCTTGAATGTTATGTTCCACCAAGTATATTTTTCAATACAGCTGCTTTGTGCTTTCCAAAAGGATGAAGAGTATTTATGTCTGCAATAAAACACAGTGATATATTTACTTGAGTTGGACAAACTCTGAGCACAACGAATTAAGTATTACAATACAGCTGCTTTCCATACGGCAGGGGTGGCGCCAGGATTTGCCCGACGGGGGAGCTAGGTTCCACGACAGTGGAGCTATATAACCGAAGAGAGGGTATCTTACGTGCATAAGAAAACAATTTTCAGTTGAAATATGCCCGACAGGCATAGAATTTTTCCCCGACGGGGGTGATACTCCCCGACGGGGACTGATACTCCCTGACGGGGGGCTACACCCCCTCCGCCCCCATCTGGCGCCACCCATTCCATACGGAATGGAGAGTAATGTCTGCTGAACTTGCGCAACTTTTTGATAAACCGACATCTGCTTTCCCTATACTTGAAAAGAACTTTCTTTAAAAATTTCGATGGAAGCAAAAAAGCTGATGGGGGGTCGAAAATCAAGTGGAAGAATTTAATAGTTAGAATGCCTGGCTATTTGTATTGCCTAATCACCCCTCTAACCCAAATGTGCACCCTATGAAATTTCTTCTTCTTGTTCAGGTGTCATGCCGTATAACTTGGGCTATCATGGACCGCAATTGCTCTCTATTATTATTCTCGAATATCTCTACAGGGTAATTCTCCAGTAAAGATATGCATGTATACATGATTACGCTGCTTTCCTAGTAGTCCTGGTAAAATAAACAAAAATAAGATTGAAAAATTAGTTTTCAATCAGCATTTATAAAATTTAAATAAAATATAAGCAACTGTCAATCAATCACCTTGAAGCTCCTGTCTAATTGTTACCAACCTCAGTTGTTGTCAAGCTGTTTTGTTCTTTGTCTCCCTCTGTCCCTAGTGGCTTCAATTCTACCTGTTGTAATCAGTCCTACGATGTCTCCTTTTTTCCTATGAAACTATAAACTGTAAAAAAGTGCACCTGTGAGGTATATCTTTAAGATCAATACTCTTCTTGGAATCTTTTCAATGTTTGAATTCAGAATCTCTGGGGATCAAAAGAGGCCGCGTGGGGTACGATGCCTTCCCTGGAAGAATAGGGTTTTCCAAAAATATCAAGGTATTGACTATGAAAGAGTATTTTTTCGTATGTTTATGCTGTTGGCTTTAACAGTGGACGCAGCCATTTTGGTGACAAAATTTTAAACATTGCAGCTTGCAATGATTGTTAGTCTTTTCCCCCATCGGCTTGGCCCGTTGGCAGAGGTCTATACTCAAAATCAGCGGCAGTGGAAAAGAGGTATAGGGGCAGTTACCCCTCGCCTGTAAAATATGGTGCAGCCACTTCATGCAAAATAGAAACAGAACGGACGACATTTGGGTGAAAATGAGACTAAAAAAAAAACAAGAATCAAGTGATGCAAATATTTTTAACTATGTTTAATTATAGTATACTTGACATTCTCTTGTGTGCTCATTGCTTGAAGCCACTATGTGAGGGTGCACATCCACTGAATACAGCCCTGTTGAGAAGGATACCTCCGATGCAAATATTGCAACATAACAGGGTCCATCATGCCTTGTCTTAGGATTTTCTCTAAAGTTGAGGCTAGGATTGGGATATACATAGATGGTAGAGAAGGGTTGGACAGACAGCTTCAATTTCCCATAGGCAGTGATGGAGCCATGGGGGGATGTGAGGGGGGTCCGGACTCCTTCACTTTTCCATAAGTTGGTTTCTTAGATTCGCACAAAAATTGGGAAAAAATGGCGTCTTAGGAGGGGTGCGCCAGACTTTGTATGTTTACTCAGCGAGGGAGCATCTCACATCATATCAAATAGTTATATATCATCTTTGAATAAAGAGTTCTTCAAGCTTGTTCTTATGCTTAACAGAAAGACAAAGGTAAATTAGTAACTCTAGAACATCTTTTTAACAAACATATTTCAAATGGGGGTTACTAATAGCAAGGAGAACGTATTTCAACTCTATGCTTCAAAAAGGGGCTTCATAGGACATCTACGGTAACTTTTTGAAGTGGTATGCAGATAGTTGCATACATCTCGTCCATTGCCTAACAGATGTTACACTGAAATTAGCTGTTTCTTTCAACGCAATTTCAAATTTATAAAATAGATTTAAGGGTCTATAGGCCTTATGAAGCCACAGACCATAGGACTCGCGGATCCTTGGGATTCATAGATTCACCTTTCAGTGAAATGAGTCATTCAGTGTGCCCATAAATAACAAAAAGCGAAGCAGGGTCCTTCCTCAAAACTTTGATCAGGGGTTGCAATTATGGGGTATGGAATGCATTCTAAAATTAAGTAGGAAAAGTTGAGGATTATAACATCCAGATGTATTAAAAATGCGATGACTTTGCTGCAAGCCTGGACAAACTTGCAACGAAATCTAACTTATTACTTAATGGTACTTAGATGCAAAAATATAACCTTACTAATAACCAGTACTTATTAACATATTTTGTGTCTGCAAGCAAGCACCGATTTAAGGCTAAATTTAAACTGTGCCTACAATCAAACCAAAAGTATAACGTGTATTTAAATAATAAAGGTAGTGCAATTTCTGAAGATTTTTGCTCTATATTCAACATCTAATTTTTGCATCCCTGGGAATAGAATTTGGTTTTTATACTGTTGGCAGATGTTGTAAACATTTGGGTTGGAGTAGATTTTCCACACATCAAAGCCATCAATATTTTGTGTTTCTGCCAATTTATGTTTTTCCTTACATTTATAATTTCCTATAAATGTTTATCATCACCCTTGACCAACATCACAAACAGTTTCGGAGAAAAGATTCCAGGAAATTTGCCGTAAAACGAGCATTCGAAACAAAAGCACAATTTAGTTATAATAAAGATCAGGAATAACCGATTTCCTGAAAAAATTCCTACAAAATTGTGATCTTACATGTCTGTACCCTGCCAATCAGACCAAATCTAAAAATTTACCGTCTCGGCCTATATTATCAGAGACTTGCCACAGCCCTGCCATAATCTTCTCGTTTTGGGCTGTCACACTCCTATAACAGTCTACTGTAGGAAGGGCCAGGTCATTAAGTGCATTTAAATTGTAACTAATATTGCACTTAATTAGCATTATTTTTCCTGGTACATCGATTTCGATAATACTACGTTGACAATGGTAACTAAAGGGAGTTCAAGTCTCTTGTTGAGTTTGTACTTTAACGTGCTAATACCATCGGATGCCATTCTTCCAGCGGAATTCTGCAACAAGTTCATTCTAAAGAAAACAAAGGAGAGAATTTTAAATTTGAAAACTTCATTCATCGTTCTGAGGCTCTGTCACAACTTTCTACATTACAAATTTCAAAATTGCATTACAATACATTACAATACATTACAATTTCCTCCAAAAACTTGGTTTCGCATGTAAGAAAACGACATCTTTGCAGTTAAATCAAAGAGAAGGAGGTAACCTTACTGTCCTAAAATAATACACTGTCAAAAGGAAGATTTTTAGTTGGAGAGATAACTGAAAATATCATCGATAGGAAGATAGAGGAATCGCTTACGGGGTCAAAGGCGGAGATTCACCCTTCCAGCTAAGAAAATGCTCCTTTTCGGCAGGATAAAACTGGCTGCTGTCCGGAGGATCTTCCTTTCAAACAGGCCTCTTTCCCTCCCCTCTCGTGTGCTTCAACCAGTACCAAAGTCTCCGCACATACTTCAAGAAAAGACAAGTAAAAAAAAAAGACAACTTAATATTTTTACCTGTTTGGATCGGCTCCGTGACTCTGAAAATGGAAGATCTTGATCATTGTGTATCTGCCAATCGTCATGGAGGGTCTTGTCAATGTAAAACCTTTGGCTCGAATTCTAAAAGATATCCAAAGAAGATGATTATGATCAACTATACAATAAAACATTACTCCTGAGGATGTATTGATTTTATACTTGCACAAGGAGAAATTTTTCGTTGGGATACACTTCAGACAGTCACTTGAGGGGCAATGAAATTTTCCAGTGTGATATGATAAGAAAAGTGGATTGCACCAATCTCCTCCCAGCCCAAAATGCTCCTCAAATCTAAAGAAGGCTGCATTTTGGAATTGCTATGTAAGGGGGTCTAGATAAATTGATCCTTTGTCCCCTTGCACTCACTGCTGTGTTTTTGCGAGCAAAGGGATCAGGAAACCCAAAATATTTGCGTACGTAAGTGGGTATAACTACTTAGCCCTTTTACACCCGAATTTATTTTCAGTTCACTTTTAAAACCCATATAGTTCTACGCTTTTCAGAGGGTAGCATAGTCAAATAACTTAGGTGAAAGTGTAAACTATTATAGAAAACCGCCATCAGAACATTTACAATAATTGGTACTTAACCCCCCTGAAAAATTATCTTCCAGGGGTAAAAAGGTTAGGGTAAAATTACCTTGCGTAAAGATCATCATCTTCTCCACCCCATCCCCAGAACATATTTGAAAAGCCATTGACTTTTTCGAAATCAGCTCGTTTAAAAGCGCCAACACCACCAAATATCCCTTCGTACGGAAGACTAAAACATTAATGGACATCGATACGTTAGAACAATAAAAATTATTTATCAGATAGACAGATAGGCAGGCAGATGGATAGACGGATACGCTTAACTAACAGAGGATAAACCTTTTTAGCCTAATAATTAGTCTACGTCACGACTCGCTCTTCTAACTATACAAAATGAATATAGTTCAATTGTTAAAAAGCGGCCTATCAGCTGTCTACAACAAAACTATTACAATTATGGCTAAGGTCAAGTTGTATTTTTTAATTCTGGAACATCAATGTAATGCTGATACACTGTTCACATGATTCCCAATGATGTTGAAATTTAACAGTAATGTTGACTTGCAATTTTAAGTTGAAGTTCATTCCATATTTTACTTCCTTTTATTGATACTAGTGAAAGTTCATTCATTATTTTACTCCCCATAATTAATACTACTGCAAGTTCGTTTAATATTTTACTTCATTTCATTGATACTAGTGCAAGTCCATTCAATATTTGACTTCATTTTACTGATACAAACTGATCAGCTTTTTTCAGTGCTGATTTAGGCACCTGCAGGTTGTTGTGTGATCAACTTCTCATCACTCTCATATTGACTTAAATATAGTGTTATTTATTGATGATTCACTATCCATTAACCATTATCAATTAAGTTGTTGTGCTCATAAATAAAAAAGTTATACTTTATTAAGATGAGAATAGAAATTAATGAAAAAAAGATGTGTGTCCTTTCTAAGTATTGGCATTTGTGACATCTTATTAGCTCAGTTCGTATTTCAAGGGTTGTGTCACTTGAAGAAATGATTTTCTGTGTTTTGGCGTTGGTAAATGAAAGGTCCTTTTGCTAAACCAAGTCACATGGATTTATGGGTACTTACCGATAGTTGAATTTGTCAATGGCCACAGACATGTGCCTAGGAGATGTTGGACAACCGTACGAGTTTCTGTCATCCTCTGGTAAAAGATCGACATCAGAAAAGATGAAACAGTCAAAATCATCGACTTTGAGTGCTTCTTTGAAGCCGATATTGAAAAGGCCTGCACGGTTGAAAGGGTCATCTCCAGACTGTTCAATAACAAATATTTGATAATGCAAGTTCTGACGATATAGGACTGGATGCATATGTTTCAGGAATATTTTCAACTGGCGTTCTCTGTTGCGAAAAGGTATTATGACTGCAGCCTGTAGAAAAATAGCATCATATGATTTTCATTACAAAGTGCCATTTAAGTAGCTCGGCATCTACTGCAAATCATGCTTGTTTGTTTGTTTTTGTTTTTTTGTTTGTTTCTTTCCAGGTTTCTTTGTTCCTTTCTGTTTCTTTTCAATTCATTTCTTTCCCCCTTCCTATCTTTCTTTCTTTCTTTCTTTCTTTCTTTCTTTCTTTCTTTCTTTCTTTCTTTCTTTCTTTCTTTCTTTCTTTCTTTCTTTCTTTCTTTCTTTCTTTCTTTCTTTCTTTCTTTCTTTCTTTCTTTCTTTCTTTCTTTCTTTCTTTAGTTATCAGTTACTGATTTGCACAAAGTGTGTTGTAGTAGCATCTGTAATTTTAGTTTAATTAAATTCCTTAATGAAATGGCCTTGGTATAGTCTGGAGGTAATGTTCCCTGGGGCAGCATCTTTGTGGTGTAGTAAAGTGTTTACTGAGTAGCATTTTCAGTACTTTCTCTATGTAAAAATTCTTATATTCGGTACACCACATAAAGTATGGTCTAGAATTGTTACGATGGCCATCACCAGTTAAAAATAATACAATTATAACAGGGAAATTTTAATTAATTAATATATCTCATGGAGCTCTTTACCCTAGCCCTTGGTACACAATCTTGGGGCTTCCACTTTCCACCTTTTTCAACCCATCCCCCATGTTTCACTGAGTATTCTTTAACAATTGCCTCCATCTCTGGAATTCTTTGATCAACTGCCATGGGACCAACTACAACAGAAAAAACCCTGATTGTCAAAAAACTTTTTTTTACGATAAGACAACAAACATAAGATAAAGCCTTTGAATTTTTTTAGCTTTTCAGTTCTTAAATCCCACAAAAAAACAAAACTTACCTAAATTTTTGCCTTTTTCACATAAACCTTGTTGGCCATTTTTACCATCACTTTTTCCCTTCTCATCTTTCGGTTTCTCATTTTCAATCACTTTTTTCACTGCATCTGGCTGCTTCGTTTCAGTCTTGACAGAGATCTCTGCAGGTTTTTCTGCTGGTTTTTTTGCCTCGTCCTTGTTTCCAGTTCTAGTTTTTTCAACAGGTTGTGGTGGTTTTGTCACAACTTCTGGCAAGATATCCTCCACGTTTTGATGCTGTTCTGGGTTGTTCCCATGAGGGTCAATAATCGCAAGCTCTCCATGTTTATCTTTATTAACATCAATCTGCAATGACTGCACAATGTGGATTGCAGCCTCTCTCATATTGTACTTTCTTATAAATAATATATGCATCATGATAATCGAGACTGCAACTGCAGCCAAGATCCATAAAAACTGACGTAGCTTTGACATTTTGAAATTGAACTGTAATCTAAATTTCAAGAATAATTTATTCAAATTAAGTTATGATTCAACTTTAATTTCTTATATGTAACTACTAAGTAAAAAATTATTCTAATGAGAACACATGAGGCAAGATATACTCTCTTTTTATAAAAACCAGTAAAATTGAGGTTCAAGCTGACTGTTCTTAATCTTTCAAATTTTTTGAGGCTTCTTAATTTTTTTCTTAAATTTTCTTAAAATGGTTAGGGGTTAGGGTTAAGGTTAGGGTTAGATCTTAATTTTTCTAAATTTCTTTGGATGTAGAACATTTAAACAATAGTCAAAACATAAGGCAATTTTTATTAAACAGGCGTTTTTTTTCATAGCATAAACAGAAGGTGGAAGATATATGCGTCCTTAATAACAATATTTGAGCTTGAAAAATCAATTTGAAATCAGATGCATTTCATGTCAATCTATTCAATAAAAACGTAGTGAATTCATAACAAACATAACAAAACATAACAACATAACATAACATGGCATAACATAACATGGCAAAGCATAACATGGCATAGCATAACATAACATAACATAACATAACATATCATGGCATAGCATAACATGGCATAACATAACATAACATAACATAACATATTACTGTAAGCCAAAAGCCTGTTACAGATCACCACAGTTCTAATATATGATGCTGTCGAGTAGCGATCAGTTCGAGTAGTGTAGGAGATGCTCCTCAAAATATGCAAGTTGAAAACATGTTTTCAATGTTTACGACATACAGAAATCAATAAAAAATTTTAATTACAAAGTTTATTTAAAATTTACACTTCAAACAACTAACTTTCATCAATATTTTTCAACGACACATGTATAATATACTGCATGCAATTCATTGTATTATACTACAATCTATTGTGTTGCAATGTATTGTACTATAACAAAAAGTTCTTCCAGAAAAAGAAGGCTCATCATGCAATTTTAATCAAAGCATCTGCGATGAATAATTACTATAAGAAAACGAAGATGACGAAAATACCACTCCTCGAACTGATCGCACACCTTCTGAACACCTTTCATAAAATAAATCGTGAAAAATAAGCAATAATACCTTTCTACCTTTCTTCCTTTCAATCTTCGCACAAGCACAACAGGCCTCGCTTGCTGTTTCCAAATAGTTTGGGCCTATTGAATCTAGTTTCAGGTCAGGCCTGATCTTCCTTCGAGTCAATCATCAACGTACAAACTGCCACCTAAACTATGCGGTACTTTAAGATGGATCTATAAACATCTAAAGATTGAATGCCGTTTTACAAGGTTCGTTTACCAAGGAAACGCCATTATGACTACAACAACACAAAGCTGCATAGTCATTTTCTTCCTCCGCAGTTCCAAGCCTTGCTCAAAAGTGTACAGATACCGCGTGCCAGCGCAGAGGTTTAGGAGCCCACACCCAATTTTTTGGTAAGGAGGGGGGGTGGGGTGACCTCTAGCTGGACATACTTTAACTTATTGCTTATTTTTCACGATTTATTTTATGAAAAGTGTTCAGAAGGTGTGCGATCAGTTCGAGTAGTGGTATTTTCGTCATCTTCGTTTTCTTATAGTAATTATTCATCGCAGATGCTTTGATTAAAATTTTTAAAGAAGAAGTTTTGCCTGCCTCTTTGGTAAAAAATTTTTAGAAAAATGCTTCTAGGTTGAATTACATTTGATGAACTCTTCCCAAAATTTAGAAATAATAATTTTAATTCATTCTGATGTATTTCTCTGATATCCGTTTTCTGTAACGCATAATATGTAAACAAAACACCTGATTAGACAAAAACAAAATTTACTTATGGTGTAACGCATTGAAATTGGATAATTGAGCTTAAATCTTTTCACATTTATAAAGGAAGAGGAGCACATACGCCTTAACTGGAACAGAGAAATGGAACGGTCCTTACGTAAAATGAAGAAAAGTTGTGCACATATTGTTGGTTCTGTAAACATGCTAACAAAAACTAAACTAAACTAAACTAAACTAAACTAAACTAAACTAAACTAAACTAAACTAAACTAAACTAAACTAAACTAAACTAAACTAAACTAAACTAAACTAAACTAAACTAAACTAAACTAATCTAAACTAAACTAAACTAAACTAAACTAAACTAAACTAAACTAAACTAAACTAAACTAAACTAAACTAAACTAAACTAAACTAAACTAAACTAAACTAAACTAAACTAAACTAAACTAAACTAAACTAAACTAAACTAAACTAAACTAAACTAAACTAAACTAAACTAAACTAAACTAAACTAAACTAAACTAAACTAAACTAAACTAAACTAAACTAAACTAAACTAAACTAAACTAAACTAAACTAAACTAAACTAAACTAAACTAAACTAAACTAAACTAAACGATTTGAGTGAAATATCGCTTCGCCACGGACAAAGTTGTGGCCGCAGATGTAAAATCCACAATTACATGACTGGCGAATGGATGGAAAACACGCGTTTTGAATGAAAACCGCAAATGACGTCAAAATGTTAAGACAACCAAATCACCTTTTGTTGACGCAGCCTCGTTTAAGCAGCCCATAGAAAATGATATTGTTGAATAGCCTCTAACTGGAATATATACACATGTTGCTAAATTAAATTGTTGACAAAAACAAAGGCGATATGGCGGCGACATTTGCACACAAAAGATACGGATTATACGAGCATTGAAATTTAATTAACCTTGACTGAAGTCTGACTGAAAGGAAAATAGAGAGTGCTTGCAAAACGAATTTGATCGAAGGTGTTAACTGTAGGCAGACTGCTTCATAGATAATCAACAGAACAGCTGAATCAACATGAAGAGTTAGATAAATGGCCTAGACAAGAAGCGCCATCAGAATGGAACGTCAACATGAAAACGGCATAGACTCCAGCTGCAACTTGAACAACGGTATGAAAACTGTACATGAGCAATTGTTAAGTGGTCGTTTGCATTGTCCTATTATGCACGGGTCTGACTCCACAAAATCTGCAAAGAGAAAACACTAAGTCCTACATCCGCGGCAGAAGTTTTGATTCTGACGGGGAAAGTCTGTCTATTAAGGTGTCCATGCATGTAGTTAATCGCTTTAAAGTTTCTACCCTTAGTCGTATTACCCCAGTTTTTCGCGTTAAAATACTTCTGGCGACATTGACCAATATGCAGAATGTATACCGGAGCTAGCTATAGCAATTTTTTTCTCTGCAAGACTTCTAGACCTTGCATGGGTTCACGTAGGGAATCTCACGGAGTCGGGATAATGGCTTTTAAAATCATGCAAGATATCAGCGACTTACGCTATACAAAATTCTACAAATTGAGCAAAGCTATAACTGGTTAAGCATAGAAATAACTTGGAGATACATCAATCAATTTTTTTTGCAAAGCATCATAAAATTCTAAAGTAAGTTACCTGAAGTGATTTTCAACTGTGCAGCAGAATCACATTTTGAAAAACCTTAGGTTAGCTTCTATTAAAGTGCAAATAAAATTTCCAATTTTATCGGCTGTAAGTCCTGTAACCCCCCCCCCCCTCCCCTCTTATTACTTCATCTCCTTTGAGACAGACACCACTAGCCCTCTAATTGCTTACTATCATCCCCATATCATCATTACCATCCTTTGTTCTTATTTTCCATCCTTAATTATTATTGCTTTGTATCAGGTTTGCCCCAATTTGAGTAATTGTTTTTATCTAAATATATTTTTTATACATTATTTATGTGCCCTGTCAACTTATATATGTAGAAATAGAAACTCAGAAAAACTTTCAAATTGTAAACAGTTTTGCTTTTGGTTAATCATTGATATTCAGAAATAAAGTGAAAACGAAATGTCTCATAAGTTCAAACTTTTTTCTGAGCCACTTTCATTATTTTAAAATTTCTTTGTTAAGGGAGCATTAAAAAAATTTACATGTATATACACCAAGTGCAGCATGCAATGAGGTGTAACTGATATCAGTAAGGTATACCTTTCAAAAACTATCAATGCCTTATTTGCCTGGTGGTAAAAACAAAAAAATAGTCTGTGATTTTGCCTTTCCTAAATATAATAAAGTAGCAAAATAAATAAAATGTTTTGAAGGCTGGTCATTTCCCATTGTTTTTCTGGATCATTTTTATTTCTACTCCCAAAAGGGACAATTGAGGCATTTAGAAGGTGGGTTGGAATGCAGGTAGGTAGGTACAATGTCTCTAAAGAAGGAAACTTCAACATTTTTTTAAGGTTTGACATCTAAGGAAAGATCTGTTTTCTACTAGTTAGTGGGGGTTGAATAATCTTGATATCTGCGGTGGCCTGCTAGTTAATAGGAACATGCTGCAAGCAAGGCAAATTGCATTTATTGCAGCATTTTTAAGGTGCTTCTCGCATACTTTCCGCAGTGCTTCTTGCATACTTTCCACAGACCAGTAGATGTTCAATTCATGTAAATTATAATTTTAGATTTTTGATTTCATTGATTACATTGATTTGAGTGTTTTTAGGTTAAAAAACATTGCTGGTGTCTCTTAATAATTTTATCATAAAGGCATACCCCCCCCCCCTTCTCAGGCAATCGTTTTTATTTCAATTAAAACTCTGGTATTATTTTAAGAGTGCTTCTTATGGAATTATCATCCATTTCATCATTTGTTAGCGTTCCGGTTAATATTATCAAGCTTTCTGCTTTGAAATAGATTTCATTACATGCTTTCACTTGCAGATGAAGTCCACAGATCTAGTTATTGCCCAACTTTCTTTTTTAAATATCTTTTCAAACTCTTTAGCAGCTGTACCTTGATTATTTTACAGGAGAGAAGAGTCAGCAATCTTCACAGAAAAGTCAGCCATCAAGAGTAAGGAGATTGTCGAAGCGACTTTCTGCATACTTCTGTGAGTTTAATTCATTATCATTTTGTCTCTTTAACCTCTAAACTTACTGATTCTTTTGTAGCTCCTTAAAACACCCTTGCTTAAGTTGCAGAATGAATGGTACCTCTACCTGTCCCTCATACCCCACCCACCCACGCATCAGTTTGAGCCACCAAATAGTCTCTGAAATTGGCCTGAAGTTATGTCTAACAGATACGGTGTAATTCCCTTATAAGCCCTAACTAATACCAAAAAAGGCTTCAAGTAAACCCTAACACCCCTGTCAATGTTGGACGCGCGGAATTTTAATTGCACGCAATTTTCATGTTTTTCTAACTTATCTTTCAGCTTTTGTTCGCATAGATGAGCCCAATGAGGTATGTATACTCAATATTAATTAAGGATCAGATCTTTGAAAATGTTCTTCATGATCATTACACCTTTTATCAGGTGCTGTTTGGGCTAACAGTCAATATTCAATAAAAAAGTTGTGATAAATCATTGAAAGGTGAAAGCTAGAAGGCAGATGTCCGTGTTTGCTGTTTGCGAGCTGTGCAGGTTTCTTTAATCAGCAGGTTGATTTCTTATTGACTCCGATTTATGATTTCGTACTTGCAAATTCGGATTTGATTAAAGCAATCTTGTAAGCAAGCTTACTTGGATATATAGTTTGCGTTGGTGGTCGTTGCTTAATTTTTTGCTTCAATGCGGCGTTATTAAACGAGGTAATTTATTGTTTGTTTCATCTTATCGTATTTTCATTATGTGCTGTTTTTCGTGGGGATCAATGGTTAACGAGCCTTGATGCAAACTTGTCGTTCTTAAATTAAGGCCAGATGCCGAATTTTTCACAATCTTTTCAACAAGTTTAACGGACTAATCCTTGCACCAATTTTCTTAACTAATCAGGTCAACTCGACCCGAAACCCTCATAGTTGCTTAAGACTAAATTATTTTAATCACAAATCTGCTATGCAAGCTGGCAAGCAAATAGATTTGGAAAATGAACCAAAATGAAGGCCATAGGTCAAAAAGAAGAAGAATATAGCCTTGTTTTCTAGTTTTCTAAAGTTTGTTGTAAAAGGGATGGAAATGCTCGTGTATAAGTAGATCCAATTTCTAATACCTCCCTGCTCACGTGAAGAAGAAGCAAACTGGAGCATGTATCTTTCAGGGCCAAGCAGTTTCGGGTCGAAATTAGTGGGACTGTTGTAATAAATAAAACACCAGTATGTGTTAGCAAGTTCCTAATGTCCTGCTGGCTGAATTCTAAACCATCTCAAATATTCTGCTTAACTGTGCTTGATTTATTAATGCTCCTATAAAGTAACCGACCGGTTAAGACATTGCGGCGCTAGCCCACACACTATTCCGGTTTTTAGCTCAAAATCCTCGGCTTTTAAATGCATATTAATGCACCTCATATTTATACATCTGCTTCAACCTGGTTTGATTCACTCAGGGCGAATACAATTTCATCAGACGGGAGCGGGCTGATTCGATTCACTCGAGGCGAATAGCATTTCAGCAGAAGGGAGTGGGCATATGGCGTTCAGAACGAGTAACTCAAAGCGGCGTTTTCAAAACATTTCGCTGAGGAATGCCTACGTAACTTACTGCCCACTTGTAAAAACATTCTTTGAACATTTTCCAAGTGTTCTAAAACTGGAAACAGTGATACAGAATAAACGATGACTTTTTCATTCTCTTAAGCTACGTTCACGCGAGCAAAAATGGATCGGATCCAAGCTAGCTAAATATTTCGGGGGTGAGGGGCTAAATTTTAAATTGCTACAGCATTTCCTTTTTTGTATTACTTCTATTGTTTTATCATTTTTTCTAGGGGGTACTAAGCCCCCTTCTGGCCACGGGCCTGGTCGGATCTAAATTGGATCGGATCTACTTTTGGTACGGATACACCTTGCGTTTACACGACATATCGCAGATCCGATCCAGTTCTGGTCCGCTATTCGATCTACTTGTGGATCTCTTTCAAAGCAGCTCCAATTTATATCCGTTTCTAAAGTAGACTGGGTCCAGTTTAGATCCGACCCACTTTTGCTAGTGTAAACGTAGCCTTAGAATAACTTGTGACATTCCCCTTGTATCATTTACCTTGATGATTTTGGAGGAACAGTCTTCGATATGTACTGCGATAAACATTCTACTTTTGTTTTCTGCAATCTTCATTCAAATTCATTATTTTTTAAATGAATCCTTGTTGCAACAACATTATCCTGAAAAATCACCAGGCTCGCCCAGTTCTATCAAAGAGGAAGATGAGATTGATGGCTTCAGTACCAACCCTTAAAAACCTGAATTTTTGTCCATCACCCATCAACTCATGGTGAATCAATGCTTTTGAAAAATTTGCTGTAGTCTTGTTATTAGCATTATTTCTGCATTGGCTTGGAACCACGATATTCAAGCGTTCAAGATTAAAAGAGAAGCTCCGTTTTACTGTAAAGCTCGATGTGTTAACCTTAATTACCTGTCAGTCAAATGCAACTGTTAGCATAAATCAGGTCGCAATTTAATCTTCCATTCTGCTTACTCTGTATTTGGTTTTACGCCTAAATCTCGTGGTTTTGAAGAACGCCGCTTATCTCCTTGGTTTCATTAAGCCTGGATATAGTTTCATTATTCAAGGCTTCAATTTTGATGTCAATTCTGCAAAATTAAGACGAATCGCTCCACGTTTTTAAGAATTTCTTAGATACCCAACTGCGTGAAATATGTCAATAGATACCAAACCGCCCCCTATTTTTAGATTCCCCATGACGATGTAAAGGGGCTTTTACCTGCATCCCCTGATCGCAGTTCCAAACTCGAACACCATATTTTCGAATCCTACTTCAAAGGAGACTACCTCTCAATTCTTATGACAGAAAAAATGGCCCTTAATTACCGAAAAAGGAAAATATTTCACTCCCTCCGTCAGGACTTAGTGCAGAGACCTACAGATCATATTTTTGTATTTGTTATGTTTGTATCAAACAGGTCGATATCGTTGAATCCGTGATAGGTTTTCCAATCTAACAAATTCTTAGTTTTTGATTAACGATACGATACCTGCTTAAAATGTATTTGTGATAAGGGATGTCTGAACTGGGTGCAACCAATTAGTCGCAGTAGAACACAATTGTGTGTTTAAAATTCCCTAACAGGCATAAAATGCTCCACCACGGGGGGATGGCTAACGCTCCCCGACAGGAGGGCTACACCCCTTGCCCCCCCCCCTCTGGCGCCACCCCTGTCATTATTTGCCGAAATAAAACGAAATATAGAAGGACACATCCAACGCACTACGCCCCTGTTTTGTTTCCAGTCAGACCAGCCTGTTCCATAGTATGGCTGTTTACCCCTATCGCTCCTTAATAGCCCGAGATGTGGTCAAAATATGAATGGAAAAAAACAGGTCGGCTATGAATTAGCCCAGTTAAAAATTCTTGGTCTGGTTGAATTGATTTTTTCTCCTTGAAAGAGCTTAAAAGCACAGAACTGTTTTAAATGCTTGTTAGGTGCTCATGAGAAAATGAATATTACAAATGGAAATGATTCTTCTGACGAAAATCAACACCAGATGCGATTATCTCTTTAAAAATCCGCTATTGTACTTCCTTCTCTGACGCATGGATGGTTGATTTGATAAGTAATGCCATGCGCTCCTTTTTCCCATTCGGTTCCTGATTCGCTTCTCTTTAATTCCATTCTGTGTGCTAGTATCGAGTCAAGCTGACGACAGCGAAAAATTACGTCAAATTCACGTTTCTTACTGTTTTTTTATGCGAATTACGCATAGCCCCAAACCTCGATAACCTCATGGTTTTTATCAACTGTCCTTCTAACAAACACCTGTCATTCCCAAATAATTAATTCAAACCTTGGTTGGATCATCGCTCATTCAAACCTCAATCAGACTAGGCTCCGATCACTAGCTACACTCGCCTCGTTGCTGCGCACAATGAAGTCGAAGAAACCACTTTATCGGAGGATTTTTAAGACAGTGAGTTGCCCATTAGGGTGCTTAGCTATATCTTAATGTTTACATGCCTTCTAAGACACTGTTGCAAATACTTATCGTTCTGATTAACCATTATGATGTAGTTTTTTATTTGAGTCCGAATCGTGTCTAGCTGGTGAAGCTTTAGAAAAGTTACAATTTAACAATACTATATTCGATTGCTTAGCTTGGGAGGGGGGGGGGGGCTCATAGCATATCGTTCATCTGGTAATGTACCTCTAAGGGCCTAAGGGCTGTCATTATTTGCAAAGGTAGTTTTCGATAATGTCCTTAAAGCGGATAGGAAGTTATGTCATATTAAAATATTTCAGTGTAACGTTACTTGAAACCCAATTCACAATTTACTGTATCTGTTAATACGGCATATCATATGAAATCACACTATATCATATCATCTCATATCATATATCATATCATATCAATCATATAACATATCACTCATATATCATATCGTATCGTATCGTATCGTATCGTATCGTATCGTATCGTATCGTATCGTAATCATAATCTCAATCCATTTTTCTGCAGCTATAAACTGGCCTAATTATTTAACAAGATCCCTAGCACCTCTTGCAACTGCCAAGTATTGAAATCGCAACAGACGCTGGTTGCAAAAATGCCTATCGCATGTGATAAAAACTGTTTCTAATCGATGGTCAATTTCTTTTCAGCTTACAAGCTCTCACCAGGACGTCGCCTCGACATTTGCGGACGAATCTAAGCCACGGTTTTTTCTGGGCAACTCAGAGATGCGCCGTTCACGCGCCATGTCCGAGTCAGACTCGTTGCGAAGGAAGAAGAAGGAAGAGCCGACTGCCAACGGTAATCGTGTTTCCTGTGGAGCTCTCATGAAAGATTATGCAAGTGGCCTAATCGAGGGACCGAAAAACACCCATGCATCTGTCCGGAGAGTGTCATCTATGCCTATTACGTCATCAGCCGCTGTAAGTCATTTAATCAATTCATTTAGATTATTAGGGAAGGTAATATATAGCTTTCTATCCAGGAATTCTAGAAGCGAAAGGCACCCTAGGCCAAGGTCAAATTTGAACTCTTAAGCCTGAGGATTCTTGGGAATTTTTTCGCCTTTTGAGGCAAGGTTCCAATAGCCAAGAAAAGCTCCTGGTTAACTTTCTCGGAGAACTGCACTGGTGGCGGCGATGAAGAAGACGGTGAAGCAATAAAAGAAACGCACCACACTCCGTTTATTCTGAAATCATTGCAAGCTCGAAACCCCAGACCACACCCTATTTCTATTCTATTCCAAGCTTCTCTGATTTGTAATCTACATTTGGTGCTGCAATTCTGACTAAAGGCCTTGTTAAAGCTTCGTTACTCAATGCCAGTTAGCTTAGCAATCGGACTAAAGTATCTGCTTACTTTCATCACTTCGTTAAATTAGTTCTTTTAATGATAAGCCTGGCCACACCCTTGACATTCCTTTGTCCACGTGCACCTGCATTTCAACCTACCCACGTCTTTCTGCAATTAGTTTAAATCAGTGTCTGTAATCTCGTGATCAGTGTATAGATTTTGAAAATGTCTTTTTTTGTAAACCGGATAATTTCTGGAAGTTATTATGCTCTTTCACTTGCAAATGATGACTATAGCAAGACGAGTGCGCCTGCATGCAGTGCTTCAAAGTTTTGTGGTCATGTTAATGCTTGTGACTAGATGAAGTTAACAGGAAGAGCAGCTCGCGAAAATCCGACTTTACGCGAAAATCTGCTAGTTGTTCGAAGAACGTATCAATTTTTTGGGCAGCGTTTGCCCGAATTGCAGTGACAGGACATCAAGTAAATGTCGAAGTTGTTCTGGAGACTTTCTAGCCATGGATTCAAGGTATCGTTTAGAGTTAAGCCAAAAATTATCCACCTCCTTATAAGTTTAGATGATAATGTAAGAAAGATTCAAGAATGGTGCACAAACTTTATCAGGCCTAGATATTCAACTTCGATCAACTTTCTTCAATGAAAAATAACGGTTATTGGATTATATTTTCAAAAGCAATGTTCGTCATATTTTAACGGTGGGACTGTCAAGTTTCCGACCTTCACTATAATGTATTGCGGAGTGCTGTTTGTGCGATGCGATACAATACAATACAATACAATACAATACAATACAATACAATACAATACAATACAATACAATACAATACTATTCAATACAATACAATACAATACAATACAATATAATATAATACAATATAATACCATACATAACAATGCAATACAATACAGTACAATACAATGTAATACAATACAATACAATACAATACAATACAATACAATATAATACAATATAATACCATACGTAACAATGCAATACAATACAGTACAATACAATGTAATACAATACAATACAATACAATACAATACAATACAATACAAGACAGTACAATACAATGTAATACAATACAATACAATACAATACAATACAATATAATACAATATAATACCATACATAACAATGCAATACAATACAGTACAATACAATGTAATACAATACAATACAATACAATTCAATACAATATTATATAATATATTTGGGAAAATGTAAGCCCCTTATTTAATGACAATCCTGTGTAATATACAGGCACAATGTCATGCTGCTACGAAAATTTCACCTGTTTTTGCAGATGGAATTCTAGTACAAAATAAGCACATTTTACTTAGAAAAGTTGACCATATTACACGAAATTTTGATATTGTCGTGTGTTTTGACTAAGTATCATAGCAGGGAGTCACCTCTCTTACTGATATTGGGATTTCATTTCATGAACACGCGTTTCAGCCAATGTAACAAATATTGGACTATGATGTTTTGTACAATGAGAAATTTCTGATTCTTGTCGGTGTGTGCTCATGAATGATTAAAATCAGAAGCCACATATATTTACAGAAAGTTTAAATACATCGTGTCAAGCGGAGAATGGAAAGTTATGAGTTAGCTTTTATAACGAATAACACTCGGAAGTCGCTTTATTCGAGAATTCTTTCAATGTTATCATGCACTAAGGGGAGAAATAGAGTGCAAGAAAACAGACAGATTATGGGAAGGCCGCCTATCAGGAGAAGGTTTTGCATAAGTTCAAAGAGTGGTATAACGGTGAATTGATTTTTAATTTTTCAAGATAATTTTTGAAAGGTTGATATGTTTTGGTGCGATCAGCTATTGAAAATGTGTTTGTATTTTTAAGAGGAGATAGCCTCTCGCTGTGAAATATCCAATTAATGCCTTCAACTGTAGAAATCGTTCCTTAAACTTTAAAATCTTTCCCATTTCTGTAATCTGGCATCATAGATTCGTACATACATAGTTTGTTCCCTGCGAATTGCCAGCTCCGTGAAGGACTCTTCTTGGTAGGCTAGGCCATGCGTTCCAAGTAGGACCAGACTTAACAATCCACAAGGAAAGCCTGTACTCAAACGAGCCCATTTAGACTCATTTACAGAAGATAGACAAACACCAAAGAAGTTGGATAATGGAAGCGCCAAGGGGGCAAAAGGAAAGACTGCATCGGGTCACCAATGGTATTTTTAAAAATGTGTCATCTTGTTGTCTATACAATGACAGATATCACAAAAATGTTCTGGGAGACTCGGCTGATAATTTTCATAGCACAATGTAGTTATGATTTTTCTTGTTAAACAAAAATTTGAACTACAAAATAATGTATTTAGCAAGGTACCTGTACACTTTATTGTAAAAGTTTTTCCGCTTCAGCTTCGAAGAAAACAAGGGGAGCAGAGACTTTCTACTCTGTTGCCGGTTACAAAACGATGCTTATACATTAAAAATTGTTATTTAAATGTTTGCTTTTTCATCGGATCAAGACTTGCCCAGTTGCTGAGACCAACATACAGGTTTGCCTTGCTTGTCGCATAGTTCAGGAAATAAGTTCAACATTTCTTACGACTTAGAAGCTCTTATCAAACCTTCCTTTGGCTACTAAGAGACGAAATAGGTCGTGATCTGGATGTGACATTGTAAGTTATTTTATCGTTGTTAGTGCGCTTTTCATGTGCGGAATTCTAGTGTTTTCTGGGTCTGTCAGATCTGTTCTATCACAGAATTAATTCGGGAACGGCCTGGCCTCATACAGATTTTCTCGAAGTATGTGAATATTTACAGTTTTGAAAAACAATGATCACAAATTGACATGATATTTAACACGTTGAAATAGTCTTATCAAGAATTTATGCATTGATCTTGGAATCATATATGAATAATTGATGTCCGAGAGGCAATTTCTTATCCTTTTATCGTTAAGTGTTTTACCATAGAGGTTTTTGAAAGGAAATATGGTCAAGGTCAATAGATAAACTGTAACCAACGTTGACATGAATGGCAAATCATTTGAATATTTCTCGATTTTACGTCTTGTACAAGCACCAATCTTACCTATTTTCGCATATATTTTCCACTTCTCTTATCATTCTATATTTAACCATCCTTCTACGAAATGCAAACGTTTTGCCTTTATACAGACACAATTTAATTTTCATTTCGGATTGACAAACCCTCATTTCATCCAAAATGTTAGAATTCAAAGAAAAGAGACATCATGTCATAATATAAGTCAATTATCTTTAGCAGCTCCTCTCTTATAGATGCCAAGCGTTTAAACACATTCCTTCATTGATTCTGGTTTTACTTTAGACAAAACTGAAGAAGGTAGCGTTCTGGTTTTAATGATTTTTGCTATGTCGATTATTCCAATGTCAAAGAAAATCTGTATTGTGATCAATGAAAGGGATGTGTTTTTGAAGGGTTTTGATACGATGATCACAAAATTTGTAATCGATCAACTGCCAATAATCATCATCAAGTGGTAGAAAATCACATATTGAGAATAAGAATACCAATTTAGGAACCTTCAACTTCTTTTTTCCTTTTCTTCCTCTTCTGCTCTCCTGCGCTCTCCTCCTACGACCATTTCTTTCATTTTTCTTCTTCTCTGTTATCTTTTTGTACAACTCTAGCACCCACGTTAATCCGGCACCCACGTAGGCTACCCATTCCGTCACTTGTTGATTGTGCTGGATTTTGCTTATAAACTGAACCATATGCGTTGCCTATGTTGAGATCGTATATCAATTGCAATATCCCATCGGCTTTAGACCTCTTTAAACAGGAAAGAAATTGGAGGATTCTTTTAGTTTTGAGAATAAATCAAGTTGAAGCGCAGATCATTTGAAGGTATTACGCACGTGAATCTGTTAAGTACAGCAAGCGCTTCTGAGCTGAGTAGAGAAACAGAGGATTTCAAAACCACAATGCTCTAGTTCAATTACTCGTTTGACGAGAAACCATTTAGATTAAACTGATTGGCCTTGTTTCTTGTATGGCATGGTAGAGCATGGAATGTGATCAGAAATGCTTTTGATGAGAGGCAGATCTTTGCAGCATCATCTAGTCTTGTTATTGTGAGGGAACTCGCAGCAATGATTCTGTTCAAGAGATTCACAGGGAATTTCGCATTTTGTGTATCAAAAAATGCAAAGTTTAAAAAGGTTAGCAGTTATGATTCGCATTTTACATTCACTGCTTGTTTTTGCTCCTGATAGCGCGCAAGGATGCTCAGCAGGTTGACAATGGTTTCTAGTTGCTGCGTTCCTGCGTTCACGCCCATGCTATACACGAAGTCTTTGTTAGATCGCGAAAGATTCTGCAACATGAAACACGCAAAAGTTGCAAATAGATCGAAATAAAATCGTCATGTATCTCTCTATTAAATTATAAATTTATAAATTATATTTATAAAACTTTTTGTTTCTCTTGCAGCAGTCGTCACCACCTCCATTTGACCGTCTTCATTTGTACGAGAAACTTGATCAGCTTGGTGAAGGATCGTATGCAACTGTTTACAAAGGAATCAGCAAGTAAGTCATAGATCATGCACTCTGTGATTTATTCAATGTATTGCAATTGCTTTGCTTCTGTTCAAGTAGTTTCGTTCGAATGAAACGCAATTTTATCTTGAAGGGATTTTGAAAATTGTGGTTATCAGGGAATTTCCGAACGGCTTCGTGATGCAGATGTTTGAAATGTTTTTATGTGCAAAACTGGAGTTAACGCGTGCTCTGCCCAAAAAGGCGTGGAGAAAATTACTTGACTAAGGGGGTTTTTTGTCAAAACAATTTTATTGGTACCTTTCTACATCATTTATTGACCTCAGATGTCCCGGCAAATTGACAAAAAGGATGATGCTAAATAGCAATTTTCATAGCTTTCCCAGATAACAACAACCTCATATTGAATGTTAGATATAAATAATGGCGCAAAGCGGCAGGAATACGAAGCAAAATACGGCAAAATTTTGATTTATAATCTTGATGCACTTCTTCCGCTTTGCGCTGCTCTTTATGCCTATCATTTTCACACATCGTCGCAAGCATTCCTCGATTGAGAATCCAGTAGGCAGCCTGCTATTATGGTCTTTACTTTACTTGCTATATGTGAATGGGGACATTGGTAAATATCTCTACACAATTTCACATTTTATCTTTTATATAATAAGGTCTTGCCACAATTTTCATGATTCAATTGCCACAGTCCAAAGTCAGGAAAGATTAAAAGGTATTAGAGACACTGAGCAATTAGAATCAATTAAATATCGGGGTACCAATATTAATTGCCTGCATATGGTCTCTAACTAGCTGAAAGCGGAATGTTTATGAGCTCAGGTACAAGGCGGAATAGATGAAATGTTTTTAAGTTGTTATATATCTTATTTGATCATATGGTTAAAAATTTGTCAAAACACTTTTAAGTCAGTAAAATGTTACCGCTGACGTAAATTAGCGATACGCGCAATCTTTTATACAAGCTTACTTACTAGATTAATCAAAGACTTAAAAACGCTAGAAATTAAGAACAGATTTAGAACATGCGATTTTGAGAAGATATACATATCATTATACTTCTCATCTTGATTACCTTTTGCTTCTGTTTTTGCAACACGCAAACTTGATTGTTTTTATAGATGATGTTTTAGAAATATAGTATGTTCGTTATTTTGTAGAAATTACTTATATGTACACACAGATTTTGATTGTAAGGCTTGGGAATAAAAACTAACCAATTAAGAGAGGTTTTATGTTGTAATGTAGTTGAATGTTTAACAATAAGTTTCCATTGTTATTATTAGAATCAGATCATTAGAATTAGATCTAAAACTTTTTGTTATTAGAGTGAACAACATGTTCGTTGCGCTGAAAGAGATCAGGCTACAAGAAGAAGAGGGTGCACCGTTCACCGCAATAAGAGAAGGTTAGTGACTTTTTAGTATCAGGAAACACCTCTATTAAGTACTTTACTCTAAACGATTTTGATTTAGGCATTCCATTGATGAATGCCTGGAAAGCTTTTTAAGCAAACGAGAGGTCTCCGAAAACACCTGACAACGGTCCAAGGGGGTGTGTGTGGGGGGGGGGGGGGGGGGTTGGAAGGCATCAGGATTATTCGTATGCTTTTTTGTTACCACCATGGAGCGTTTTTTATTTCCAGCATTTACCTTATTTTCAACCTCATTTCTAATTTCAGCCTCGTTGCTGAAGCAGTTGAAACACGTAAACATCGTTCGCCTCCATGATATAATTCACACAAACAGAAATTTGACACTTGTTTTTGAATATTTGGTGAGTTTAATTTGACACTTGTTTTTGAATATTTGGTGAGTTTAAAATTTCATTCTATCATAAATTTTTTATTATTTTGCCCATCTCCGATAAATATCTTCTATTCTACAGTGCCTGTCAAAAATTTCGGAAAAACATGTTTTTTTTTGTCAATGCATTCTCACCCCTCCCTTCCTATATAATGTTGTAATATTTTATGGATATGAAGAGCAATGAGGATATGAGTTCAGAAAGTGCATCAGAGGTCTGGTTATATGCTCATCATTCTTTCCAGTATTGTTTTAGGGGAGAAGTGGGCACTCTCCATGTGAAATGGAACAATAAAGCGAAAAATTTGTGGCCAGCGCCTTATTTATAATATATCAATTAGTTATTAATTGAATTAGGTATTAAGGACTAACTATCAACATAAAACCTACGGTGTAATTCAATTATTTAAACTTTCTTAACAGAGCAATATTTGTCAAGATTCCTTTGCAATGTTTACTTAGGCAGTGTTGCTTAACTGCAGTGAACAAGAATCCAGATTTCCGAATAGTTCTAATTTCAGAAAATAATACGCCATAGCCTCGTCTACGGTCTATGTTTTGATAAGAGAGAATGTTGCACCATAGCCTCGCTTGTACATATCATGTGACGAGACGACAGGAAATTCTTCTTATTCACAAAACTTACCCCTTAATTCATCAAGTGCAGCCAGCACGGAGGCGCTCTTACGTCGGTTTGAAGGAAATCGCCCATTTTTCGATCAATCTCGTCTAGATTTTGAACACAATGAAGAACTAAAAACCCCTCTTCATGATTCATTCCTCTAATGTATTCGTAAACGGTTAGTAATGCCTTCAAAAGTTTATTTTTATGTCCCTTATATTTTTTGTTCCTGTGTCGTGACGTGGCACTTAATAATTTTTTTGAAACTTCATATCATCATCATTCAATAAAATACAAGTGTAAATCTCGCTAAAGTTAGGTAGTTTACATCTGACTACTAATTGTTACAAAACGTTTAAAAAAAATAAAGATCGTTCAAAAGTTTAACAGTTCAGGCTTGTTCCATTGCTTGTTTCTGCAGCAAAATATGTAATATGTGCATCTGAGCGCGATATTTGTGACTTTGTAGTGTAATGTAGTTTCTATGGTTGATGTCTATTTTTAAATCTTGGAGCATGTCAAGAAAATCGGAAGACAGAGAAGAGAAAACACCTAATGTGCTTAAAGAGAGATTTATAAATCTGACGTCTTTGTATTCTTGTTTTTAAGATCTTTTATTAATAATAATAATAATAACGAATTTTTTAACAGGATAAAAACTTCAGCAATTGCAGAAATTGCTGTTATCAATGTTTTTATTGTAAAAAGAAAAGAAAGGTCCTTAAAAAGAAAACATAAAAACATAAAAAAATTACAATCGTAGGTCTAAAAAGCAGATTTTTAGGAGAAATATTTTTTCTGGCATAAATAATTAACAAATCGGCGTGCAGTCAGCATTACAAAGACTTGTTGAAGCTCATGTTTTTTGTGAATTCGAAATAATTACATCGAAAAAATCATTGTTTGATAATGTTCTTTGACTTTTGTTGCTGTTATATTTTCCGATATTTTCTACTTTACGGCGCTTTGCATGTGAACATTTAGTTAGGCGCAGTTTTGCAAAAAACATCCTTTTTTAGATAACAACAAAAAATTCACTTGCAAATGGATAGAACTGTTGTATAATCGTTTCTCGATAACAATTTATTTCCCAGAATGCTCAACTAGGCTTCTTCTTATGTTTGGGTTAGGAGTATTGTATTTTCTTTAAGAGCCTGAGTAATTATTTTATTCCATCCAACATCAAAAAGATTTACGGGACGTTAATTTACTTGCATTTCTATAAACGGAAATCTTTACCTTAGAAACAGGCTTTTTTTAGTAGCATCGATGCTACCCCCTGCGAATTTTGCCTTTGTAGAAAGGCTTCATGTAATTTTGTTGATTCAATATTTTTTCAGCATACAGACCTATGTCAATATCTCGAACGATATCCGGACGGCCTAAAGGAGTACAACGTTAAGGTAAACGGATTTGTTGACATATTTATTTTGTAAAACCACAATGGAGTCCACATTCAATCATTATTAACTAACAGCTTTAGTATACTATCACTTAGGAGCTCTTCAAGTTGCCGATGGAAACATGATGCAGAATTGAATATGCTACTAAGGATTTTCTGATACCAAGACAACGCTCTTCAAATTCAAGGATTTTTTTATTTTTAAAAAGATTGCTTATGATTTGAGTGCCTGGGCAAGCTCAGTTACATGGCTACAAAACTGCGCGAGTTAATTATTAAGATCTTGAATTGATTGTATTATTATTATTTAACTCTAAAATGAGGAGTTTCTCTTAAAATATTCATCCTTTTTGAAAATATTCCTGAGCTATTTGGAAATCACCATGGACAACTATTGGTTAAGAAAACTACTATAAGCTAAAAATTACTGTGAAAAGGAATATCAAATATATGATGCATCTCATTGGTTTAATCAATAGAGAGAATGATGCATCTCATTGGCTATTTGCTTTGACCAATCAGCGCCCAGCAATCGCTAACTTCCATGAAAGGCCTAAGTGAAAAGGCGAATTTTCTTCTTGTTTAACCCATTTTCTTCTGTTGTCATTGGATTTAAAGTACTTTGTATTTTTTTACAGTTGTTGTTGTTTCAATTGCTGAGAGGCCTGTCCTACATTCACAAAAGACGAATTCTACACAGGTACAAGATTTTTTAGCTGGAAATTTTAATCAACTTCTGTGAAATTTTTAATCGTTTTTACTCGATAGGATACCAATATTAATGATGCAAGTCTTGAAATTGCTTTTTTCAATGTTTTTAGAGATTTAAAGCCACAAAATCTTTTGTTGAGTGAGCAAGGGGATTTAAAGTTAGCTGATTTTGGTAGGTCGTTCACTTCAATTTCAGTTTCAAAATCAAAACTTATTCCCGTTCAATCAACCAATGTTCATTGCAGTAAGCTCCATTACATTATGTTTAGAAGCGCCCCACTGTATTCTGAGATTATTTTTATATTGTTTAGTTAAGTTGATAGCTGGCAATTCAGAAGAATTAGTAAAATCCTTTCTTCTTTAGGCCTCGCTAGATCAAAAACAGTTCCTTCGAGGACATATTCAAACGAAGTCGTTACACTCTGGTAATAGATATTTTCATTTTCTTTTATCAACCACGACTGTGTGGTATTTTTACACTTTTAAACTTTCCTAACGTCCGTTATAATTTTCAGCAATGAAGATATTATGAATAATCCCTGTACGGCTTATCTGTATTTCACTATTTGTTTTTATTTTCATCTCCATACATTTTCAAGGTATCGTCCTCCAGATGTCCTATGTGGATCCAAAACTTATTCAACATCTTTAGATGTTTGGTATGTTTTTCTGGTTCCTACACAATAATTGTCTATTTTTCTGTCCTACTTTTCTTTTCCTAATTTTTTTCAACGTGTGTTAGGGTTGCTGCCATGTGGACTTTTCTTCATCCATCTTCAACCTCCTTCTTAACTGCTTCAACTGCACGCATTTTTTAAAACTGCCTTTCCACCTTTTGCTGGTCTTTCTACTTTACATTTCCTTAAGACTGTCATCTCTAAAATTTACTTACAGAACTTCCTTCTTCTCTGCTTCCCACATGTCCGATATCGCCTTTTTCTGTTCCACTCCAGAACTTCATTATAGCCGTCACTTGTGTTTACCTTTTTCATCCAGAGTTTAGTCTCGTATTGGAGGAACAAGGTTTATAAGAGAAAACTAGGAGTCACTAGATGCTGTTCCTTGATTGTCAGCATTTGGCAAAAATATTTTTACAATTCTGTGAAATGTCCACCTTTACAATGGCAATACTTTTTTGGTATTCCATGATACATCAATTGTATCCACATTATTCTTGCATAAAAGGAGATAATTCTCGTTGCAAGATTTCAACTTACCATGTTTACTTTTTATAAAGGTTTGTTTCTCCTTTTTGTAGGGGAGTTGGTTGCATATTCTTAGAAATGTTGACCGGATTTCCGATGTTTCCTGGAACCAAAGGTGTTGAAGATCAACTTGATAAAATATGGAAGGTAGCCGAAATTACTTCCGCTGGATTCCTTCTCTAACAAATTTGATGTGCATTTTCAAATTAGATAAATGAGGAAATATAAATATGAATGAATAATCTAAATGAGTTTTATTACTCAATTAAGTGGTGGAATAAACGTATTGAGTTACATTGATTTGTATGTAGATCTATAGATATTTAATGATAAGCCTTGGTTTGGAATGACTAGCGCATAATGAGCTCGAATGATAAAATGGGTTGTAAATTAAGAATCGTTACGGTAGCAAGCAAAACTACCGAGAAAAAATTATTTTGATTCAAATGCTGATTTTGATGATTTATTCATATTTTGAATTGTTTGTTTTTTTCAGGTTTGCGGGTCTCCTGATGACGATTGGTGCAATACATATAAACTTTTTTCTAAAGGTGAATTTCAAACAGATTAAGTGTACTTTAGCTTCTAAAATCATTACTTGCAATTAATCTAAAATCTGTGATTAATTGACTACTTTTTATTCGTTAAATTCACTGTTTCTACTGTACACAATACCTAGCTTGCAGATTAATGTGCAATGGTATTAGAGTGAAAGATAGATAGAATGCTCTTTTATAATATCTTTTATAAAATATTTAGGGAGCAGGAGAGAACTGGAGGTTAGAAAATCTACCATAAATTTTACTGTCCTCTCAAATACTATTCATTATCACACCTATTAAAACTGCTTATTGATGATCAACTTGGTTTCTATTCTCCTTTATTAGCATATATTTTTCATCCATTTTTTATATCTAATTTTGCAGATGATTTTAGCCAATACCAAGGCAATGAACTCAGCTGTTTTGTGCCCAGGTAATTTTCAAATATAATTATTCATTAGCTGTTGCTTTTGAATTGTATAATTTCTGTTCCTCTCTAAAACTAAGAAAATAGTGATCATCATGTTTCTGAGCTTGCATGTAAATAAGTTCAGAATTTTTTATAAATTTTTTTCTTTTTAAGTTTCATTTCATGAATTTTTATCTTGTAACATTCAGGTTAAAGGATATCGAAGGTGCTGAAGATATTGCTTCAAAAATGATCCAGGTTCGTGTTCATTGTTCAAAAATTAGTTCTTTTGATATTTTGTTTTTTTCTTATTTAATTTTATTTGGATTTCTTATTTAATTGTCTAGCCTCGTTTTTATTTTCAGTGTCGTCCAGAAAGGAGGCTGACCTGTGACCAAGCTTTGCATCACAACTATTTCATTGATTTACCAAAGGAATTATACATACTTCCAGATTGTATGTGAATTACATATTTTATCTTATTTTCTATTTTATATATTATATTATATTGTATTATATTATATATTATAATGTATTGTATTGTACTATATTTCATTATATTATATTATATTATATTTATATTATATTATATTATATTATATTATATTATATTATATTATATTATATTATATTATATTTTTATATATTATATTATATTATCATTATATTATCATATCATATCATATCATATCATATCATATCATATCATATCATATCATATCATATCGTGTTGTGTCATAATAAATTTTAATATATGATATCCATTATACTTTATTTATTATGTTTATATCATATTTACAGCCGTCTCAATATTCACAGTTAAGGGTATAACCCTGGAAAAAGAAATTGAAAGGTAAACGTGCTTTTTTTACTTTTTATTTTTTGTTACATTGATGGTAAAAAAATTGCTAGAAACTTTTCAGATGTTTATTGACTCCTTCTGCATAATTTTTATTATATTTTCTTTTCTAGTTTGTCATAAATTCTCAGCCGATCATCAATTTTTGACTTTTTTCAGGACACGTCAGAAAAGCGGACCTGGTGATTCTTCAAGAAGTCACGTGCTCTAAAGCATGTCTTAAAGGAAGGCTTTAATGCGGCATGTCATTGGAAGTAATTAAGAAACTGTCCGTTGGAAGATGCCTTACCTAACCTTATACCAGATAATATGCCTAGACAGCTTTTCTTCGTCAATACATTTCGTGGATAATTCAAGTGTTTTTCGGTACAGGTAGCCTTATGATAATAAGGGGAATATGAGTTTAGCAAATATTTCTAGATAATTGAGTCAACTGTTCCGAGAAGGAAGTACTGGTCTTTCGGATAGTGTTCATTGGAATTGATCACAACATAGCTAACATTAGCTAAACCAGCTAATACGTTGACAATATTTTGCTGATTCAAGAAACATTTTCAATCTAGAGCAAATAAAGCTCATCCGCATATCAGGGATAAAAGCATTGTGTTGTAGTTCTAATTCTACTCGTAGCGTGTAGTGATAATGATAGTTATAATTTATAGATTTTAATTGGAAAGTGTCATCGCAAAGACAGCTGTTGCCCCTTTGCTTTACCCTTACAGGGGGCAGGCGTCCCTTCGGCTTTACATAAGCCGCTGCCAATGACATATAAAGGGTATCCTGATAGTATGACCAATACATGTGCTTTACCTTACCCCATTTTTGTAAGTGTTTATGTACTTCTACATAATTATGTAGACCTGCAAGTAACGTCCAAAAATCCTTGTTGTTGAAACAAGCCTGGTTGTTTCACTTCTTTTTGCACATTTGAACTTGCCCTTTCTCTTTGAATTTCATGGGAAAGAGAGTCAGGGCCGCCGGGAGGGAGGGGCAGAGGGGCATTCTGCCCCAGGTCCTCAGTGTCCCAGGGGCCTAATCAACTGATATTAACATTTTTATTTGACGTCTCTTTAGATTCATTCGAGGAACCCTCCAATAAGAGCAGCCTACAATGTTCTAAGAGTACCTCCATATTCAGTTTCCCCAGATTCCCTTGCTTTCTACCCCTTCTGCTCGGCTGCAATCACAGGCATTTTGCAGTATTGCCCCTGTGCCTCGAAAACCTCTCGGTGGCCCAGAAGAGAGTCATTGAATCACTTTGAAATAAGATGCCACTTAATCCTATACTTACACATTTACCTCGCAGATTTTTCTATCCTGCCAAATCCATTGGCGAGGACACATTTGCCCCTGCATTAGCTGGGTTTGCCCCCAGGGTAGGCGAATAAAGGGTGAACCACCCCACACCTGTCATTTAAGGCACTTGCTGTGGACATCTCCAGAAATTGATATTGTTCTGCTTATTTTTAATGAGACTTTGCACCCCTGCGATGTTCTTGTTTTCTAATTGGTTCAGTTTTAAGAACCTTTATACTTTCACGCTTTTAGTTTTTGTTTAAATTCTTAACGTTCGGCTTAGAGCAGTTATTTATATTTGTAAATATATTGTTGTAAATAATTGTTGAAACTTAAAGTGCTTTTTGTTGGGACCTTAGAAAATTGCAATGAAAATAATTCCGCTGTTTTAAAAACGATAACTTCATATACAAACTCAAGATTTTTTTCAGTCTACCTCTGTATCGGAATATCATGCCCTTTGAAGGCCGCACTCGATGTCACCTTTTGTTTTGGAACGTTAATTAGAGCTGCTGGAAAATGATTTCATCGTTTAATGACATTGGTTGGCATTTTGTGCACCCCATCCCTCAAGAAACTGTGCCCGGGGTATGAGAGCCAGCACAGCCCCTTGTGCTATTAGCTCATTTATCATAAATGTCAAGTTGGAAGGGGGTACAGGGAAAAACGAACATCTATGCTGAGGGAAAACATTCCCTGAATGATGATGAAAAGAAATAAAAATGAAATAAAGAAAATTAAATCTTGGGGCAGCATGATGGACCTCTGCAGAGGAGCAAGCCTCTATTCCATGCTACAATACTAACATTGACTCAGTTCACTTGGAAACTGCGGCATCAAAACTCAAACATGAGGAAAATAATAAAATGTAAAAATCAATTTAAATCCGATGAAAATGGGTGATATCACAGAAAAAAGATTATCAAAGCTAAGTAGAGGTATTGGAACGCATAGTGGTAATCTGGTACGAGAAACACCCGTCTATCGTCATGAATCGAGCGATGAATATGTAAGTATGTGATCTTGAAGTTTGGTCAAATGAACATAATAGGCCTCGCTGATATCCCAAGGTCACCGCAGAATATGAATTATTCACTAGGCATAGTAATGAGCATTCAATGCCGAGATTGATTTCCAGTTGAAGTTGATATTTTTCCGCCATCTTTAAGCACATGAAAAGAAGGGCATGCAGGCAGATATAATTTGTAGAAAGTAGATTATTTAAAATCGTACAAAATGTCCTAAAAATATAGGCCTAATTAGAGTTAGAAAGGCCATTAAATCATATTCTAGAAATTTATGCATGAAAAACCGCAACCTAAGGAGTAAATTAAAATGAGAAAACCAGAATTTTTCATCTCGCATGTATTAAAATTGAACTAGAAATATTTCTGTAACCTGATTTCGTTCTTAGGACAGAGCGTCAGTAATTAAGGCGATTGACGGGATGCTAACGGAAGTCAAATAAATATATTCATCTTACTTGCCATTTGCATGTGATTTATTAAATATTTGATAGAAACCTATATTTTATTTATGACTTTTCAGATCAAATAACAATTAATCATTGATATCTATTGGAAAAATGCTTTCTTAAATGTCAAATATTTTTTAACCAAGGCAAATGAAATCACCAGTAATGTCATGTAATTCTGTATGACATAAAGGGACACAAATTAAGGGGGGGGGGGGGTGCACCACCCACTTTTTCTGAGCAAAACTGGTTCACAAATGTTTGATGTATATGCCAATATTTGTATACAAACCTACAAAAAACCTCACCAGACCATATCAGAGGAAAAAATTATGTACCTTGTTACTTTGTTTCATTAGAATGAGAGGCTCCTAGATTAAAAAAAATATAAAAGTTGGTCCAGCTAGATTACATCACTTTAAAAATTGGATATGAATTCCTGGCGATCTGTACCCAAAGCAAAACTTATTCTGGGACACCAGTTTGCAGAGTATAGCCAATCTTAACAAGATCTTTGGTGTGCCAACAGCCCCACACCTCAGGTGCGGGTGCGCTGAAACTAAAAAATTTAGAATTAATATAAAATTATACAGAAAGTTGATACAATATAAGTATAATTAAATTGTATCGAGGAAATAACTTAAGAAGGAGCTCTCTCAACAGGATACACTAACCAAAGAGAGCCCCCCCCCCCCATATTCCAAGATATTATCAGGCGAATTCAGCAAATGAATGCAGGTCAATTTTTCCCAGGACGATTGGTTTCTTCAGTTATGTTGACAATGTGACAGTTTTAATAAAAATGTTTTTTAAATGGTCCCATATGAATAGCAGCCACCCATCAATTTTATTTTATGACTTTTTGTGACATGAAATAGTAGCAGAAGTGTTTTTAGGGAAGTAATGATCCATGAACGACCCATTAAAGGTTTTATTACTAGTAACCAAAAAATTTTCATGTAATCACATAAACTAGAAGGTTGTGGGAAGGTAGCAGAAGAAAAGTAACAAAGAACAGATATGGCTAAAAAGAAGAATGCAAATGCAAGATGAACATTTTAATTTGATCTGTTAAATCACATTAAATACATCATTACATCTTGAAACTTGACAATAAAAGGCCTTGCTAGCTTGATGCCGCGGAAAGCATGTTAAATATTTTTTGAAATGTTCAGAGTGGCACAATTTCCAGATTTTTCTGGAAAATCAGTTTTTTGGCAAACAGTGAAAAATATTCAAAAATGTAATTTGTTAGAGGAGGTTGATACTTTCTAGCTTGACCTTGACCTGTATTGAAGTTTTAGCCCCTTGATACTTTTTCTGGGAGTGTGTTTGCCTGTCTTTGGTATAAATATTATTTTTAGTTGCAATGTCTCAGTCTTAATTTATTTGACACATAATTTATTTGTTTTCAGGGTTTGTTTCGAGACAACAGTGAAGAGTCCCTCAAGGACCTTTTCCTTTTGCGAATCAATGGAACGAATGCAGTTCACCAAAATTCAAATGTTAGAAATGAAAGAATCGAAAGGGAAGATGATTTTGTTCATAAAACCTACTCAACAAAACTTGGGACATTGATCCTTTATGCAGATAGTTTGTATCTCAAGGAGAAAAGGAAGAAAAAGATAGTGAAAAAGAAAAGGAAAACTGAATTTGAAGAAATCGACTTTGAAGGAACTGTAGAAGAACTTGCTGACTGTATTCTCAGATTTGGAAATGTATGTGGAATGGACTTTTTAAACTGTCTGTTTTAGAATTATTTTTAAATTTAATGCCGTTTTTTAATTGATGTGTGAAAGATTTCAACAACTAGCAATATCAGAATTTCTAAGCAGGGGTGTCACTTGAGAAAGGGGAGGTTAACATTTTCTATAGAAAATAGATCTTGGTTTTTTTTAGTTTGATAAGCTTTTGATACAGGAATATTTACAAAATTTCATGAAAAAGTAGAAACCCTAGCATAACTAAGCATCTAAGGCACCGCATTAAGCATTGATATGCACATCTTGGTTCCCATTTGGCCATCATTGGATTGTCGGTCTCTGGAGGGTGTTCGAAAAAATGTACTTTCTGTACGCCTCGGACTATTACAACCTTGTTTTCATGCAGTTTTGAGATTCATTTATTTTGTTGTGGGTTGTAACCCAAGCGAGTCAATTAAACTTTGCGTTCTTTTCTAGGAGAACATCAAATTCTTTGCAAATGAGAAAGGTTTACGAGATGAAAGAATCATCTCTGTTCGTCCCGGATATTCGCCAGTTCGTTACATTGCAAGTGTTTCCAAATTATGGAAACCGGGACAGGTGGAAAAGCTCGTCGAAGAAAAAGCACTGAAGGAGGACAACATCCAACGGTACCATAAAATAAAACTTCCCAAAATTGACGTTGTTCCTTCGAGTGATTATGACCCATTATTGCGTGATAGGCCAAAACCATATTCGCACTTTTCTTTGCCAGAGTTGCTTATGAAAAGGGAGCCTGCCCCAAGTCGTGCGAGCAATGTACCAGAAATGGAAGAGAGAGGGGACGGTGTCTCGAGTGGCTATGCCAAGAGTCTGTTGTCTGAAAAGAAGGCCGTGGAAAGGAGAAAACTGATACGTAAAAAGACAATGCAAATGAAAAAATTAGAGTTGCATCTACCCAATGAAGCGCCTGCAAATAAGAGTAGCAGACTTGAAGAGACCTTTGAGGAGGAGAATGCCTCGGATGACGACACCAACGATAGCTTTTCAGATTGGGAAAGACGGGTACAGACAACACGAAACGTTGTTGACAGAACGTTTGAGAATCTTGTTCGTGAAAAATCGAAAGAAATTATGGAAAAAACGAGAAAGAAGGAAGAGAACCAAGAAGGTATAGAGATAGATCTTGGAGCAAAACAAGAAAGTAGTTTATCATCTTCTGCTGATTTCGATGAAGAGGCAATGAAAGAAATGGAATATGCATTGCTTAATCAGAAACAAAAGGAAGAACTCATATCTCAGTTACTTTTGCAGGGAATTGTCAATGAAGCATCAACAGTTGAGAGTCTAATATCGGTTGAAAACGATGAAAAAGCAAGTCTATACTCGGAAAATAAGATTGATCTTTCTGAACAAATATCTTTTCCTTCGATCATAAAGGGCCCAACGTTACCAAGCTTAGATAAAACGAAGGGTTTTAAAGGCAAAGCACTTCATGGCAGCCTCCCATCTGCAAAATCAAACAAATCAAAACAAAGTTCCAAAAGTGGAAGTATTAAAGACAGTCTGTTTATCTCATCTGTTGGTAAGTTACCCCCTATAAAGTCTGAGCCTGTCACCCCAAACGTTAATGAAGCCAAAACTGGTGATGCTGATCGTACGGGGGTTAAACTCCCTGCTATACTAAAAAGACCATTTGTAAATTCGCACGTACGAAGTAAAAGTAGCTTTGATAGCGAGGCTGATCGTGATAGTCTGTTTATTGGAGGGCGTGCAATCGAGGTTACAGATGTGCATGTCCAGTTGAAAGAAGGAAAGAGTGAAATGGAAGATTCAGATGGTGATTATGATGATGATGACGACGGAGAAGATCTCATAAAGGTTTTGAGAGACAAAGAAGCTGAGAAAGATGAATTGTTGAAAAGATACGAAGAAGAAAATGTTACATCATCGTCAATTGGTATGTATTTAAGATTAAATGTTTATTGAACATAACATCAACATCACCATGATCACCATGATCACCAGAATCACCATTATTATCACCATCATCATCATCATCATCATCATCCTTCATCATCATCATCATCATCATCATCATCATCATCATCATCATCAGCATCATCATCATCATCATCATCATCATCATCATCATCATCATCATCATCATTGTTATAATCATCATCGTAAGCATCATCACCAACAACAACAACAACATCAACATCAGCATCACCATATAAAGATATTTTGTATTGAAAATGAAATCGTGTGTGTGATTTGATATTGCCCCTTCTTGTTTTTTCAAAGCATCTAACGAAGATGACAACATACGTCAGTCGCCAGACAGTGGCCTTAGTACAGCAACTGGGCTTACTCTAGCAAGCGATACAAATCCTGCTCAAAATGAGCAAAAAGCACTTAAAGAACGCATGACGCCAGTTGCAGAAGAATCTTCAAGATCATCAAAGGCAAGCAAAACACTTAGCAGAGAAGGAACTGTCAATCGCACGTCTTCTAGTATAAGAAGATTGGATGAAACGCGTACTACAGACAGTTCAAAGAAGAAGCGAGGTAGTGGAATATCTTCTGGTTTGAAAAATAAAGAAGATGATTTGATTGAAGAAAAAAGTGACAGATCAGAGTCATCATTTTCCAGGAGGAGCAAGGAGGAGAATTTGGCAGTTAGCAGAGAAATAACGATAGATGTAGACAACCAACACCGTGAAGTCAGTTCGAGGTCTGATGAAGAAGGGAGATCTGTCAACGCAAACAAAATAGAATATGACACCGATGCTGTATCACTGACGTCAGAACATGCTAGGACAGAAATTAATGGTACGTTTCTGTGATTGATTTGTTAAGTGTCTCTAGTTTTGGAAGTGACGCGTACTCAGACAATTCAAAGCAATAGCTAAATCAATTATTAAAGCTTCTTTCTGAGAGGACATGACAGAGGGATAATTCTCCCTTTTCTCCTGCTGTAGAAGCCGCTGATTTAACCGCATACTTGTAATTATCATTTGCCTTCTGATCACATTTAATGAAATATGCGTGGTAGCATGACAGACGAATTTTATCTTTAGATCGCCGAGCCTAAATTGTTTAGTTAGCTTTACATTCGCGTTTTGTTGTATTCAGCCATCTTAACATATATTGATACGGGAAGACAGATATTGACCAATTTACAAAATATAGGAGGTTTTAATTGATCTTTTGCTAGTTGTGCTGTAAATATGTCTAAAATGTGTCCTTATATTGGTATTAAGCAAGTGTCTAAACTAACATTGTTATTAGTAGGCTCGCCATCAGTATTTTACGTTCTAGTATTTGTTTTTAGATCGAACATCAGTCGCTGCGGAGGACGAAGGGGTTTACATGGAGGAGGAAAAACAGCCTCTCATTCAGCCGGAGGCCACAGGTATTCTCAACGTCCATATATTTTGACGTTCACGATGGGAGCAACTGGTTTAGTGATTGCTTTATTGATACACTAAAGAGAGTGGGTGAGTGAGTGAGTGAGTGAGTGAGTGTGTGTGTGAGTGAGTGAGTGAGTGAGTGAGTGAGTGAGTGAGTGAGTGAGTGAGTGAACGAGTGAGTGAGTGAGTGAATGAGTGAGTGAGAGAGTAAGTGAGTGAGCGAGTGAGTGAACGAGTGAGTGAGTGAGTGAATGAGTGAGAGAGTAAGTGAGTGAGCGAGTGAGTGAATGAGCGAGTGAGTGAGTGAGTGAGTGAGTGAGTGAGTGAGTGAGTAAGTGAGTGAGTGAGTGAGTGAGTGAGTGAGTGAGTGAGTGAGTAAGTGAGTGAGTGAGTGAGTGAGTGAGTGTTTGAGGGGTTGGTTAATTGGCTGGTTAATTGATTGAATGATTGATTACAAGATTGATTACTTTCTTGTAATTTAGAGTATCAAAAGTTATTTTCTCCTTTATTTGTCAGATGTAAGCAAAGACAACCTTGTTCGTGAAGATTCTGACACGAAAACGCTGTCAGATTCTGTTGATATTTCGATCAAAGGAGAAGGAAGATTTGATGATTCAAAGACGGAGACAGGGTCAATCATTTCTAGAAGAAGTTCAGGATTATTGCTTGCCCAAGCACGGGCGGCTGCACACTCAGCCTTATCAAGGCCTAAATCAGGACTAGATCTGATTGAAGACATGAAAATCGCGGCAAATGAGTTTGGGAAGTTATTTGGTGAACAAATGCAAAAAGGTATTTGATTTATTTTGTTTTTATTTATCTCGGGGTCGATTTAAAGAGAGGAGAATAGCTTAATAATTTGCCAGAAAAGGATTGTACCCTTTCCTTACCACGGCTTTTATTACCAGAAATATGACAAGAACATGAATTTGTTAATTGTATCGTGGAAAGGGGTTATGCTACTGAGACGAATCGTCAATCCAAACTGTGAATAAGTTCTAATCAGGAAGAGTTAAAGAGTATAATTTTTTTCTTTTTTTATATCAATATAAAAAGTTACAATATAATGCTACATTCCACTATACTCTAATTACTATACAATACTACAAGGACTATATCATGAGGAGCAAAAGTCAATTTCTACCCACTAGCAACACATAAAGACATACAATTCAACTAAATAAAAACCCACAAAACGGTACATACACGATACGATGCTGACAGACCCTGGAGTCTGTTTCGCATTGGCTACCAGACCAGCGACGGAGGCTTCTGATGCTGAAGAATTACAATCGTTATTATTACTTTCTTCTACCCTAAGTATCATTTTTTTGACCATTTTCAGAAACCAATGGAGTTATTCAACGTGGAAGGACACATTCAGAAGCCATCCAACCGACTCGAAGCAAACGTGGACCGGACAAAAAAAGATCGATGTCCTCATTGTCAACAAATACTGCCAAGAAATTGGGTAAATTTACTTTTATTCGCACCTTCATGATATATTTATGAACCAGCAGCAAGAAGGAAAAAGATGGAACAATGACGTGAAGATTCATTCATTTTAAACTAAAATTTCTCCCCGGTATATTGCCCGAGTGCAGTCTATATGAAGATTCTTTGATTAGTATAACTGTCTAAGGTATTTAAACTCATGCAGTTCAATCTCACATTGTTCGAATCCCTGTCTCTTCGTATAATTTCATAACTGTGATTCTTTGTAATTCGAATTCCTTGTAGTTCGAACTATTTGTAATTCGAATTCTCCGTAATTCAAACTTTTCTTATTTCGAACGCTTTCATGAACCGCAAGAGAGTAATTAGATAGAACTGATTGCATATGATTGTTTCTCATTTTCTTGTCTTTGTTAACAGATTTTACCGTGAGCTGTTTCTACCGTGTTATATAATTACCAAGTTTAAATGTTCAATTTCCTTCGATTTGAAATCCATGTGGCATTTTGGATGTTACACTATTGATGTCCCGCCAGTTAAAATTTAATGGAAGCATTAGAAATCCGTCATAATGCCTGGTGTACTTAAAAAATTCGCGATAATGCTAACCCATAAATGATAAACTGGTAACCAGAGCTTTTTGTTTTCATAGGCCCAGTCGATATCGATGCCCTGAAAGCAACTTTTACTAGTTATCAGCCATTGAATGACAAAACGAAAGATAAAGATAATATCGATCAAAGGTCGCTACCAACTGATGAGAAATTAGATAAAGGTAGAAATCTTTTATTATTTTTGACCCCTTTTGGTCTGAATTAATTTTTTTAGATAAAATCTTGATGAAAACATCAAGAAGTAAGAAAAATTTGTATTGCATTTACCCCCGCCAAATTTTCCCTTAACAATGTTTACCAATGGGCCATATGACCCTTCCCGGGGTAAAAGGTCAACATTGGTTATTTGTTTGATGTTAATCCCATTTGTTGGGATATCAGAGCACAGTTTTCCTTGTATGAAAATGAATGAGAAAGATATTTGTATTTCTCACTCGTTTGATTGTTTCTAATGTTTTTTCAAGTTGTTTTCTTCTATGTTTTTATAATCGCTCGTCACCTTAATATTGTCTCATTATAATCGCTACTGTTTTCAAATTTTCATATTAAATGCTATGCTTAATGCTATTAGGCTAAGAAACTGGCTGAATATTCAGTTTTGACCCATCATATTTAGACACAAATTTAGTTAAGAGCTTTGCTGCTCGTTCTTGAAGCAATTCAAATGGGGTTAAAGCCCTGCAGTCTTTTCAACAGTCTGTTGATTTGACAACGAGTGATAAAATTTCTTTTTAAATGTTTTTATATCAGAGCTAAGGAAAGTGCTTAACCTTCCTCCGGCCCTAATGGCTCAAGCTCATCACCCTCCTCATTACACAAATAAATTTGGGTGTGATCTGGGTGTGGCCTTGCAATTTTTATTGTTTTCAGAAGCCGTCCTCATGGAACCATGATGTTATCCGGGCTCTGTTTTATAGGTCATAATTCTTTTTTGACCGTACGATATTCATATCAACCATCAATGGATGTGTACTCTTTTCAATATAAATATAGTCTCCAATGCAATAGATATCTAACGAAGTGCCGATACCTTTCGCTCGTAAGAAGGGGGGTTTTGTCATTGTCCGTGTTACAAAGGGGCTACAGTCAATTCCAGATAAAGCTGTTCTTCTGTTAGGGAGGGGTGTTTAAACACAATCATAAGCCCCTTAGGGTCAGATGATGACAAATAGAACATGACTTCTTAGTTTATGTTTGATGGTATTTTGACATGAATTCATTGTTTTTATTTAGGCCATTTTAAATGCTACCATATTAAATATATAATATTGTTTACTTTGTAGAGTCCGCTGCCACCTTAGAGGATACCAGAGATTCACTCAAGTCATTCCCAGCTGCCTCGTTGAAATCCCAGCCCTCGCTAAAAGCTTCATCCCCGAAAGATATTCAAATGGATATAATTAGCTACGCACCGCTTGAAAGTAATGAAACACAAAAGGAGGCTTTGATTCAAAGAGAGGTGGACGCTGTAGACCACGGTACTTCGATTGTAAGAGAGAAGACTGTTGATACGGAGGAGGAAAGATTTGAACAAGCATTGAAAGCCATAGTTGAAGAAGTTAAAGATCTTAAGGAGAAAAAACCATCAAAGAAGAAAAAGGGACGTAAATCGGGTCCAGCTTCCGATGAAAAGAACCACATTGTTAGGGATGTTACCCCAGCATCCCCTCCATTTCGCACTGGTAGGGTGAAAGATGAAAAGGCACCTAAGGGGTTAGATAATAAAGAAAATAAGGAAAGTAAATCTCAAGGGAAGAAAGGAAAAGTAAAGAAAGAAAGTACAAAGAAGGTAAAGACAAAGAAGGAGAAACAGCTGAAGAAAAAAGTGACTTTTGGGAAAGAAATTGATGATAGAAAGAAAGAGAAGGAAAATATTGCAACAGAAAGCAATGATGTGAAAATTGCACCAAAAGAAGAAGAATATAAAGAAGAACCTGATGAAGAAAAACCTAATGCGTATGATAAATATGATGTACCAATTACAATTAAACCAGCCACAAAGAAATCGGATTCTGGAGCGGAAGAAGAAGAATCAAGAGCTCCTGCTGAGGAAATCTTGGAAGAGGAAAAAGAAGATGAAGGGGCTATCACAATGGTAGAAGAGGAACATGATAAAACATTGCCTGATGTCACAAAAGGTGAATCATTCATCAGTTCAACTGGTTTTGAAACTGACGAGTATGCGGCGCTGTCGAGTAATGATAATGATGAAGGTGGGGATCATAAAAAACGCATGGATGACAGAATGCAGAGAAGGAAGATGGAAGCTGAAAGGCGACGATTGAAGGTAGAACAAAAGAGAAGGGAAAAAGAAGAAGCAAAGAGAAAACAGCAAGAACAAGCAGAAAGGGAAGAGAAGATGAAGCAAGAGGCAGAACTTGAAATGCAAAGAAGAATGGAAGAAGTTAAAAATCGAAAGAAAATGGAGGAAGAAGAGAAGCGAAGAAAAGAAGAAGAGGAAAAGAGACGAGAGAGGAAACTAGAGCGTGAACGTGAAAGGGAAAAGCGAGAAAAAGAAGAAATGAAACGGAAGATGGCTGCCATTGCTGAAAAATTGAGATTAGAAGAAGAACAGCGCCGTGAAGAGGAGAGACTTGCTCGAGAAATAGAGGAAGAGTTGAAAAGGCAGGAGGAAGAAATGTTAAAAGCAATGGAAGAGCATGAAAGAATTGAATATGAAAGAAAGAAGAAGGAAGAAGAAGAAGAAAGATTGAGACAAGAAGAAGAGAGGAAGCGTCTCGAAAGAGAAAGACGATTGATTGAAGAAGAAGAACATAGGATTAAAATGCAGAAATTGCAAGAATTTCATCAAATGTTGTTAGAGCGTGCAAAATTCTGGGAAGGAATGAAGAACAGCAAATGGTTCTTGGAAATCAGCCAACGTTTAACACGAGCATTCACATTCTCATATTTCGATTTACTCCCTGCTATCTTGTTTGAGTTCACCTCCTTGAGACCGTTCACGCCGAAGGAGAATAAATTCGGAGTTTTACCAACGATTCACGAGGAAAAGAAAGAAGATAAGAGTTAAACTGTTTTGTTTGTAGTGTTCTTATACTGACCTCGTTGTGAAATAGCACTGGACAGAGTCCAGTAAAATATGACGCTCCGAAATAGGCAGCTGTGAGGATTAGGTAATACAGGGGCTTTTTAATTATCGGTGGGTGTGGGGGCAGAAGAGATATTATGCTCTTTAGGTGGGGGAATCCTAAAAGATATTTGGAGTTCAGTGGAGTTGTTTTTGGAAAAATACATTATCTACGCGAGATAAGATGATGATTCTTTCCTGCAGCTCTTAAGTTTAATACATTATACTAGGGAATAACAGTTGAAAATCATAGTTGATTGGTTAAAGTATGATGCAAAGGATAAAGGATTGTGCATTGCACAATTATTTTACGTGCTACAGCACAGAGATTGCAAACAAGAGTTGCCATGGACGGATTGAGGGTCTCCGGGGGATAAGCTTCCCTTGTTAGGATTCATAATAATTGGGCAGCCATTTGCTTAACTGATTGATTGAAGTTTTGGGATAATTAGGGATATTTGTTTTGTTCATTTGACTAGAAGAAAGTGTTTCATTCAAAAGAGCTGCTCCTGAAACTACTGGTTAGGGGATGTGATTTTAAGATATTTGTCGAGATGTACCAGGCCTTTGTAGCCTTAATATTGGATCCCATATTTGTAAATATCTCCTATATAAAGTCCAACTGCTCTCTCCCAAGTGCAATGAGACTTTTGCAGACCTGCTCGCATTTATCTGGCGTACATAGCTTCTACTACAAGTTGTTTCTTCCATTACATGTGACGCAAGCACATTCTGCCGCTGGCCCTTACATCTGTTGACATGTAATAATAATTTTCAATGTACCTCTAATTGCTTTTTGTATTCGTCCAGAATTTTTGCCGATTTTTTTATAAGGTTTTTTGTAATTCAGAATCATAAGAAAAAGATGTGATCTATTGAATATCGTGATTTATCGTTAGTTGTATTGATTATTTACTATGTGCTAATTAATTCATAAATCTTAAAAGATGTTGTATATAATAAGAAGTATTGCCAAGGGATGATTATACTCGTAGTGAAAAAAAATTGTTTCACCCCTCTTGTTTGAAAATGCTGTTTCGAAAGAAAGATATACCCTGCGAGAATAATGCGGGTCATATCTTTCTTTCGAAACAGCATTTTCTTGCTTCTTACATGCTCTTTATTTGTCATCACGGGGGTATCTTCAGGGGTAAAGGTGCTAGGGACGTGCCATTTTGAGAAGAAAATTGGAACCATATTTCCGTGTCACTTTTTGAAAAACGGAACCTATAATTCCATGTTACTGGCAAGAAAAGTGCAGAATCACAAAATAAAAAGGCACATTGTAGTTTATAAAGATGCTACATTGACCACATTGTTACAAGATCATACATATGATGATTCCAAATATCTTCTTGTCTCAAAATGTAGACCCATAATTCTGTGTATATTCCCACTTTGTTGAAATTGTATACCCATAATTTCGTAGTTTCCAAAAAAAGGGTACTTCCAAAAAATGGCACTTTCCTGCTACCATGTAATTGTTATTATGTCCCCCTCGAGTTTGTAATAGTGTTTTTCTTTCAGCCCCCAAATTGCTCAATACTAAGTGTCCTAAGCCTTAGTTACTTCTTAATCAGTGCTTTATGAAAATAGTTTAACTCTTGCACTCCCGGTGATACTACAGTTGTACAGTAGCAACATATGCAGTTGGTCAGATTGCAAGGGGGTACTGTAATTGATGATGTTGGAACAAAGAATTCTTACAAACTTTAGATGAATAAAGCTACTGACAGCTTCAGCCCCCTAGTAATAAACAGTCAATTCTCGCTGGTGATCATATAGGCCGTGTTGCCCCTACATGGTTAACTTATGAATTACGGAATTTGAATAAAGCTCCGAAGGTGTATCAGGTGGTTACCCATATTTTAAAATCTTCTTAATCGAACCATTTGCGAATCAAATTTATTAATTCGATAAAGGTCTTAGGCTAGAATTCAAAATTCGCAGAATCCTTCTTGACTCCACCACTGTTAATGTCGCCATTTGACTTGTATGTCATCTGCAAACCATCTGAGGCGCTCTCAGCATTCTAGGATAGATTGTATCACTTTACGACGGTGAATTAAAGGTGTACTGCAAATCGTATCGAAACGTGGAATCGATAGGAGAAAGGTAAAACAATTAACTTTAAATCGTGTTTGATTTAATTGTGACTCAATATTTATCCCCTATTTTGTTATTCACCTTGAGAATATTTGTACATCCTTATGACCAATGTTGTCACAGCCATGACAAGCTTCAAATTAGATCCTCGGTTACTTCAAATTTCATTTGTTTTTAAAAAACTTCGGCTATATCTCATTAGCGTTCTAACCGACCATAGCATACATCCATTTAACAGTGATATGACTCAGGCCAAGCCCTAGAACCTGCTCAAAATACCCAAGATTTTAAAAATTGACCTAGCATTCATTTTTCTTTACTTTGCACTCAAGAGTTTCACGTCTCCCAAAATGAAAGGTTCTAGACGGCAGAGGGGCGCACGTCCAATATTTTTATGGTAGCTGTGTACCTTAGCTTCACCGACTTTCATTACATTCTTTTACTTGGGAACATGTAACAAAATCAAATAAGTAGGTTTTTCGCCCCAACAACCCCCGAATATGCGTCTCTGCTAGATGGTTGTAAATTATTTGAAAACTTCAAGGTTGCACTGTTTAAAATATTTTTTCTTTTTCTACCCTTGGATATTGTGCGCCTCTCTCTGAATCTGCCCCCAACTTTGAACTGTCTCCGAAAACCTTGATGGGCGGGGAGGGGTGATCTTTGGATCTGTTTGATAAGCAAGCACTTATGATGCACCCACGTAGCTACAGGGGGCATGGGGGCTGCGCTCCCTTACGAAAATTGTAGCAACAGTTTGCCCCCTCTACCAGTGGCTCTGGTTAAATGATGATATCATGAAAATTTCTACTCTGCCCCACAAGGCATATTTCACACTATGATTCTGCCCCTCCACCCTGGAATCCCCAGGTCCGTGGTTGTTATGATGAAAACAAAGAAATGATCAATCTTTTTGGTTATGTCAAGTTTATTTTAGTTGCAGTTATAGTAGGGTGTTCGTGATGTTAGGGTAGAGACAACGCAAAAACGTCATGCCTTCAGCAGTAACTTGAATTATATTTTATGTTGTTTGTTTTTTAGCTTTGTATAAAAAATAGTCAATAGTATTCCATGCATTTACTTCTCCAGAATTGTAACTTCAAAATGTATTATGATACAATAAATCAGTTCAGTGACTTCCCACCTTTCTACAAAAAGAAAAGTAGCTTTTAATGTCCTCCAGAACAAACATTTCTCATAAGGGTGTCAACTATCTTAGTATTGCATCTCTCCACATAGAATACATTTTCTGTAATTTAGACGCAATTAATTGTTTTGTTTTGAAAACGTTCTAATCCTCAACGATTAATTTGATGACCAAGTTGAATACCTTCGTAGTGTTGACACAGAAGTACCTGTCTCCGTCATCAAACACGCCGACCTCCTGTTAACGAAGTAAACACACACAACTAGTGCATCATTTAGCTTGAAAACTCTACTTGCCGTACGCTGTACAACGCACACACTTTTATTTCGAAGATCTTCGTATCGATGGCTAGCTATTGCTGGGCTAGTTTCGAGTAATTTTGTTTTACAGGGCAAAATGGCTTCGGTTTCTGACGAGGATGGCAGCGGAAGTTTCTGGAGTATTGGGAGAAGACCTGGTAAAAGGCCATCGAAGAAGCGAAGCAAGTCGACTTCAGATGTTCGAAAAGGTCAATCGGCCAGAAGTAAGAGTTTTGTGTTTTGAATTTGTATTAAAATTAACGAACGCCCATGAAGTCAAGAAATGATTTAGGTTGACGTTTGTTTGGTTTAAGATTGGCACTTAACATTGCATTGGCCTATATTTTGTTGACTTGTGGCATATGATTTTTGCCACGAAAAAGTAATTGCTTTTCTGACATTATACATTTAACATTTAAAAGGAAGTGTTTACATCTCGCATTATCAGCAGCACGTGCCTACTGCAGATTTTCTGTTGAAATTAGCGAGAGATACAAGAAGATAGTTGCGCTGCATGCAAAAAAGATACATGCTACTTGAGGAAGGGAAAGGTCAGTCATTTTGTGAAGAAATCTGAGCCTGAGCTCAGCATGTAATTATTTGCGTAGAATCCCCGCCTATTGTTTTTGTCGAGGAAATTAATCGATTTCTGAAAGCGAATTATAGGAAGCATGTCCATGGATATTCCTTGCTTATAGCGAGATCTGCTGAGGGCATTGTTTAATTTGTTTACTGGAAAAACAAAGTCAATTAACTCATCATTTGGATTAGGGAGGGATCCGATTGTTAGATCCCTCAAAAAAGGAAGCATGCAGGAAATTTTTACACTTGTTTTTGGTGCGTGATACATTTTGAAAACATCGAAAACTTAAATGGCTGGTGTGATTTGCTGTCCGGCAAAATTTGAAAAGGAGGACGAGGAAAATGAAGATATGCTTCCAGAAACAGGTTTAAAGTGCAATATTTTTGTCTCCTGAACCCACTTTTAATATATTTTTCAAGCCTGATTGCAAAACTCAACATTCAAACGAGATTGTTGTTGCTTAGCAAGTTAGATTTTATTTTGAAGCAACTCGTTGAACTGAAACTAAATCACTTCACCTTAAAATGCAAATCCTCTTCTCTAACGACCAAAACCAACTTTGCCCTTTAACTGAAACAAAAGTCGCAAAAATAGAGATTTTTGTGGATTTAAATAACCAAATGATCTTACATGCCGGGTGATTTACGTAAAGTTAGCTTTAGTTCGCCTTGCTTGCATATCAATACAACTTACATCAATTGTACTCAATCACATTTGCCCAAAGTTAACAACACGTCCACCCTACAGCCCACCCTCATATGGGTAACTTTTGAGCCAAACACACCTTCAATTCACATTACACCATATGTCTCGTTCAAGAGTTGCTTCCCTTTGATCAATCAAGTAGCATGCAGTAGAAATGAAAGTTTTTACAGGCCTGTTTAAGGGCCAAAGTCACATCGAGCTAGCAGTTAAGTTATGATTCATTGCCTATTTTCCCTCCCTTCATATTGGCAAAGCCTAAGTTGTTTCTGTGGACCAACTGAATAACTCCATTTTAGGCCAGTTTAGGCAGTTTTAGGTTGGCCAGTTAGGCAAATTTCAGCCGGTGAATACGACATTATCCATTCAAGCCATTGACAAATCTCACGTCCTTGCTTTCTCAAACTTCAACGAAAAAGCCATTCATTTGTAATGATATTGCGGTTGACCTAAAATAACCTGCTTTCTTGCCACTTATCATTCATTTTAAATATCTGCAGGTGCCTCTCAATTGTTTTTTACTTATTCATGTGTCCTTGTTTCAGAAATTCTCTCCGCAAATGAACTGCAATCATCTGCTATTGTCCACATCCTAAAGTTAAAGCTAGCGTATCTTTCAGGTGAGAATGTTTGTGATAATAGCCAGATCAAATCAAATGATCGTTACTGTTGCGGAGGAGCAATGACGTCATATCTAAAGGTCACTTTTGGGGCGCTTGATGATGAATTTTGATTGTGATGTGGATCCATATTAATATCCATTGTTGTATTCTCTGCTGGCTTAAATCAACGTCATTTTTAGACCAACCATTTTATCATGACACAAGCCCAGTGAAAAAGAGCAATAAATTAATGTCATTATAGGCTTATCAGCAACACTATAAACACAAAACTTACAATTATAAAAATGAAAGAAAGTACATCAGAATACAATAGTTAAAATGGAGCCCATGTTTCTTACTCTTATTGCAGTGGCAGACGAAACGACACTAAAATTATACCGAATTATTCATTCCCCTCACTGAAAAGATCACAACGTTTTTATATAGCACAATAATCCCCAAAAAAGTATATTTCTAAGTAAATAAGCTGATCATAAGGAAATCAAATATTGCCATAATATACAGCCTGATATTACAACACAAATTAGCGACATAATTCCTTTAATTTCTCTTACTTTGCTCGCCTGCATTAGGTATAATTGCAACATTTACTTTCATTGATTCATCATTTTTATGTCACAATCAAATTACATAATCTAATGACGCTCGTTAAGCCCCACGTGCCGATATATTTCCTCGATTACTCCAAATTTAGGTTTTGCAGCTCATTAACACTGTTTACAGACCGGCCTAAATGAGACGTGCTATTGAAAGTTGAAGAAATAAGTGGGCGTTTATTTCATCCTACTTTCTTGCCTTGATCTCCCCTCTCGCTTCCATCCTAGTCTCTTATAAGTGCATACTGGTTCAATGCACTGGCAAGGTGATTTTTACTCTATATCCCGCTTCCCAAGTTTCTTTTATCCATCCAGACCTTGTATTTGGATAGCGAGACTCATTGAAATGGTACAACTATAATACACTGCAACACCCATAAAAATAGCCTATATCCTTCTTACTGAGAACTGCAAATAAGTTAGAACATGCGGAAAAGGAGGCATTTAATTTACCCACCGAACGAGTGGCTTTTAGTGCCAATTTTTCTGTGCAACAAGTTCTACGTGACCTCAACCGACTGCGCATAGTGCTTCGCAGAGGAAATCATAAGGAATCAAGACAAAAGCGAAGCAGAGTTGGTTGTGGTCAGGTAGAACTTGTTGCACTGAAGAGATAGCACAAAAAAGACACTCATTCGATGGGTAAATCTAGTGTTTCCTTTTGCTCATGGTTAGAAGTTGGTGATGAATTCCTCCATGTTCTATTGAGCTTCCTTCGCATTCCGGAAAACTGCTGGGGAGGATTTAGCCTCCTTGGCCGTCACCCACCTTGCGGTGATTCCAATAAATATGGTTCCTCTTTTGCCATGTGCTTATCAAGTTATTCTTTATCTCAATTAAAGGTGGCCTTGACAAAAACGGGCGATGCATAATCACAATTCCGTCGAACAGAGATCAAAAGACGGCGGCTGCAGAAGCATCATCTGGTGTCAAATACGAAGAATTATCAGTTACATTGCAGTATCTTAACAGAATTCCAAGGTTTGCTCACTTACATATACTTTCTATAAATACAAGGATTCTTAGGAAATCAATGCTTACAATCAATGTTGCTGATGCGGGAATTTTCTCATTTTCTAGTCCTTTGATTCAGATCTTTGAAAAAGCAGTCTTGATATAATGCTGACGATAAGAACGACAAAAAAAAGCCAATCTTTAATTGGTTTAAATTTGTAATAGCATATTTATGACTTCGATTTACACTTTTTAAACGATTAAAACTTGAGACTTAAACTTAAGACATAAAACTTGAAACGTGGACATGAGACATATACACGTGAGCCTTATATGGTGACCGTCATTTCCAACTCTGACCAGAGTCACCTTTAGCGTGAATATTTTTCTAGCCTAGTTCTCAATTCACGTATAAATGTTTTTTCTCTTAAAATGGGAAATCAGGCTGTTGATTAATTAATTGAATTGCATATCTACTGTCCGACGAAGTTTTTCTTGCAGTACATAATAAAGCTGCAAAACAATACTTATAACCAGCTACATTTGTTTTCGAGGTGTGTTTAATGCGATTATATTAAACAGAGTGAAATAGAGGCGACGCGAAATTCGAATATGTTTGAAGTTTGAAGAAGTATAAGAATTCGAAAAACTCTTCCCACCAAGATACGATCTACCAATATATTTTTTATCCGTAGCAAGTAAGGTGAAAAGAACTCTTCAATGCAAAGTGAAATTGTTAATGTTTTGTCATCATTTTTTGAGCCAGGCCTCGTCGGGGGGAAAATATTCTGAGAAACGAGCTCCTAAATTTTGATCATTTTCAAAGCATTGATACCGAAAGACAGTATTGCAATCATATTATTTAAAACAATCGTGCAATTTCTTTTTAGCCAAGATCATCGTCAAAGAGGCATCACAATCATTCTTGATCTTCGTGGAAATGCTTGGAAGGAAACGAAAAACTTTTTGAAATTGATATCAGTAAGTGATTCTCATATTCTCCCTTCATTGTTTATTCATTTCATGTTTCTAGTTTCACCTACATCACACATTGTAAATTTTGGTCCCCCTTTAACTTCTTTTTTAGGATTGCGTCGCCTACGTAAAGCACGTTCTCATAATCAAACCAGATGATTTTTGGGAAAAAAGGCGATCCAGTTTTGGTTACAAAATCCAGAGATCTGGTCTAGGATTTGACGTAAGTTCTCATTGTTTTTTTAATGTTATAAAATAAAAATAAAAATCTATTATATTGAATGTCATATACAAGTTGATTTGCTAAGTAAGTAAATTACTCTTATCAGCCAAAGAACTATATATTATTAAGTAAAGTTACACAAAAAAGTAAGGAACTTACACGGAAAAAAGCAAGATATTTTACAGGGCTTAAACATTATAAGTTGTGTCCTTTATGGATGCTTCGAATCACATAAGTGATTTTTCCGTCTGCAAGTTATTGAGTAGGTTATTCATAATCTTTGCTGAGAATGAGAATGTTTAACTTCCATTTTCTATCCTAACTGTTGGAATGACTAGTCTTTGGATAAATCTCTTGCACGGTCTTTAATAAACATATGATATATTACATGCTTCTTAACAAATATTACCTTTGTTAATCTACGTCATGTAATGATGGGATAATTTATCCTTGAGGTTTTGTGAGGGTTTGAGGCTTGTGGCTAACACTTCAGGTAATGAAGTCGTCAACATACAAGTGAATTGTCCGATATTGTTTCAGCCGATAAATCGTTGTCTTTTGCAGACTGTTCTGCTGTCAACACCAGCCAAACTATTTCATTATTGTGAACAAACTGAAATCACAGAAGATTTGGGTGGATTTCTTCATTATGATCACGATGCTTGGATAAAATTGCGGCTGGTAGGTATTTAAACTGACTTCAATTCCGTATTTAGGCCCTCGAGCAAAATATGCTTCCTATCTCAAGCTGACTGGGAAGCTGAGTTTGACAAGCATTTCTTTTCTTTCAGAATTTTGAAAAGTTCGTAGAGAAGCATGCTGAAACAATGCGACAGCTAAATGAAATACAGTTCATTTTGGAAGAAAAAAGCATTCCAGAAGATGCAGAGATTTGCAAAGATTTCATTGCGGAGCATGATCTTCTCCAACTCAAAATCTTTGAAATTATCGAAAACATCGTTCCCTTGGGCGAGAGTGTTTTGGCTGACTTGCATTTGCAAGGGGAGCCGTTGCCCGGCGACCCTGTCGCGGCTTACAGCATGGACAGTGCTTTGATCGATGTTGAAATTGCCATGGATGGCCTAAAAATTAGAGAGAAGGCAATCATGGAATCTTGGCAGCAGAAAAAGACCTTTCTTTTACATTGTTTTAGGTTTCATAAATATGAAGAAGGTTATAATAAGGTATGACATTGCCTAATCTACTTCTCGTAAGGACTGGTATTTTAATGCCTAGCAAGGTTTTAGATTTTGTTAGGGACAGGGTTAAGGTTAGCGTAAGTTTTTGATTAAGGGGTTATGATTATTTAAGGGTTAGGGATGGCTTTACATTGGTTTTTATGGGTGATTTGAGGGCCAAATATCTGCTCCACGCTGCTTTGGAAGGAAAAAGGTATTAGAACATGGTCTCCAACGTTAGAATGTAATAAGGCATTCCACAAAGAAGGAGAAGGGTTAGGGTTACGATTTACAAGTAGACGTGAATTGAGAGATTTCAATGCACAACATCAGCCTTGCTTCTACTTACAACTTAACGCAATGCATTTTATTTTTATTTGTTTTGGTTAGGTACTAGATTGGGTGACAGGCCCGGGAATTGATGAAGCGACCAGAAACTGGAACATTGGGGATTCGGTAACCTCCGCAGAGGCATACAGAAAAGAACACGATGAATTGGAGAAAGCGACTAAGGTATAAGATATCCTGTATTTTAAGGAATGATGGGTTAGATTTACCTATAAAGCGGGATATGCAACATGGCTATAAAACAGGAAAAAGAAATAAAAAATTACGCAAACTAGTTAAGATAAAGATATACATAAGTTAGATAAAACTGATTTATTTCTTAGGCCATATTGACACAATTTGTACAAGTCTAGGGTAGAGATATTTGTGAACTTTAAATAACTGATAAATATTTGAGGTTGTTAATAGATATTTTTCACTGATGATTAACAGTTGCACTTGTTAATTAATGTTTTAGCCTTTCATCGAGTTATTTGGGCAGTTGCGACAGGAATGCCGTCAGATGCTGCATGAAAATCATTATGCTTCGAAAGAACTCAAACATCGCAAGAAATATTTAGATATGGTTTGCAAAAGTTTTGCTGATTACATGGAAAGAAAAAGAACAATGGTCGTAACATCGGTTAAATTTCATAAAAATGCAATTGAGGTATAAATTCTTCCCCTTTTTATTTTCAAGTTGTATTTTATTCGATGGTTCTGGATTCGTTATCGTTATTTGCAGTGGAATTCCTTTAACTCGGACCCTCAGGGGGGGGGGGTACCAAATTCGTCCGACTTATCAAATATTCTAAATATTCGAAGTCTTGATAAGGGTCGTCAAATATAAAGGGGACAAGAAATCCGCACGTCTAAGCGAATGTTTTTTATTTTATCTAATCCATTGGTATTTACAATAGTAATTAAAAAATACTAATTCAAACGAACTATGTACAAAACAATATACATTGCATAAAAATAAAAAATTAACGGCATATTTTGCAGGTGCAAATATCACCAGTCCAGTCTTTGATCCTCTTATTGAAGGCTTATTTTTCATTTTTCATTGAAGGCACATTTTTCACGCTGTCATCTGGGGTGTCAGAGTTACGCAGGGTCCAAGTTAGCGGGATTCCACTGTATTCCTTTCCTTTCTCAATATTATAAATCCCATTTAATCTCTATCATCATCAACGCCTGAGACACTGAATCGTTTTTTCTTTCATAGTTTGCTCGACGGCAAGACGATCTTCTTGATTTTTTGTGCACTGAATCTGATGCATTGATGGATGAGTTTGCAAAAGCGGAAAGTATGATGGATTCTTTGCGAGATAAAATTAAAGGTAAGCAGTTAAAACCTTAGATTTCTTTTTTTCGTTTTTTTTGGCGATTTCTTTTCAAGCCCATGGCTCAAGCAATAATAATTACACTAAATTCGCTTACAATTACGCTAACAGCAACCCTCACCCTCACCCTCACCCTCACCCTCACCCTCACCCTAGCCCACCTCTTACTCTAACCCTTAAGATAAAATTATCTCTAGCTTTTAAGCTTTATCCACGAAAGTTTTAAGTCTAACCCCAACTCAAGCATTGTTCTCTACTTCAATCTACACTGCTCTATTTGCAAATGGTCTTGAATCTCTTAGGTGTGAATGACGTCACAGACCAGACTTTCAAGGCAGGCAATCAGATCATCTCCTTAGCAAACGAGAAACTTTTCAGCGCCACGGGAAGTGATATTACCCCAGACTTCACAGATACTATAAGACACTGTCAAACCGTTTTGGATGAATTAAATGAGAGAAAGCAAAGATCAGATGAGTTGTCCGAAGTTAGAAAATTAAGATTGCAGCAATGTTTGCAACTAAAGACGTGCGAAAGAGATGCTGAACAGGTAAGCTTCAATACCTGTACCCCCATTTTCTATCATCCTCCCCTATTTTCTACGTTCTCTATTTATTTGGGGCGAAGTCAGTCAGAAAAGCCTAGAAAACGCAACAGGGCCCTTATCACCTTGAAGAAGCTTTATTTTAAAGAGCTTCTTTTGTTGCCTCGTTATGCTGCTGAGAGAATTTCTCCAGTTGATAAACAGTAACCTAAACCAGAACCTATGGAAAGGCGTATGTTTTGTAAGCTGTTTTGAACAGATTCCAGAGACATTTTCCCCCTTCACCTCTTTCTGTCAGTTGAGGTCTGTGTACGGGGCATTTTAATTTGTTTGCAACTCCGGAAATTGAACAATTTCTATGAGGCTTGCCATTCGATACATGTTGCCTCTATCAAACTTCTCTCATTTTTCCTTTGTAGGCCGTGGTATGGCTCAAGGAACTATGTGATGTCATGGTCAACACCCAGTTAGATTTAGGACGCAGCCAAGACGAAACACGACATTTGATTGGAGAACATGAAAAGTTTGAAAAAACAGCGCGTGTAAGTGAATCATTATTATCATCATTTTCATCATTTTCATCTCCATTCTATTCATTGTTTTCATTTTCATTATGAGATAGTGAGGCGAAGATTAAAAACAAACTTTTTGATATAAAAGTTGTCTCTTCTACATAAAATGATATTGAATATTAATATGATATTATAATATCTACACAGCGCCGCTGAGAGATTTTCGAGGCCCAGGGGTTAAACTGCAAAATGTACCCCCCTGAGCATGAGGCTAGCAGAAGGGGCTGAAAGCATGGAATCTGGGGGTACTTTTAGAACCTTTTCAGCTGTTCCTTAGGCGAGTTTCCTTTAGTACATCTCAAGAGGATAAAATGGCGATTTTAGTTCATGAGATCCCCCATGGATGCCGAGGCCCTGGGACAAATTGCCCCCTCGCCCCCTCTCAACAGCCCTGTATCTACCACATCATGACTTTCATCACATAATATTGAGTGCAATATGAACTTGTTAACTTTCTAGGGAACCTTTGATTATGGAAAACAACTTTTATCAGCTGCCTTAGTTTTGAGACGATCATCTCGATTTGATACGACGGCTAACGAAGAAATGACGAACGAACTGGAAAATATCTGGGCTCAATTTGAAATCGGTTTGAAAGAACGAGGGGAGAGGCTAGCATTGACAGGGAGATTCCAAAGAAGTGTAGCAAAGGTAATTACATTGAGATGATATAATTGTTAATAAATAGAGGAGGAACGCATCGATGAAATATCACTGATTGGTCATCATCAATTTTCATCCTTCTCTGTCTTTTCCACTGTAGGCTCTCCAACAATTTAAGGACGTTTCCAACGGCCGCTTCACAGAATATCCGCAATCATTAGAGCACCAAGAAGAGATCCTTGAGGACATCCGCGAAACATTGCGTGAGAATTTCACAGAGGCGTTGTCAATGGGCAAAGTGCTTGTAGACCGATTGAAGTATCCCCTGGCTGGATTCTCAGAAACAATCGATGCACAGGGAGCCATTGAAGAATTCGGAAACCTGATGGATGCCATGAGAATGAAGCAGCAGGATATTGAAATCAGTGTTCAACGATTTCAACAAGCACTACAAAACCGTAGCAGCCGTTCTGATGAGGCCGCTGAACCCGTAGAGAAATATGTGATAAGTGAGACGCCTTTACTGGTCGAAGTTGAGGTTTTTGAAGAAGAAATACCAGTGGAATTTGCAAATGAAAAAATGGAAGGAAGAGAAAGGGAAGCAACGGTTAGGAATATTCAGAATTTGAATTCGGATTCTAAAAGATTAATAAAATTAACTCTGCTTTGTTACTTACCACCTTAGCAGAGCCGGTGGACCAAAACCCTCTCATAAGACGGTTTTTCACACTAACCGAATACTTGTTAAGGAATTTTTAGAATTAGCCATACAATTAAGATTGATTACGGGGGCTAATGACGATGACGATTGTCAGAAAATCGATGAAGTCCGCCCCCTCTCTATATAACCTCCTCTGTGTATAACCCCCTCTGTATATAACCCCCTGTGTATATAATTGCTGGTGAAGTCTCTGCACCTCAGATAAAAAATATTAAAGAATAGACTTAATTCTCGAGGGTCTTTGTAACAATGATTTACTCTCCATAATAACCATTACTGATCCCATGGCTTAGGTTGCTGAGACCTGAGGAGACAGTCGATTTTCAATAGAACCCCTCCCAAAAGTGTTCGGCACCCTTCGTGCTCGACTTGGCTGATATTAAGTAAAGTTGTTCTCTGTTGTTTTAGCCTGATATCGTAAAGATCATAGCTGATCTCCAAGAAATAACCCGAAAATCAACATATAGTGATCTTTCTTTTGGATTGAATTTCGATGAAGCGTGCTCGCTCAGTGATCTGCATAGGGAACTCGAATCCCAACTTGAGGTATGTACTTTGTAGTATTAGCATTATGTTTAGAGTTTAAGTCAACAGTTGTTTTGCTTTCTTGCTGTTTGGTATACTCCAGAACTCTGTTGTAGTCATCTGGGTCTTCAGCAAAGTCTCTAGAATTTTACCCTCTGTAGAGCTCATATTAACACCGATTTTATCAATCTTTCTCGTTTCAACTATTTTTCCCTTTTCAGAACAATCTTTCACATCGCATAAAAACAGGACTTTCTAAAGCCCACAAAATCAAGTTCCTTTTTTGGAGAGACTGGCTCTCTTGTAAAACATACAAATCATTGTTTTACTGATAATGTGGGAGGGGTTTGAATTTGATTGAAAATGGGGGGGGGGGGTTGTTAAAAGTTACGCATATTCTCGCAATGTAATGATGCATTTAAAATGCTATTAAGGGTTTAAATTTTGACAATTTCCAATTCTGCCCCATACAATTGGGTGAAAACAATCGATGTTGGGAATTTGGAGACAGGCTCGACCCTTTCGAGTAAACCCAACTGTGGTCTTTCAAACAACAAGCCGTCGCGGCTTCTTCTTGCTATGGAGTGACCTGTTGAAGTACTTATGGCGTCTTTATAAATTGTTTTTTATATCACGGTATCTTTTTTGCGTGGTTCGGTGTTCCATTGATCTGATGCTTTGCACCGTGCCTTTATCCATTTTTATCCTAGTTATTAGATATTTCAGAATCTATGTCGCTGACGCTTCCGTGTATAACAAATTGAGCACAAATCTAATAATCACAGATACTTAAATCACGATTTAATTATTTGCTCTGCTCTCCTCATTGACGTTACGACGAAGTAGCATGATCCGTTCTGGTGCCAAACTCAACTCTTTTGGTAACGGCAGATGGGATCAAGGGATTTCTTTCACTTTAAGCTTGTTTATCCCATCCTACTGTTTTGCTGATCAGAAGCAACTTAAATTATTAATTTCGACAGTTGGCAAATTGTTTTTGAAGTGTGGCGATCTGGAGGAGTCATTATTTCTCTTTTAATCTTATGTGTTGTATTCTGAAAAAGCCAGGAAACTTGAAATAGATTTTAGGATTGAGGCTTGCGAAAAAATTTTAATTAAGCTGAAGAGTAAAACGTGGTGGGAGATGTACACAGGGACGTGATAAAAGGGTGCTGGAGGGGGTGGTACTCTTTTCGTTTTCTTAAGCGAGTACTTTCAGGATAGCAGAAAAGTGCATCCACTATGTCGGCAATTTTATACTAAAAGTGTCTGATTTCTTTTAACAGTGCTACCAACTGAAATTAAATATGAGGGGATTGGCCAGAGGCGGAGCTACGGGGGTGTTTGGGGGGAGGGGAGGGTAATGACCCCACATTTTTATGAAAATATGGTTATAAAAATTAGTCAAAAAATCTAGTGTAGGGGTAGGGGTAGGGTTAGGGTTAGGGTTAGGGTTAGGGTTAGGGTTAGGGTTAGGGTTAGGGTTAGGGTTAGGGTTAGGGACCCAAGCTCTATGCCTATTAAGTGCCAAAAGGCCTTTCTCCCCCCTCTAAAACGTCGTTCTAAAAAAGCCCCTTTCCCTAAAGAGCTCCCCCTGTAAACAGCTCCCCTCTCTAAAAAGCTCCCCTCTCTAAAATTCCCCCTCTTTTAAGGTTCCCCTACCTTCAAAGATCTCTTATCTAAAAACCTCCCAATGGAACTTCAATAATTGAGTACTCCCCTTTGGGGCCAGACCTTTTACAGTGTTTGAACCCAAAACAATGCTATGTAAACAAAGATTGAAGGCGCGGCTATGGACAAGGAGCCGTAAAGTTCATGGGCCATTTGTAAAGGACAGAGTGCTTTGATGGGAAAAACTTTGATTATGATCTGTGGTTCTGTTCGATAAAAAGCACTCGAATAAAGTGATCAGCGAAATCGTCACCTTATCAGCAGGTGTTGCAATTTATAAAATCAACTTTTAGCGATTTTTCATGGCGATCGTAAGCGTTTCTTGTGGACGGATGTAGGGTGATGTTTTTGAAAAAGCAAAGAAATTCCAGCCTATTGTTGTTTTTCGTTTTATGATCATAACTCGATGAGCATTTAAATGCCGCGAATTTTATGAACCTGTTGCGAATCTGTTACCGCATCGACTGCCCAGAAGTTGGCTGATATCAGAAAACCGTTCCTCGGATTGTGTGCAAAAGTCTTGGAACGATCTTCGAGGTATTTTTGATGGTTTTTAAATTGCAATGTTTGTTGACCGTAGCGAAATCTTAAAACTACTCAAGTGCGTGCTAAGCAGTGGATTTGTATTAAGAAGTTTGTTCTTATAACAGACAGCGAGTGTTTATAAATTATTCATGACTTTTATCTTGAGATAATGATATGAAAATTCAGGAAGTAGGTAAGTAAGAGATGCCGAAAATTCTGTTTTAGTTGCGAGCTTTGCTAGGCCTTATCCGAGTTTATCAAAAACTTTGCAAAGTTTTCTTCGATGTAGTAAAAACTTCCTTAGAAAATTTGCTTTCAGGATCTCAGGATTACGGCCATTTCCTGACAGTTTCCTTTCATGACCTTGAAACTACTTGGTTTTATAAAAGTGGCTAATTTTCAGCATTTTTGCCAACCAATGGCGAGGAAACTGAGTTCATATTTTATCAGAACCTAAGCGATTAATATCCCCAGGTGAAATCAAACACAACGAGATTTACGTTTTAAAATATTAAACCAAAGCAAACCACAATTGAAATAATTTGATTTCGTTTCCGATGTTTGGGATGGTTTTAAGCTTGAGTTCCGTTCTTGGTTACAACACAAATACAGGCATAGAAAGGAATGCTTTGAATTAAAAATCGAGAAGCTCAGATTCAAAAATGTTAAAGAAAGGATATTTTGATATTTCATATCCAACAATTGTCTTTGATACGAATTTACGGTTTGAAACTATCATTTATCAACAAAATCATTTGATTACAAACTATGATGTTATTTGCTTTGGTAACACGAGGGATACACGAACTTTGGAATATTTAGTGTTCAATGAAGTATCTGTTTGGAAGTTGACAAAACCAGTCTCGGCCCCCTCAATTATTCCAATCCCCTGAATTCATTCATTTTTTAAAAAAATGCCCTGAATTGTACCACTGTGTTCTGAAACTGATATGTCTGTATAGCTAAGAGTTTATGGTCTCACTCTAGTTTGTTTATCCAAGGGGATAACTTAAGGGGGTTAATAGGGTGGTTTGGCATCCACACTAAACTAGAGGTGTAAGTACCCCTTTCAAAGTTATCCCTCAGTTGTCAACAATCCCCCATGTATTGCTATCATGGTTCCATACCTTTGTCTCTGGAACATTAAAATGATTTTAACATCTCTTGTCTTGTGCACCCTAAGCATCTGAAGCAACTGCAGCCCAATATCACACTGAATGTCTTCAGACAACTACCCCTTTCCCCTTTCTCAATCAAATTGTTTGAGGGGTACCTATTCATGCTTTGATTTTGCTACATGAGGGAAGATTGGATTAAAATTCAGCAAAAATGATGCTGTCTTCTCTTTGTAATTAAAAAACCAGCATAACTGCCAGCATCCAAAAACACATCTTAAAAATTTGATTCTAAATTTGATGTCCCCTGCAGACCCCCCCCCCTTTCATTCCATTCTACATCCATTGCTCTTAAAATGCTCAAAATGAAAAAAATCACAAACAGTTCTTATCTCTTGTTTACAAATAAGCTGTGATGTAGTTACAAGGTAATTATCTTTTCACCAAGAACACAGCTTTCACAATAATCTCTGTTTTTCTTTGAGTCCCATGACAGAGATTTCCAGCTTTGCTGGAGATTACCTCCTTCTAGTACTGTCACAGCCATCACAGCCTGTTTTCCATTATCTGCCTTAGCAATCAAGACCACATAAATTTGTAGGGTGACAGGGTGGGGGGGGGGAGGATTTCCTCAGTTGTAGATCATGGTTACATTATAGGGGGTGTCCCTATACCAAGAATGAGATGTTGTTATAGGAATGAAGCCATTTTTCATGCTATCTTTAAGATTTTCACGATCAATTTTAATTGCAAAATTCTCTTTTATATCCTGGGCGTGCCCCATATCAAGGTTGACTGGTGTGTTCCACCCAAGCAGGGATATCGTCTAGAAAAAATATTCTGAATGTTTCAGGGTCACGTTTCTCTCAAAAATGGGAAAATTTTGACCAGCAGCTGGTGTCCCCATCTTCAACTACCACCCTTTATAGGGGTCACAGAGTAATAACCGCTCGTGAAAACTTTTACCTGGTTTGTTGAAGATTGGAGAAGATTGGAGAAGTGTGTTTACTTTGTAAATATTGATGAATGCTTTTCTATCAGGTGACAAAATGCATTGGAAAATCTTTTTGAAGGACACGAAGTTTTGAATCCTCTTGTGCTGAGAAGGTAGCGGACTGCGGAACATAGAGTTCTATTCCACATTTGCGCTCAAAAATTGTTATTTGTCCACCGAATCACACTTAATCGATGATCTCCAGGTCACCACACCCACATTTCTTCGTTCAATTTACGTAGTCTTGTATTTCCATCAAATCATTGTTTTTATTTTCTCTAAATTAATCCGTTGCTCTGCAGACTCATTATTAACTGGCTTTTCATGTAATTGATCGGCTAATAGCCCCTTGCGACCGTAACCAAAGCTAGCCGCGGTTCGTCTTCCTTGGCGGTCCGCATCATTGTACTAAACAAACTATCATTTTGCGTTTTATTTTGATTTTGTCACGTTTAATCATCTCTAATTAATATTCATTCCAAGAGTGAGTAGAATCTATATTCAAGTTATATATAAAGGGCTAGAAGCTGTGAGATTTTGATGAAACAATAAGCTCTTCTTGTAAATTTTACTTGATGCTTGATGATTGGAGAGCCCCTTGAAAAACAGCTTCTGCTGAAGGGCAACCCTTCTTAACGAAATGAAATATTAATAATAATGATAATAATGATTATAATGTTCTACTGTCTAAAAGCATGGAATGTGCTCATCTTTCAAAACTGTTTTGAAACCATTGCTTTAGCTAAGCACAAGTTTTCCACTAACCACCCAAATCTAAAGGCACATTAAGCTACATACTGCTGATGATTTTACATTTTAACCCCTTTTTCTTTCGGTAAGGAATAACCTCAAGATGTCAAAAGATTTTCCCTGATTTCAAAGTTGGAAGGGTCCACGTGGGGGGGGGGCAGAATTTTAAGGAATGGGGGTGTTTACCTAGTAGTCTTTTCGGAGGGTACCCGTAAGAAAAGGGGGCCTTTTCCGCAAGCTGCATGTGTTCTAACATTCATTGTTAAGACGTCCATGGCAAAAAGCGGCAGTTCTGAGCATCAATAAACTATGGAGGTTTTAACCATCGCTGTTGAAATTAAATAACCCTCAGACATCCATTATTAAATTGAAATATTCTATATTAGTAAAGATCACTGTTGATGGAATGTACCCAAAAGAGATGTTTTTGTTCAACTAATGCCGCAGCAAGTCGGTTTTTGTCAACGTAAAAACGCATACTGTTCTTTTATGCAGGAAACTGAGAGTCTTATCGAGAAACTGCGAGGAAATAGTAAACTAAGCAAGGCTGATTTGAAGACTGATGCAAGGGAAGACTCGATCGATAAACATCTTGTAGTAGCAAAAAGAAACATCAAAAGAAGAAGAGAAATTTTAGTTTACTCTGTGGAATTCCATGAAAAAGCTAAATCTGTGAGTACTAAATTACTTGTGAATCTTACTTTATAGGCGAAATAAAACCATATATGCTAGTTTATAGAAACCAGCAGATTTTAACAAATATCTCCCTTTATCTGCTATAATTTGATCAAGTTAACTAGCGGTCAGGGATGGTGGCGGAATTTGCTTAACCTTTGCTTAAACAACGGAACATACCGCGTGTTCGATTTTCAGATCCCTGTTAAGGATGGGGGTAAGTTTTAAACCAAATACATGGGAGGGTCATCTTCTCCTTGGCCTAACATATGAAGTCCTTGTCGATTTATAGCCTAGAAATTTTACGAATTTCTAACATAGCGAGTGCCGAATTGCAGCTTATGAGCTTTGTTACGTAATCTAAATAAAAAGCTTAAGATTGACGTTCATTTTCACAGCTTATTATTTTTCCTGCAAAGTATGTTTCATGGTAGTTGCTGATCGTGTTGAGCTAGATAATGTAATTTTGCAAAGTAATTTGCTCGCTTAGATTGCTAGGAGCAAACCTTTTCAAATAGATTTAGATTTGAGGCCAAATTAGAATTGGATATTACTAGAAGCCTATAATAAGCAAATAACTTCTCCTTATTTAAATTATAACACGTTAATGGATTGGGCTAGATACTTTCTTGTGTACAAAAGTTTTCTATTTGATAAATTCGTGGTTAATTTTCTTACAACACGGTTTCTTAACGGGAGAGCTAACCATAAAGAGATTATAGCTGCTTTTTATTCCCACTGTTGACAGTTAAGAAAGGCCTTGAATTTTGCATTAAAATTCGTCGCAGTCACCGAATACAATCCGCTTGGCCCCTGCTGATCTGTTGCAAGAAGACAGTGGTTAGAATCTTCTCTTTTTCGTGGCTTTAAATCAAAGTATTAGTTGAAGTAGTGTATCTGTCATTTGTAGGAGTTGTAGAGTGAGATAAGGATATGTCACGAGTATAATCCTTAGGGGGGGGGGGGCACCTGATGTTAGTGGGTTAGAGATCTTGACGAGAATTGATAGTTTTTCGGAAGCTGGATATTTGAAACCTGGAAAATTTCGCGGAAAAATATTGATAATTTTTATCAGATCTTATACCAATAAATTATCACTATTTTTGTTAGGGGCTTTGACTGGCTGGACCGACCCCCTGTAATTGTCCGGAGGGACAAGTGTATCTCTGTGATTTACGTTTATATTGGGCTGCCGAAACAGGAGGGGGCAGAGGAGGTGATTGCACACATACCCAAGTCAAATGACCGAATTGTATTTTTTACTTATTGTTTCTCTTTAAAGTTTTGTTGCCCGCCCCTCTTAGGCCCGTCTTTCTTGAAGCATCCCTGCTTATACATAAAAATACAGCTGATTGTTTGAGCGATTTTAAATGTTCCTTGCTCAGCCATGTAATCGTTTCTTCAAAGTGCATGATAATTTTTGTTCTTCTCAGTTTGAGAATCTCCTGGACAAGGCGATGGGGGATTTGAACTCCAATCGAGATCTGCCGACTGAATTTGCAGATGCAAAAAACCAGCTTGGCGAACACCAGGATCTGAGGAAGAATATTCTTGAACTTTCAATGGAGACACTTAGCAAGGGACAAGTCCTGCTTGAAAAGCTTCGAGAAGCGTCGAGCCGAGCTGACCTCAACAGCCGCCACGCTGCAAAATCTGCCTGTTATGGAATAGAGAGAACTTTGGAGGCATTACAGGGTAGGAGACGGAAGCTAGAAGAAGTATGGAAACATAGGAAGAAGCTTTTAGAACAATGTGTAAGATCATGCAAGCTGGATGAAGAAATAAAGAAGGTATATTTTCATGGCATTGTATTTCTGTTTTATAAGTAGGTAAAAGATCTGGCAGTTCACAGAAGCTGATTTGTAATCAAAGAAACTTATGATATTGAACAGAAGAAACTAAATAACCCATGATACCGAAAAAAGTAAGGTTAAAAAACCTATTTTGAACTTTCTTTGACCGCACTTCTGAACTCTGTTTATGGAGCTTAAAAGGCATTAGTTTGAAAACCAAGTTGAAAATGCAATGACCTGCTGAAAGAGACTAATAATCCACTGAGTTGTTTATTATATTTTCGCCAATCAATAAAAAAAGACTTCAGTCTTTAGTTTATTCATTATCATTTTACTTTATGTGCAGGTTACTGACTGGCTTAGAACGGAAGGGGACAGCTACCTCGAGTCTCATGTCAGTTATGGTCAAAATGCTTCAGAAACTGAAGAATTAATTGAAATGCATAGTCGATTTGAAAGAAGCTTCAAAGTTAGTACAGTTAACAATGATTTTTATTTTATCGAAACATTTTCAAATTTAGCTAACGTTGGTCATAGTCATTTGAATTGCTCTTAGCAATCTTGGATTTCAGTTTATATAAAGTACACTTTTTACTGGGTGCAGCTTGAATTGTTCAGCCAAAATAGGGGCTCATCTGCAGCTAAAAAAGCCGAAGCCTGCATCCCAGACTTAGGAGAGGGACATATGTATGCCTTGCCTGGCTGGTTTGCCCATTTTACTGTACACTGGAGATGCACTTCTCTCCATTTGTATGCCTTTCTCAAACAGATTTGAAAATTTAAGGACCATTTTGATGAGGCCATGTTGATGGCAAATCTTAGATTAAATTGTTATGAATTTTCAGACACAATCGATAGTCGACATAAACTTATAAAGTGACATGAACTTATAGAGTTAGTCCTAAAGTAATTGCGTTTCGTGATAGTTATCTCTTTACTCATGCACTGGTGATGTGTGTAGCATCAACATTGAGTCATTCATGTTAGAATTGTGCGCACCTCCAATAAAATCTCATGGCAATATGTTTGTTAATATATACTTCCAATAGCGTTTGCAGCTATAGTGTCATAAAGATTGAATTAAAGCTTGAATGAAAACAGTAAACCGGATATCGTACAACTGTGGACACTGGTGTTTAATATCAAACTGAACTGAGAGTCATGTGAATGCAAATGTGCAACAAGAAGGCTACTTGCCTTGTCATTGCCTATCCAATGGTCGCTAAAAGATCATTTGCCAAATTATCCTCTGTCGTGTTTAAATCGTATCCGATCATTTCCAGATGTCAGGTTGTTGCTGTTACGAGATTGTGCCTACAGTGTCTTGTCTGTTGTTAGTCATGTTCCTAGCTGACTTGTCGTGTGTGTTGTCATGAGTAACTAGCCTGTTTTATTATAGCTGATACTAGGTACTAGGATATCTTCTGTTTAAAGATTGCCGTGAGATTGTTAGGACTGAGCTGTACCTTCCGAAGTACCTTGCGCCTCAACACAAGGGCTGAGACTGACCACTCCTTCGCCTTTCACATTAACATCTGATCAATTATACGACGACATTCTTATGTAATCTAAATTTGAATTTAAAGCAGCAAAACAACGCCATTGATTTGAGAATGTGCTAGAATCGATAGTAGGCCAAAAGCCCCGTCCTTTGTTCTAAACATCATGCCTTATCAAATGTTGTTTTGGCCACATAGCGTTTCATTTTTGCAGGAAAAATGCGATGTCGTGCAAAAGCTACAGCGGGATGGCCAGAAACTCGTTCATGCAGGACATTTCGATGCTGCTACTATCAAATACAAAGTGAACAAGCTCGATGAAATGTTTAAAGGGTTCACGTTTCAACTCGAGCAACGTCGAAGAATTCTAAATCAAACTCATGGATTTTACAGAAGCAGCCAGCCAGTACGTGTTTAGTTTCTACTTGCCTTTTTGATTGTGTTTCTTTCGTAAAGATTTTCCTACACCCAGATTTCATTCAAACATGTTTCTTTCACGATATTCAAAATATACTCTCATTAGCAACCACATCTACAAATTTGATTTTTAAGACAAGGTTCTGTCCAGATAAGTTTATTAAAATTATAAATAATGGAATCTTCTTGGTTTTTTATATAATCAATAGTTTTTGAAACTAAAACCTTGTTTCCAATATTTTTAAACCGAACTACACTGTACAATCAATAAGCAATGTGTTCAATCTTGATATATATATAGATAGAATTTTAAACATTTCCAGTTTCTAAACAAAGCATTTTCATAATTTTTGATCATGTATTTTACATTAAATGTTGATTTTATATTATTCTCGATTTTCTGTCTTTCACAGAATATTATGATTTAAATTTTAGCACCGTAAAATGTTGATAATCAATTTCGTTATAAATTTTGAATAAAGTATAATTTTAATTTAACTTTTTTCCTTAAATTTTAAAAGGTTTTGACGTAATTATCGTAACTTGATAAATTAGCGTATTTTGTAACGGCATTTTAGTAAACAGAGATTAGTTATGTAATCCTATAATTTATAATCCCAATTCAAAATTAAGGATGTTCTCGCCAGGGGAAATCCTTTAAGAATAAGTTTTTCTCCCATGAGGTTTGAATCAAAGTTCAATACCTAATTTGAGATTTATTCAAATTATTTACATCTCCAAGAGTAATTCATATGTGATTTGAAGCATCTCTAGGTATTTCAGTTCATTAGGTGTTAACGAAAATAGATAATGTGTACCATATTTCCTGAGAATTATTCATACTTTTAATGTTTTATTAGTGTTAATCGAACGAGGGAAATTTCAGAAGTCTTGTTGCACAATTCCTATAAACTAACGCTCAAACCACCATTTTGTATTACATTTACAAATGTTATTTGCAACAGAAGAATGAAATGATGATATCACAGAACAAATCTAGTCCCAATTTAACATCGAAATCCATTTTTCTGAAACATTAATTTGAAATAGCTGTGCATCTATAATCACATGAAACTGTTAAACGTAATAAGATAAAACCAGATGAATTTTCTTCCGGAAAAAGAGAGTTTTAATAGAGAATTGTTTACATAAGAGACTTTTAACTCTCAGTAACTTTACTAGTCGATGCTATTAATCGAAACGTAAGAATTTAAAAAAGTTAAACTGTTAAATTATCAGCCATTTGATTCTGTTTTTGGAGGTCTTGGCTAATTTGTTTAAAAATCTGAATTCGTGGCAAAGTCGTCATGTCAAAGTAACAAATTATGAAATTAAAAGAATAATGCCATCCTAATCAAGATGATAAATGATTAACTTTAGTAATATTTTTTGTATAGTTCATTGTAAATATAACTTTTGAAATAACTGAATTAATCTGAGAATTATGGAATGATATTTTAAAATATGTGCTTTTATGAATTTGCAGTATTTTTTTTTGAAGTCGCAAACTTTATAAGATTGGATATTCCAATGACAGTGTTCTTAGTTATAATCGAATTCTCAAACATCAGAGCTTTAAATCAGAATTTTAATTGAAGCAGAGCTGATACAAATATCTAACCTTTGCAGTTAGATTTCCAAACTGAAAGCTCAACCCAGTACAAGTAATATTAAACCTACATTTTTAAAATTTTGCAATACTTCATTGCGTAAAGCACTACCCATAGAATTAAGGTTAATATAGAACGATTTAACATGGAACAGAAGGTAGTAATTGTCCTTAAATAAATGACATTAAATTAGGCGATAAAACTACTTAAATCAAAAAGTTGAAGGTAGATAATTTAATACCTCTAAGTACAAACAAGATTTGAAGCTTACTATCTGAAGCTGAAAGTAGATGTAATCTATATCCTTGTCAGGAAGAAATCTCATTACTTGCTTAAGTTGTTTCATTTTGGGATTTTTTTTGCTAAGCTCGGATTAACAGTCCATTTACACGGCTTACTAAAGACTTTTTATTGCCAAAAGCAAACTCTAAATGCAGGTCTTAAGAAAAAGATTATTTTTGTTTAATCTTGCTTCGAGAAAGTTTTGGAGGTCTTTCCAAGAAAGTTACTCGGCGTTCATTGTGAGTTGCTGAAGACGATGTATATGCATGATGCAGATCTCTCGTTTGAATATGGAAATGAGTCGAATCATATTATTTTAATGCCCTCTTCAGACGTATTATTATATCTGTCTAGTTCGAAATATCTGTTCGATCGTGAATGAAGTCGAATTACGGAAAGTTTGAATTACAGACGTTCGAATTATAAAAAAATAAAGAAAAATAATAAAAAAAGAAAGAAAAAAGATTGAAGAAAAATAAAAATGAAAAAAAGATTATTATAAAAATTTGTTAGGTTTATTTTTTTTTGTGAAGAACTCTTTTCGAATTAGTGGAAGTTCGAAATAAGCGAATTCGAATTCGACTAAGTTTACTGTACTTATTTCTAGCTGCTATAGGCCGCATTTCATTTTACTCTTGGGCTTGAACTCCCCAAGGTATAACTGCCACCCATAAAGTTACTTTTTGCGATTTCCTGTTTTGAGAAGGGAGTGGCCATACACATTTTGGTATGAGAAATATGCCGGGCCTTGATGTGAAATAGTATCTATGTGATTTGCATGAGAGACCGCATTTCATTGTATTCTAGAGCTGAAAGCATCAAAGGCATAATTGCACCCCCGCCCCAAAAAGACACTTTTGCAATACCAAGTAACTTGTGTAATTTTGCTTGTCAGTATCCAAGGTTTTTATACGGTAGGTTCAGTTAACTTTATGATGGTCTAGAGAACATGGGTCTCATTACTTTGCAATAGCAATTCATGTCTCTTTAACCAATAGGAGGTTAATTGAAACAGGAGTTCTGAGAGTTAGGTAGCCGCAGTTTGCATTATGTTTTAATGCGTTCTGGTTGACGCATTAGAGGTGGGATCTTTAGGCGGTTTCCTGAGAATTAATGTCCTGTCTGTATTGTTCTTGTATGAGAAGTAATTGTAAACAATGTTGCAGGGCTTAGTTTTGTTGTAACATATGGGAATTGTATGCCAAACGTCGCTTGAACTGCATGTATTAAGAGTCGGTATTATGACACGACCAATGAAAATTGGTTTGAGCAAGCAACTACTAACCAGCACGTCATAGATATAAAATTGAACTGCCATGGACAGAATTTAAAAGTTAGCAAATTTCTTTAATTTGGAGGTAAGCACTGTTTATGATATAAAAGTAGGCCTTACTGGGAGTAGGGTGGAATATAGTACCATGAAAGAAAAATAAACTGCATTGACAGATAAATAGAATGTACGTCAGAGATACAAAAGTAGCTGCTGCCTAGGGCAGAGAAAGATATTGCCCATGGCATAAACTGTTGCAAATTGGTTATTTTCAGGAGCGAGCAGTGTCTTTGATTTAAAAGTAAAAGGCTCAGAAAAGTACTGAACTTTCTTTCGACCTAAAAATTGAAATTTGATTAACTTTCAGCAATAAACATAAATGGAATGATAAGGGTGTAAAATTGTAGTTTATATTATTCCCAGGGACCTTCCTCATTCTTGATAACATTGCAGGCAATTGTGGAACAGTACTTGTGACAAAAAAAAGTGTAAGGCATTAATCGGAAGCAGGTCTAACAACGTAAAAAATATATATCCCTATTAAAGATATGCTCATGCTTAACAGCACGTAAAACTTGGAAAACATGAATTCGAAACTTGCAAAGCAGTTTGTTAATGGATTGATTTCAAATCGATACTTTTAACCTGTCAAGAGATTATGGAAGATACCGATTAAATCCATTTGTGAATAAACAAATAAGTAAATACTTGGAGAATTTGATGATTAGGAAGATAGGCAGATGCTTGTCAGAAGGTTATTAAATAAAAACTGAACAAATATCTTGGTGAATGTATATTTGAATTCATAAATGAATTATTAAGTTTACGGTATCATTATTTGCGTTATGGTCACGGACTCAAACCAAACTATTCATGCTATTTGTTAAAGACCTATAATATTTTGAATGGATCTTGCGTCAGTGCGGAAATGATTGCTAGAGGGAGGGGTAGGGAGAGGGGGGGGGATGAGGAGCCACCAATGCATGAGGAAATGGATGCTTTAAAATTGTTAATACTCATTTTGCTTCCAACATCTTGGGTTGTGAATGAGTAAAGGATTTTTTTATACACCACAAACTCTCGTGAAGCATGTCTTTTACAAGATTTCAATTATCATTTTAAGGTTAATAAGCTTTTGCAACTGATCCCGAATGTCCTTGTGCTACCGCAGAATTCATTAATTAAGCATCCATTATAATGTTGCTTCCTTATGTTTTAAATTGTTACAAATGTAGAATATTTAGTTCTTTGCATCAGACGGCTGTATCTCTTAATAAGAAATTAGGATAGATGAGAAACATCTCGGTACTAAATACTCCTGAGCTTTGTATTTTCTTCAAATATGTTTTGTATAACCCCAGTACGATAGGATTATCACCAGCAGATAAATGAGCAACTAATGCTCAATCAACTAAATATTAAGCAAGTTGGGGAACGATGGATGAAGGTGTGAGCAACTAAGAAACGTAAGTCGTGTGCCCTGTTATTCTTAATTTATAGCCTTTTGGATGAAAATCTTTAAATTGAACATTCATCAAAGTATCACTTTCGGCCTTCATAAAAGCCGTGTACATTGAAGGGTTGAGAATTTTGTTTTGCTTTCAAGTAGTTAAGAAACTAAGGCATAAATGTCACTCGAGTGCACTTAATAATTTCTCATAGCGAAGATATCATTAGAATATACTCGTAATGGCGTAGCGGCGCAGTGGCGTAGTGGCGTGGTAGCATAGTGGCATGGTGACGTAGTGGCGTGCTGGCGTAGTGGCGTGCTGGCGTAGTGGTGTGGTGGTGTGGTGGTGTGCGAATTGATGGCCTTATGAGTAAGCCATCGATTTTTCACAGACATTTTCCGGTGCAAAGTTGAGCTGTTATGGCAAATGAAACGGTCCTTTGTTCCCCAATAGAGTGTTATTCATAGTTTTAATTTTGAAATATCAGAACATTTAAAACTGACCATTACCCTGACATATGTCGCGATTAGATCATATTAGTGCCGATGATGCAAGCACGCTTTTTCGCAAAACGAAAACCGTATCGTTAAATTACAAAGAAAAGTCTTAGAAATGGCAGAAAACGAAGCCGTTTTGAATAAGCAAATGTTATTGTTATCAGTTAAGACCCTACCAAATTAAATTCGAGTGTATAATCCTTTCAAAGTTGACGTAGAATGCGGTCAAGGATCGGCAGAAAGATCAACGCTATGACTAACTCGCATTTCATATCAGCAGTAGGGGAATGTATGGAGCGGTATTGAACAGAGGTATATTAATGGTAATTAATGACACTCTTGGCATATGCATTGTCAATTTTCATGTTGCAAACGTTGCGTGCAGAATATAGCATTACATATCAAGTGACGGACATTTTTCGAACTATGATTAGACGTGCCTTGTAAACCAGTCTTACAACCCATATCTGAATGAACGTAACCGGAAAAGTTATTGACTGATCGCTAAAAGTATGAGGTAAGTTGTGACACAAACGGTTTATTTTGTGCAAGGCAAACATTTTCAACTCAACGAAGATTTTCGATTAAATGCAAGAGATTTAGCCCCAACTACAATACTGAGTATCTTTACCTGTGATAAGGGTAGAGATATGGGATCTTTCATAGAATGCAATTTTAGATCCCAAATTCGAATAGTTTAAAGGCATTGATAAATTTCAAACGCAACGTTAAAACCAACACGTTTAATTTATTTCTCATGTGAAAATGTTAAAACATGGAATTTGTAAAGACTTAATGTTTGCTGATACATTAGTTGTGTAAATATTTAGGATAAAAATTTAAAGCAAATTTAAATTATTAACCGGAATATATTTAACATTTTGAATTTAAATTTGAATGATTAACTAAGAGACAAAATGGTGCAATGTTTTAGTGCAATGAAAAGGAAGTAATTTTAGTTAAAATATCGTGGGTATGCCCGATTACCTCATTTAAGATGCAGTTCGCTTATTAAGTTTTATTTACATGGGAAGTTCTTTCTTCAAAACCTCTTAAGCTACTATTTTTATCTTTAATTGCGTTTGCTCGTTTCACCAAGACAAGGACATTCCTGATAATACTTGGGCTTTGTTCTTCTTCAGAAGGAAGATCGTTGTCTTGCCCCTATCCAAAGCAATATGCATCATCTTCTTTTAACGGTAGATCTGGAGTGATTTTATTTTTACATGCAATCTTCTTTATCTTAAGAGGCATATGCACCCGGCCCCTATTCCCCAGTCGTACATGTTACCAGTTCGAAACCATTTTAAGTCTTATTAAGCTGCCCCCATTTTTAGCCCAATTTGTGCTGGGCGGGCCAAAGAGAAAGTGCCCATCTCCGCAGGCCCATCAGACGGGGAGAGTGCTTCTAAAGATCCTAACTTTTAGCAAATGTATTTTTACCCGCGCTGTTTTTATTGTTGGAGAGTAGATTAATTCCAAACCCGCACATAACCCCTTATCTACATAGCCCCTACCTCCGATAATCCCCTTCTTTCATAATTAAATTCGATACATTTTTTATTGAGCTTTTGTGAGTCTAGCATCTTTCTACAACACGGTCACAAAATTCTTCTCATATGTTTTGCTTTGAACTCAGATTTAGAGCATTTCCGCTAAAAAGTGAATTTTTAATTCGGCCTTATCACTTCTGATATTCTTCTTGTTTCGTAATATTCCTTAAGCCAACATTTATTGTTTACTATCATTGCTTATGGAATGATCGGTTGTATTTCTTTGCATTGTTGTTATTCCTCTCTTAATCCGATATTGTTTCCTAGTTTATACCCACTTCTTTCTCTCAGTCCATCTCGCAGTGCTTTAAACCCAAGCAGACTTTTGGTGTATATTGACAAGAGAGCGACCATGTCTAGAACCAGCGTGACTTCATGCCATCTAAGCTTCTTACTCACCGATTATTAACACCCGAATGTAATCAGTTCTTAACACAATATCGTAGTCTGGTTTTTATTAAAGTTTTGAAGGATGTGAATGGTTTAACAACGGAAATTTGTATTTTCCTGATATTTATGCCCTGTGGAAATTTGTTTGTTTTGGGTGATCGACTATAGATTGAACTAGTGAGATACTAGGCCATATAGCGAAGAATTCACATGGCTCATTGAGACGTAGAATTTCGCTTTACCGTGCTCGTCTAATTATAACATCACATATAAAGGGTAAGTTGAAACATCTCTCTCATGATGCTGAAATTGAATGCCTACGGATGCTAAAAGAGCTTAAAAAGTAACGTAACATTAAACGTGCAATGCAGATTGATGCCATCCGCTGCCAGAGAGCTTAAGATTTTTATTGTATATTTTTGACAATCACACTTAAATCAATATTATACAGTTAAATTTGAACATTTTCATTTTGAATTTGCAATATTCTAATCTCTTCTTTTATTTAGTTTTTCTAGTTTATTTAGTTTAACACGATAATCATTACATCAACACTAAAACTTAACTCTCAAAGTAGAATAAACCCGAGAATGATAAAAAATGTATCTTGCAAACTAATTTTTTTAAGGTTTTTCTCATTTACCTCAAACCAATGCTAAATCACAGTTTTTCATATGAAGATGGAAAGAGTAATATCTTTTCGATGTCCCAATAAATTGTAAATAGTGCAAACAACTATAGTGCATCCATTATCGTTCAAAATTGATGTATTTGATTATTTGTTAATGCATTTTCCCATCTAGGCCCTAGATGTCCTTGACAAACTATTAGCCCGACTCGAGGCTATCAAAGACGAGACTGAACGGGCAAGAACTCGATCCCAGGCCGCTGAAGCTGCCCAGCCAGAAATACGAGAAGGAAAGTTGTTGTTAACTAGAGTAGATATGGCAGGGGTTAAGGCAGTGCTCAAAGAAATTGAACAGAAATATTTTAGAGTAATGAAAATGACCGAAGATGTTAGCTCAGACGATGAAGAAATTGTCCATGTAAACAGGGAAGTTGAAAAGGTATGAAATCTGTTTTTTCTTAATTCACCATCATTATCATTTGAAATCAAGATATCGTTGTTTTGCGCCATTTTTCGTTGTTCATGTTGACAATTGGTCGTCATTTATTCGGTCATCATTATTGTCATTACCAAGACTACCTCCGCCACCGCTACTACCACCGCTTCCCGCCACGACAAGCGCCACCTCCATTGTCACCAGTCACCAACTTCAGTATCAACGACCGCCAAGACCACGACTACGATCCCAACAACCAACGTCACCACCACCTTCTTACCGCTACTTCTTTAAGCCAATACTTCTTACGGTTGTCCCCAATGTTGCTACAATCGACACCGTCACCTTCCTCATCATCAGTGCTAAGCTAAAACCACCATGACTCCACCACCCACATTCTTACCACTAGCTCCACTGCTGCTACTACCACAACATCCACTACCACCACAGTGTCCACCACCTCTTGTAGCCAGCACAGTTCTACCATCCCTAGTAGCTGGCACCATTCCTCCACTCAAAGTAGCCACCACCATTTTACAATTCCAAGGAGGAACAACCATTCCACGACCTCTAGTAGCCAGCATAATGCTACCATTCTTAGTAGCCAGCACAATTTGCCACTCCCAGGAGGCACCACATTTCCATCACCCCTGATTGCCACCACAGACCCCCACATGCCTATTGCCTTTTCTTTTTTTCAAGGAATCATTCTGGGTACTTTGTAATGTCAGTTAAAAACTACTGGATTCATTGTTGATCCTTCATTTAAGGTGTCAAGTTGGGTGACAAACATCGGCGAGGAATTCTTGACCGTTCATACAAATCTTGGAACTTCCTCAACCGCAGCTAAAGAGTTTTGCGAAGATCACGGTCAATTAATGGATGAATTAAAGGTGAAAATTGTCATCATTTTCCATGTTCATCACATATGGTTGAATTTGACAAATGGGCTGAGTTTCAGAAGAAACAAATAATTGTTGTGACCCTTCCGCTTAGAACCCTCTCTTTTGAGTAATTCTTACCAATTTCTTTTCCCTTGCTATGTGAATACATTCCTTTTCCTTTTTTTAAGAGTTTTTTTGTAATAGTTTCATTGTTCCGATAGGGGACATACACGAAAAGGGGGGGGGGGGCATTTCATGGTAAATGTAAAATTTAAGAAAATAGGACGGTGGACGGTCGTAAGGGGGACAATGCTGAGATGGCAGTTACTTAGATGCATTCGTCAAATACATTGCGCACGTTTTTCTCTTGTATATTACTTCTGATGTACCGGAGAGACGGTTTTGATATTGACCATGGGTGGCATTGTCTGATCCATGTAAGATAGGGGTTGTGTTTGGGTCGAAGATAAGGGTATCAGCCATTGGTAGTTTCACTTGAAACTTTCAAAATCAGGCTAGTTCATATCAGTACTGGGTAATTTGCGGTTATTTGCCTAGTTCTGCCTTAGCCATGCAGAGAAATATCTTAAAAGCATTAACAGATCTCAATGACCGCGAGTCATTTGCGTGATTATAATGTTTTGGTAAGGATCCTTTATCATTAAAAAACTTTAAACATCAACATTTATGTTAGTACTAAAAGCCGAGGTTATAGAATTAGTTGTATTTTTTTGTATATTTTTAAAATAATCTTGTTTATCTTTTACGGTTTGTCAAAATTGGATCACTATCCTTTGTCATGCCCTTATTTGTTTTCTAATTCCTTTCACCTTTCTCCGGTAGAGCACAATCACTAAAGTGAAAGACATCAAATCCTCCTTGTCGAAAATGAGCGACTCCAAGCGCCGAACTGCGAACAACCCAAGAACGAAGTTGGAAAGAATGGAAACAAGATGTGTTAGCTTGCAAGAACGCCTTGAATACCGTTTGCAGTTGGTACGATCATACCTGAACTTTGTGGAACATTCGAGCGAGGTACGTCTTCCCCGTGCATGCGTATATCGAAATGATTCTATTGCAATACTCTGTCAGTGTTGTCATGTTAACATCCAGAGTTGATCGTTTCGCGTAGAGGAATCAAACGCTTTTATGTCAATTAATTGCTATAGCAGAATGCATTTTCTAGACAGGGAAAAATCTAAGTATTATTCAGTACTGGACTAATGAAACGAGAGATTTTAGAGAGCTGAAACTTTTGAATTTTTACACAGTTCTGGGCGACTGTTATGATATGCACGTAAATATATGATTTACGACACCGTTTAATTCCTACACAACGATTCCAGTACTCATGGGGTAGGCCAGAGATACGAAGTCTGTATAAGTGGCTTAGCGATACTAACAAATGTTAAATTTTTTCGTTTGACTCGTTGTTATTTTACCTCATATTAGTTTGAACAAGAAATAACCTGCTGTTTGTTGTAAGACGTATATAAGTTCGTTTATGTTATATATTTTTACATAAACTTAATAAGGATCCTTGTAACCTATTGTACTTCTGCATAAGTTAAGAAATTCGAAGAACAGATTCGAATATTTTTTATAAAAAGCCAACTTTGCTTTCTGCGAATGACTGCCACCCACGAATGAATTTGATATTTAGTCTAGGAAGAATGGGAAATCCAATTAGAGTGCCGATTGCAACAAATGCATCAACTGACCTTCACAATTGATGCTAATGTTAGGGGTTCAAAGGGGCGGGTGACCACCGGTATTTTTTCAATAATATGACATCTGTGATGTGGGTACCCCTTGTACAGCCCAAAAATGTTTTTACTGGATACCATTACTCGAATTTATTGACACTTTCTCCCCCACTTTAAACACGAGGGATTTGCCTATATTGACGATGCTGAGAGGCACATGGCAACGTCCCTTGACGAGAGTTTTTGTAGTTTGACGGGACAGCATAACTGAGGTGGCCACAGGACCAGTGATTATAACGAAGGAGACAAATATGCCACGGCATTGTGCTAACCATCCCCTACTGTCGGTAATGGCTATGCCCTACTGTCGGTAAACCTTAATTTTATACCCTCCCAACAAGCTTTGTTCCGCCTCTGCTTAAACTGCTATACTATGACGTAATATTACTTTCTCCCTAAAGCTGCTAAAAAAGTTACGTCATCTGGAGGAAGAACTGACCAGCGATGAGCCTTATGAGAACACAGAAGCGAGGCCAGAAACGGTTATGAGGCAGAGACAAGAACGTGAAAACATCAAGTCAAAAATAAGAGCCGTTGAACGTGAAGGAAACTCGGTTTTAGAAGAGCTGAAAAGAGTATGTCGAAGATTGTAATCATTTTGATGTAGCTTGAAGTGCTTAGAAGTAATAGTTGTTGAGAGAACTGTATGATCTTTATCATGCTAGAACAAATTGAACGAGGGAGTGAGCGAAGAAAACTAACAGGCTCGCTACCCTGCCCTTGTCAATGAGTAAGTTATCTTCACTCGTAGTTCATTGGCTGTGTTATCGACATAGGCAGTTGAAGCTTTGAGGCCAGAGGATGGGGTTGGAAAAGCTTAGGGCTGTAAGCAGCAGCGACATGACAGAGATTTTCGGTGGGTTGGAAAGTAGGGCGATGATTGCCCCTACATGCAGATATTATTGGACAGGAATTCCAGTCTTGGTCAGTGTAGGTTTGGATTGCAAGGATTGTAAGACGATTTGTTGTTCATTTGCAATAATTGTTTTTTCACAGTGTCCACAAGAAGAAAGTTTGGATAGAGACCTTCCCGCACAACACGTATTAAATCATTTGGGTAATATCAGTGATCATGCAATGCATTTGGATGAACTATGGGAGCAAAGGGATGTCAAATTGAAATCTCACAAACGATTTAGTAGTCAGTTCTTTGATTTTGAAAAAGAAATTCGAAAGGTAATTGATTTGGTTGTGTTATTAAATGCTCATTTCAAATGGCTTTCATCGAAATGTTTTCGGCTTGTTACATCTAGTTTCACTACAGCTGCGTCTGATGTAAACAAAGTGAGCCTAGCAGGGTAATGTAGTTTGTAACAACAACCCAATTGGCTGGCCATTTCATCTCATTCTTATCTTATTATCTTTAACTATACCGTTGTATCATCTATACCAAAGTCTGGAAGCGTTATCTTACCTCTTTGAAAAGCCTCTCACGGTGGATGGGGTTGAACTGCCCTAAGGTGCTTCATGTCTCAGCCGACCATCTTCTATGGAAGACGATGGTCACCAATGCCCTTCAAGGACACGACGCTTAGCATGTGAACGATACCGTTGTAAATTTTCTTTGTTCTTAGGAAGATCTGGTTGCTTGTATGTTTGCTTGATTGATTGATTGATTGCTTGATTGATTAATTGATTGATTAATTGATTGATTGATTGATTGCTTAGCTGCGTGATTGATTGATTGATTGCTTCATTGATCAATTGCTTCATTGATTGATTGCTTGATTGATGAATTGATCGATTGCTTGATTAATTGAATGCTTGATTGACTGATTGATTGATTCATTGATTGCTTGATTGATTAATTGATTCATTGATTAATTAATTGATTGATTAATTGATTGATTGATTGATTGCTTCATTGATCAATTGCTTCATTGATTGATTGCTTGATTGATTAATTGATCGATTGCTTGATTAATTGAATGCTTGATTGACTGATTGATTGATTCATTGATTGCTTGATTGATTAATTGATTGATTGATTGATTGATTAATTGATTGATTAATTGATTGATTGATTGATTGATTGCTTAGCTGCGTGATTGATTGATTGATTGCTTCATTGATCAATTGCTTCATTGATTGATTGCTTGATTGATGAATTGATCGATTGCTTGATTAATTGAGTGCTCGAGTGACTTATTGATTAATTGATTGATCGGTTGACTTCAAGATTCCTTGATGGACTGACTAACTGCAATGCAGGCCTGCATTTTTAGGCTAACGCCTTCATCCAATTTTTTTTCAGGTCATAACATGGATTCATGAGCAAGGCGAAAAGCTGTTCCCAATTGGCGTGGAGTTTGAAGGATTAATAACAACACAAAAAGCATTGCAAACAACTTTACTTGAATTTGAAGATGCTGCAACGGTATTTCACTTTCTTACCTTTGACCTTACTATTCGCCCATTGACACTGTACCACTTTACCAAGCTATGAGCAATTCTTGTTACTGTCTTATGATATCATAGTTCATTCAACTATTTCTTAGCATCGAACTGTGGAGAAAGCAATGGTCACGGGATATAAATCATGTATTTCTGTAGTTCTTAGCTGACTCTATCTATTCATCAACATTCTCAATTTCATACAGCGAGCAAGCAAAGAAGTTGAAGATCACCTCACTGCAGCAGAAGGCCTCGCTTTGTTGAACGTTGATGATAAGGAGGCTGTACAGATTGTTACAAATGAGCTTCGAATAGCACATGAAAGGTTCAAAAGCAAATTATCAAAACATCAAGCATTTTTATCGTTATGTTTAACGTTTTATTCAAGTGCAGAAAAGGTAAAACACTTACTGAATCCAGAACTTGTTTTGAATTTAATGTTTCTAGCACCTTCCAGTTTCTGTTACAGGAAGTTCAACAGGGATCTTCTCTGGTTGCTATACTGTTGATTTATATGTTAATTTATATGTTGTCCTAAAGTATCATTTGATGGAATGTGAAATTCTGAAGTGAAACTTTAATCTTGGATGCAGGAATAGGAGATTTCTCAATCTTAGTAACACTGCATTTGATAATGGAAGAATGTGCAGTTTACCCTCTAACTCCCGCTGATTATTCAGCTGTACAGTTACGTCAAGGGGGGGATTCTCATATTGAATTGATAATGGTGGAACAAAGAATCTTTACGGATGTTTTTAAGATAAATATGAAACGAAAGATTTGATTTACGACTGTTGCTGTTATTTTGACAGTTAACATCACACATCAACAAAATGTTGCGAGATTTCGCCGGCGAAAATCTTCCACACGATTCGATATCCGCGAAACAAATGCTGCAAGATCATTTGACGAGCTATAAAACTGTGGAGGAGCTTTTCAGGCAAACTGCTGTCTACGGCAAAGATGCTCTGAAAGCCGCTGGGGAGGAGGAAAGCTTCGGAAATCCAAAGGAAGAGATAGAGAAGTTACTGAGGATGTCCCAAGAGAAACGAGAGGAATGGGAACGTCTTTGGGATGCACATAAACAAAGATTACAAGAAAGTGTGAATGTTTGTCATTTTGAACAAGATATTAGCCAGGTGAGTGGTTGTATTTAATGCAATTGAAGCTAAGGCTTGGTCTGTGATGATGACTGTGAATGGCGCATGGTATGGTATGGTATGGTATGGTATGGTATGGTTTGGTATGGTATGGTATGGTATGGTATGGTATGGTATGGAATGGTATGGTATGGTATTGTATTGTATGGTATGGTATGGTATGGTATTGTATGGTATGGTATGGAATGGTATGGTATGGTATTGTATGGTATGGTATGGTATGGTATGGTATGGAATGGTATGGTATGGTATGGTATGTTATGGTATGGTATGGTATGGTATGGTATGGTATTGTATGGTATGGTATTGTATGGTATGGTATGGTATGGTATGGTATGGTATGGTATGGTATGGTATGGTATGGTATGGTATTGTATTGTATGGTAAGGTATGGTATGGTATGGTATGGTATATTTGACCCTAAAAGTACATCAAAATTGAATGGTTTTAAGAGATGGATTCTACAACTGATAATTTTCTTGTAATATTTTCAATCCCAGAACTCGTCGTATAATAAACAGAACTGCAAATTCTATTGCACTTTTGCAGGTGAAAATGCTAATGGAGGAACAAACACGCCATTTATTGGAAGTAAACAAACGATTTGGTAACTCACTTTTGTCTGCTGTCACTCTCTCTCAGCAATCAGATGCTTTCGTCGAAGAATTCAAGGTAACGTGTTTTTATTTTGGTGTTTATTTTCCATAAGATCCTCAGATGATGGGTCAGAGTTTTTGGAGGTATTTTATTCCCTCCACAGAAGAGTTTGCATTCTGTGATATTGAGAAAAATAAGTTTGAAACAGTTGTAATAGATTGCTTTAATGTTTTTTTCAGCTTATGTTAGGCAAACGTCACGGTAACTGTACATACAAGTCGCTCCATCTATATATTCATATTGATCAGTTTTAGTTTTTTTTTTGCATTAGTTAAAAGTTATCTTCAGAAATGCATACTTTGAATATTTATTTACAATACAGACTGCGTGAGCATTTAGATACTAAAAAGTGCTTTTTAGTTTCCTTTCTTACTCGTGCATCCTACAAATGTCTTGATTTTTGATTCGTTGAACTTTTGGCTAGTTGTTTGATTGATCGATTGATTGATTGATTGATTGATTGATTCCGTGATTGGTTGAATCAATGATCGATTGATTATCGTTTCTTATATTCTAGTTTATCCAACTTTTAACCATTATATCGCTTTTTAGTTGACTGAGCTACGTGTTAAAGACCTTAGAAGCCACGTCGATCAGCTGATTGATAAGAATCATCCAGACAGTCAAAAACTGAACCAGGAGGTTGAGATTTTAGAACAAAGGTGGCAAAGATTGCAAGATCTCTTGAAAGAACATAGAAAACTGTTGGAAATTGCTGTGGAGTTTTACCAATTTTGTGAACAGGTTAACACTTCATGAATAAATGTTTTACTCTTTTAAATTGCACGAAATATCGAAACATTAACTTGCCATAATTAAGTTTTTTATCCTTCTGCTTTTTATTTCATATAATGTTCTTTTGTTGTGATAGAAAAATCCTTGTGCCTTGAATTCTCCAAAAGATGTCTCTTTACAGCTGTAATTAAGATGTTTATCTGCAAATCATCAAGTTGAGAACGTTTCTTTTGTAACCTGGAATGATAAACTTCCTGCTTCAACCTGTTGTAAGGACCAATTTTTCAATCAACGCCCGGTTGCGTTGAGGAAAATCTCAAAACTTTTAAGGTCAGACCTGTCTTACTATTACAATTTAAATGTCCAAATAACAGAATATGAGAACGAATACTAAAGATTCCTTTTTTCTCTCATTGACTAACATATCGTGTCTTTAACAGCAAAGTTTATTCTTGTTAGGTCGAAACGTGGTTGAAAGACACCTCGCATTTCGTGAAGCATACCAAGCTAGAAGGAAAAAAATGCAGAACAAAGAAGGAAGTAGATAATCTGGTCAATGTTTTAGAAACCTTTCGATTGAACAACGTCTCCGTGCAATGCGAGAGAATTTCAAAGATAAGTTTACTGGCATCAAAACTGCAGAATACTGATGCTAAAAATCGGACCACCAACCTCATCTACCGCCAGGATAGCATTATAAAGAAATTGGGAAGTCTTACTGAAAATTTGCAAGCGAAAGCGCTAAAAATAAGTGGAATGCAACAGAATGGATCCAACAATGTAAGTAAATAAGGTTATTTTCCTTATTCCTGGGGCATTCAAGTCTCGGAGTGTCCCTAAAGGGACACGTCAAAATTCGGTATGGGGTCGTATAAAACGCTTCGTTGAAGCATAGTCATGTGTATTTGGTATGATCATTATTGGCTGCATGTGAACCCCCGCTATAAAATGAAGTTTCCCGTACACTTCGCTGGAAGTTTGAGCGAATCAGGAGGTAATGATGATTATCTACTGAGACGGATTCAATTCATTTTCATAACAAAATACAAAGGTTACTTTCATGTACGCGTTCTAAGCACTGTGGTTAGTTTAATTAACGAAACTGTCATCTTAATTGCTATAAGTCTAGTTCTATAAAAATGGTATTCAAAAAAGTTAAACTTTCGAAGAAGGTCAAGCATACAGACGTCAATATGAACATTCACTTCTAATTTTAAAACGGTCTTAATTTAACTGGGAATATCACCAATTCCTCACAGGCTAGACCTCATAACAAATATCATTTCGAAAAAATTTCGAAATAACGCCGAATAGGGAAAAAATATGTATGGAACATAGCCAAGGGCATTACACCATGTTTTATGTTGGTTTTTGTTGAAAGAGTGATGACACTTTGCCCTGTAAAGTTCACCTATCGTTACACGTAAATAGCACTCTAGCTACCGGGTTGTCCAGGAATACTTGTGACTATAAATTACAAATATAAGGAGCAATGCTAAGCGGCAGGAGAACACATCGAACACGATCAGATAAACTTATATTTATATCTTAAGTTACTAACATTTCGCCAAGAATATAGGGTTTCTCCAGGGTATCAACATTGATAGGGAAAATTGCACTGCAATGGAGATTTTCGACATGCAAGAAGACGATAAATTCATAGTTGGAAGGGCGAGGCACCCTAACCCTCCCTAAATTTACGCCTTGTGCAAAACTACGTGAGGTATGCTAAGTTATTTTACACTTTTTTGTGTAGGTCTTCTTCATTTTCATTACGTCCGCTGGGTAGGAAAGGGTTTTGAGCGTAAACATTTAGGCGTGATCTTGAGTCTTTTCACTTTGGGTAGAGTATCCGGTTGAAGGAAGGTGATACCTCATGATGGCACTCACCAAACAGATCAGAGTAAGGGGGTCGGGGGGGGGGGACGTGCAACATAGAACACGTTTGCAGTAAAGGCTTCCACAGTGAATGTTAAAGCCAGCTGTTACAATTGATCGCCCCCTCCCCGTACTTCCCTTAGAAACTATGTCCCCTTGCCTATCTCCTAGAAAATTTATTTCTGTCGCTTACCTGATAGAACGGTTATGCAATTTCGCCGAGGCTCGTAGGAATATAATCAAAAGTAAGCTGGCAAATTCTTTTCCATGGACAAGGGAGATCGTGGTCAGCTGAACCTAATCTGTCTTCATGTTTCTACCTAGCAATAGATTAGCAAATCCCGATCAAACAATGAGACCTAAAGATCTCTAATCTCTTCGTCACCAAAACAGAAACTACGCCTTCTCTTTGTGCGAGTACATGAAACCGAATTTGATGAAATAAATTTAGCCACACACCAAACTTAAACATGTTTTAATGTATATTTGCGTTTGCTTGTTTGTTCACGAGAGATATCAAACATGGCCTACCACGCACAATTTAAGCATTTCAAGAAGCAAGTTTATCTTGTGAGCATTGGCTGATTCAAAGGCAGAAACGTCGATCTAAGCTTATTAGGACCTCGAAATGGAATCCATCAAGGTCCGTGTTCTTATTGGTGAAAAGGTATTCGAGTTTTTGATTAGAAATTTTATAGGATTTCATCGAAAGAGGTCACAGCGATGTTTTTTGCATCGTGGTTTTGATTTCATAATGTTGTTCCGTTAATTTGCTTATTTCTTGTCAAAAGCTACTTTTTTATATTTATCTTTTATAAGAACCTTGTGGGGGGGGGGGGGCATCTCATGGTTTATTTCGCAAGGCCTTATTGTCGTCAGCATTCATGTTAGTCCTTGCGCAGGTCGAGTAGGAAAGATCTGTTGACTGTAAAAGGACATCAGATTTTTGTGATAAGTTCTCTTGGGCAGCTAACTTCAAATTACTTTCTTGTTTCTTCTTTGAGAAGTAGATCTCTGCGTTCAGGGCTTGACGGAGTTATTAAAAGTATGTTTAAAATACTTTGTAACCACGTTTATAAAACAACATGCAAAAAATCGCTAAAAAGATTAGAAATCTCTTTGTAAAGAAAGTTTTTCTCGAAATAGTTGACCCTATAGACATCCTTTGTAATGGCCCATTTATGATTGGTTGTAATTTTTAAAGGAAGGGGGCGTTTTACTTCGGTCCTGAAGGGGGGCGCTTTGAGCTGTGCCAGTTCTCTGACCGTGACTGAAGTTTCTGGAAATTTGAGAACTTTTAGTCTTAAATAGATTTACTTTTAAGTATGGGTGTGAAACAAGAAATTCTGTCAATAAACCAGGCCTGAGTTTGTCACGTCTGAGTTTCGTCACGTCTTTTTAAAAATATTATTTTTCACCAATACTTGACTTCTAGATTCAATTATTAAAAGTTCACGGCCTGAGATATTTTGTCTAAATATTTGTTCAAGTTCAATTTTATGGTTCACGCCCCTAAATAATGTGCTCACATTGCATTTATCCTTGTGTAACCACAACTTTCTTTCATTTTTAATCATTTTAAAAGGAATGCAGTATGTTTTTGAATAAGCAGATTCTATTTGTAGAGGCAGTACTGGAATAAGGAAGCAAGCACACATATTTGGCCACCAGTTTGCGATTTTTTGGTTTCACGTCTGCTCTGATATCCCTAATAAAAAGAGATGCTTTAAAATCTGCAGTTAAAAGCAAGGGCTTTGCACTCATAAGTTTAAACTGGATGAGAACGTCTCGATTTCCATTTTCATTTGAAGTCTTATTTGTGTGCATGTGTTGCTACTGCTATCCAGTCATATATATAAATCTCTATTAACGGTTTAATTTTGCTTGCTTGAAAGAACATGTGTTCCTAATGCCCCCTTTTTGATACTTTTCCAACTTTTCAAACACCCTTCTAATTTTGAATGGATTGATTTATTTCTCTTATTTCACATCGAATCCTTTTCAAGTACTAATGGGAAGGGCTGGGACTGGCAGTTTTAGCGGATAGGGAAATATGGAGTTCTTCTCTCCGTGGTTCGCCAAGAGTATAAATGAGATCAGAACCAGGGAGGTCTTCAGCAGGCGAGGGGGTTAAGGGGCCAGCTGTGGGGGAGGGGTTACGGGGGTAGTTGTCCTACCTGCTCTCAGGAAAAGACCTCACGTCTTTGATTCTAATATTGCAAACTTAGTTTATCATGACCTTGCCCCTCTGTCGTGTTCCAGGTGCTCTTTACTCTGCACCCTTTAAGAATGCTGCTTGATATATAGTTGTAGCATACAAAGGGCAGTTCTATTATTTGTAATACCCAGGTTAAAGATTTTCGACTCAAAGATTCAATAAATTCTTGCGCTATGAGATACTTCTTAGAACAAACGCTCCTTGATAAGAGTTGTAAACACAAGGGTGGTTTCTTGAAACAGTATGATGATATTGTTTTTATTGCTTTTATTCATGTTTATTTTTTCTGGGCGGTGTTCTTTATTACTTATTTCATTTCACGGTAAATTTGCTAATAAGTAAATCACAGACTTTGAGGTGAAATAACTTTAAATTCATTTTAACATCATCTGTCTTCTCGATCTCTGCAGGAGCGTAATGGCATCCGTTCTTGAAGTTTTCACGTTCCGTTGCATCTTAAAATTCGATTATTTTATTCTATTTAATGCGATTAATTGTGTTTTGCCTGCTAAACTTATGGTATTTAAGTAAATATTTCGCATTCTCAATTTATAGAGATTACTTTTCAAGCACAATGGAACAGCTTGTAGTACCTTCTGCTTAAGTGTTTATTTTTGTTCTTATCTGCCAGGAAAACGTCGAAATTAAGTCGATCGAAGTTGCCTATTATTTCGATTTTGTTATCCTAGATTGTAAGCGATGATGAGAGTTCTAACTCAGACGATCAATTTATGCTCGATGAAGTCAAAGAACAGAGTGATGTCCTAACGAATCAAGTAGTTGCCTCAAGCGTTGATTTCCCCGTGGAAGGCGGCCAAGTGATTTCGTGGGATGATGATTTAGAATACGGCTCAGCGAAAAGACCTCGATTATCGGTCGCTGTTAAAAGTGGATCGGAAATACCGCACGATGCTCAATCAAGAATCACCCCCGTTATTCAAGATGAAGTGGAAAAATTCCTGCAAACTGCGACCGCTACGTACATAACCCAGAGTCTGGAGCCAGTTACGTTGAAGATCAATAACATTCCAGGGCAAACACTAGCCCCCCTGACATTACAAAGCCAAGGATCTGTTGTCTCGCAGTTGCGGTCATCGAATCAGGGGGATATCTCAGTTTTGGGTCCATATGTTAAGAGGGAAGTCACAGTGGAGACTGATTATAACATAGAAACATCGCAACCTGAACCATTGCCGATAAAAAACCCTGCTGGTGGATTGATTGTAACCAAAAAGAAAACACTGAAAACCACAACAAAGGAGGTTACCACGACTGTTAAACAGGTATTATTTGTTTTTCTTGTAGTTAAGATTTGTGTTAGACATTGTATCGGCTTTTGAAAATTGTCACCCGAAGGAAAACAGGAAAATAAGGAACATTCAGTTGTTTCTTGTACAAGGCATGCTCTGTTCTGCTTTGTTAAGAAAATGAATTTTTAACGTTTGGAATTTTTCAGTCAACTTTAGGATTTCCAAATCTTTCTTCTTCTTGTTTTGTTAGTCAGACATCAATAATCTTTTCTTTAACGATGTTTGTTTTGCTTGTACCTGATTGTTAGTTGCATCCAAGCCATTAATTCTTTTAAAATTGCAAAGATGCACTATAAAAAATATGAATTCAAAAGTTTTAAGCGTTCCACTTTATCGGGTGTTAAGCAAGGGCAGTTGAACAATTGATAGATTTGCTTCTGCAAAAACATGGCTTCTTTTAATCTATCCAAAAAGATTTATATTCAAGCGTCGAAATGCTCCTGCTATACCTTTTTCAACAAAGCATTTTCACCATCTTCAAAGCCATATTTCATTCGACTTTCATCGCCTCTTTTAAGTCTTCCCAGTTCATTGAAAACTTTTCAACTCAAACTCGAACCGAACATTTTTAATTCGACGAATCCTTGGTTGGTTTTTGGCTCAATGGACATCACTTTGGGATTCTGTTGAATAATACGTTTATAAATTGGAATGATTTTTTTTCTAAGAAATGCCCAACTGCACCTAACAACCCTGTTTTTCGCATTTTTACTTTGGAAATGGTTAATGGGGTGTGGCAGTTTTTTGAAGTCATTCCCAAACTCAGAAGTTTAACTCAACTAAACCCTGCTTTATTTCACCGCAATACGATTTTTGAACCGAGGAATTTTTGTCGGGACATCTTGGGGCCCTGCAACCCCCGTGCCAAATGTCTTAGAGACACCCATAGATCCCAATAGTTTTCTTGACGGTCTTTCGTTTCAGCACTAAAAACCGGAGGCTGCTTCCCACGCCTAACAACAATGTTATTATGGACATCTACATTTGGCTGGATCGTGCTTTCTATTTCCACATCAAAGAATATTTACAGAGACAGAGGGACAGGAGGAGCATAGCTGTTAAAACCTATTTTGCAAGAATGCCAGGCAACGGGCACAATCTCATTTTTACAAACTAGTAAATGATCGACTGCATTGCGGACCAAATTGATATCGTCTGTGACTCAATCATGAAGATTTCCAATCTATGTTGCCATTCTTTGGCCGTCTTCCTGTTCACTTTCTTTTTTATCTCTCCCAGAATTGTGTTTGTCTGGACAGGATAATGTGGTTTCTTTGAGATGATTTCACCAGGTTTTAATAAATGCGGTCAAACATGATTCTCAAAGCAATTTTCCAAAAAGGATCTGATTGATCGATTTAACACTGTAGGAAGCCGGGGTCATTTTCTGAATAAACTTTACTCCTTGTAAGCCATTTCTTTTCCTTTGCATTAAGCAGAATGATGTGGAGAAAATCTGTGCCATCCAGAAACGCTTTGTTACTTCTAGAAACAAAATACGCTATTTCCTGAATTCACTTTGCAGCCTACTTGTATCTACCCCTCTGATGTTCGATGCAAGTTAGATACAAGTGTTCTTAATGCAGAAAATTAAATGCTTTATGCAATCCTTGAAATTGCTTTATGCGAGTCTGAATTAATGAATATCAACTATTGTAAAAACTAACAATAAACAAACATGCAATACAATACAATACAATGCAATGCAATGCAAAATAATATCAATACAATACAATACAATTCAATACAATACCATACAATACAATACAATACAATACAATACAATACCACATAATATAATACCATACAATACAATACAATGCAATACAATGCAAAATAATATCAATACAATGCAATACAATTCAATACAATACAATACAATACAATACAATACAATACAATACAATACAATGCAATACAATGCAAAATAATATCAATACAATACAATTCAATACAATACCATACAATACAATACAATACCATACAATACAATACAATACAATACAATACAATACAATACAATGCAATACCATACAATACAATGCAATTCAATACAATACCATACGATACAATGCAATTCTTTACAATATTTGAGGAAAGTTCGATATTGAAGCAAGAAATTGAACCAAATTTAGTCTGCAAACGTTCTATGATACAATGATTACAGTGATGATTGCAATCAACTGATCATGATGTGTGATTTAGAATGATTTTATTGATTGAATTGATAAAGTTGGAGTGATTCAATTTTACCCATTCCCTTTGGCTCCAGAAATCTTTGAAGGGGAAATGGTACCAACAAAGAACGAAAGGCGTCCTTCAGTCTACAGCTTTTCGATAACAAATTGTTTATGGGCTGCTTCTGAAAACCACAGAGTACAAAAATCTCGACATCATCTCTTGTAGACGCCAAACTTTGTGGCAAATGGTGGAAACTTCTTTTTTAAACGGATTCAACATGGTTTTCTCAACCAGTGACTGTGAAATTTTATGACATTAACGGATATTTCTAATTTAATGAATTGTTTGTTATCGCAAACCTAATAACATTATTTCCCCTTCATTAGACTTGAGATGAGTAATAGCAGATAAAACTCCTCTCCTGGCTGTTTGCAGAAAGCATTGAGGTCAGGGATTCAAGGGCCTAGGAATGTCCTAGAATTATTTCAAGCTGTAAAAATTACACATTTTGCAGCTGAAACATGTCATGCAGTGCCTATTTTTGCCCATCAAGACGATGAACTTTGCTAAGATGGGAGGGTTGACCACCTCAACCCCATTAAAGTGACTCCCATTGAAAAACATTGCCTGGGTGTGGCATTGTAATCTATAGTTTTTTCAATAGTCTTGTTTATTTCGTTGCCCGTTTTAAATCAAAGTTTCCTTGCAATAGTCAATTTAGTTCCATTCCGTTACATTTTTTACGCTTACGGTTGCGCACACTCTTGAGGCGAGCCCATTGTGTAAAACATACCTGTTGCGTAATGCAATAAACGTTGTATCTCGATACCATTGTATTTCATACCCAAACCAAATGCTTTTATTATTCTTAATTAATAGGATTAAAATCAGATCAACTGCAAAAAAGCTGCATACTGTGAAACGTTGATGAACATCTTTGATTGTGGTTATGCTTCCGTTTTAGCGAAAACCAGAAACTTTATGACATTATACTAACCTTGTCGAAAAGACACACAGATTTTACTTTGATGTTAATTTTTGTTTATTTGCAATCAAAACCTGTCAGAAGCTGGTTGTTTAACAGTGGCATTCTCTTTCAGGAAATCAAAACAGAGATGGAATTCATGCACGTTGATTCTGCGGAGGACCTCCCCCGCAGGATCGGCCTTGCTGACCAGGACACTGACAAAGTGGGTATTTCAGTGGCATCCATGTATAACATTGAGCAGAACAAATATCAACAAAGCAGCGACAAGAAAGCAATGGTGATGTGTTTAGAACAAGACATGAAAGAAACAAACGAAAACATTTGCAGAAACATCGAGGACGTTCTCTTCGATGAAAGGTAGGTGATTTCTATGCGACGGTAAAACCCCCTGAAACTGCTTGTTCTTTGCTTGTTACAATAGCTTTCGTGCCCTTGCGTAGCAGCGGGAAGGGGTTCATTTGGAAAAGCGAAGGATTCTTTAGATTTGTTTAATTCACCCTAAGCTTTCTTCGAAAGAAGCAAACTTCCATAATTTATCAATTGTTTAATAGAATAAAATATCTATTTGAAATTTCTGTACTATTAACTAAACATATTGTGTTGAAACTCAGATTTGATTTCAACGTTTTAGATTTTATACCAAGGTGTCTATCGGTTAATTGATTCCTCTTTTCTTTAATTGTGATTTCATACGGTGTTGTAACGAGGTAACATATAAAATAAAGCACAATCGAACCGAGGCCATTTAAATATGGTTCTTAATAACCGACGTTTCTCTCTTAGTGCAACATTTTGATTCCAGATGCCTCTTACTTTTAGTATGTATAATCTTTCCATCCGCAATGTGTGCTGTTTGATGAAATATGTATACAAGGATGGCATTTTTACTTCACTCCTCTAAATTGCATTTGAATTACGTAACAGGGCCTCTTTCTAGGGATAAATCCTGGGGGCAATCTATTGTTTTCTTAGTCACAAGGGATAATAGGTCTATTGTTTTTAATGCAAAAACAATAGGACTAAGGAAGGGGCTGGGGAGGGGGGGGGGGGACTGCCCAACCATTTAGCATGTTAAAAGAGGTCCTGTTGTGTTAAGTATTGGGAAGGACGGTAGTATTTGCGTAAACACGCTTGCATCCCGATCTAGGAGACATGAATGAGATCGAACCAGCGATTAGTGGTTTACAACATATCCTCCCAATTTATATTTCTTTATCATTATGCAAAGATTGTTTGATTTCTTTGTCGCATTTCATTATATTTATTTATTTAAATAAATTAAAGATCATAGATTAAGCATTGTGTCCTTGTGGCATGCGACAAATCTATCTCACCACAGATAATACGATGTGTAGCTAGGCCGCAGTGAAAGGGGCACCCTGTGTCCATGTCTTCTTCAGCATTCTCAAACACGCTGTTTGTCTGAACAAGATCTTTTTACATCTGATTAAGACTAAGTAGCTATTTCCTAATTGAGTTAGCCGAAAGATGAATATTAATACTGTCGGATAGGTCTTGATTTTTCATTAAGATTTCTATGTACCTGGGTGGGTCACTCTTAACCATACATTGCAGTGTACAGAAAGGGATGGTTTGATATCGTCAATGCAATACATTACACAGTGACGTTCATATCTAAAATTTATGATATTGGATTTGATTAGGTTTCTTGCAGCAGATAGAACCTAATTTAATTTAAAGACGGCCCAGTCTGATAGTTATTCTTCTAAATGATTGCAGCTTGAGTTCTGTTTAATGTTATAAGTTATACTTGGCTCTGAGAAGGTTTTAGCTGTGAATGCTAGTGTACCTAAAGATTGAGTGAGGATATACTTTGCACGTTGGAGAGATAGTCCGTGTAATTTAACAGACATGTTCTATACATTTGATTGTATAATAGCAGGAGTTACCAGTCTAAAAACCCTTTCACCCCTAGGGGAATTATATGGCTCTATGATTATCAGCGAGAATTGGTTACTTCTTAGCAGGGGCAGGGGGCAGTTTCTATCCTGATTCGTCTGTAGTTCAACATCTATAAAGCCTCTTTGCTCCGACATCATCAATTATAGTGCCCCCGTACAATATGACCTAAAGCATCAGTTGCTACTGTATAACTGTTTGATAACGGAGAAAGGAAGGGTTAATTGTGTTTGCTGAGCATCTAACAGCACACGGAATTGATAGTTGTACATTTTATGTGTCATGTTTACATCAATTCAGAATGCATCGATACATTATAAGCTGTACATCCTGATAACCATGCGCAAACCAAGGGTCTTTTGGGCTATCATTGTAAGCTACGGGGCAAAGAATTGCCTGACCAATCTTTATATTCTACGGATTAAAGCTGTCTGTGTCAGAGAAGCCAGAAAGAATCTAATTTGGATCCAAAGCGCTCATCTGTAATGTTTGATAAAAGAAAACCGCTATGTTGATTGGCTTACACCTTCATTAATTATTTGATTCTTTCGTTCGCTTGAATCGCATTCCAATGAGGCAGTTTGTTTTGCATAAAGGCGACTTGGGCTTTTCGAGGGCAGGAAGGCCAGCGAGAAGGGGAGCAAAGTAGGATCCTTCGTTGCTAGTTCTCATAATCAGAAAGTGTTCTCGTGGCTATTTTGTTGTCGTTTCTTCGACTATTTTGACAACATTCAGTGAACGCGATTCTCCTTGAAGCTCAAACTAGAACATTCTTCTTGTTTCGTAAGTCTTACTCTTTAGGTCATCCAAAACTTTACCGCTTCTCGCATTTCAGAGCACCATATTTCTTATCCTTTCTGTGAACCTCGGGAACGGGTATAACTTCCTATATGATGCAGGTATTATTTAAGTTGTTATACTGAGTATGTGCGGAATTGTATTTTGATTTTTACAATATATGATAAATAGCATGCCGAATTCTCTATTCGTAAATCAGAAGGTCACCATAGTTTATTTACAAGCTTTAAATCCAACTGATCTAAAGAACTTTCCAGCTGCAAAAAGATTGTAAATAAGATTCATTATTCACACTATCGATGAGATTTTAGCGAATAATTTCTCAATTATTCCCTTGATTCCAACATCCTAGTAAGGCTTTTTATTTTAAGCGGAGGTAACTGATTACATCTTTGGTTTTTTTATTATAGGAAAGCAGAGTACGAACTCAAAGGCTTAGACCGAGCACCAATTCAAGCTATCATGCCGGCAGAAAGTCAGCAAAATCGAGGAGGAAATTTCGACGAAAAGAAGGCATTTCGAATCAATGCAAAAGATGCATGTAACAGAGATCTTGCAACCAGACAGGTACGATATTTTTGTAAATTTTGATTATTTTACCAAGATTGAAGATATTTTCCTCATTAAATCGGTGAGAAATTTAAAGGTTTATGCCAACCTTGTCTAACTCCATATTTTCTGACATTTCATTTTCGCCCAACCTCATTTTCTTCCTTTCATGATGTCTAGTACCCTGATATGAGGTACCTTGAAATTTCTTTTCGACAGATCTCTAAGGCAAAGACAGGCCAAAATGATGCGACAATGGTGGAAGTTTCATTTCGATTAGAAGATGCCGATGCAGACATGATTTATGCCCAGGATGATGCGATCGACTCTCAAATTTTGAACATTCTTAATGAGATAAAAGTTGAAGAGAAAGGATATGTCGACGTATTGGAGTGCATTTCAAAGGTAAGCTGATAACACACTCATTACAATAGTACTGCTATCGTTATGGCACTGCCCGTGATCCGCTATGTTAATCACATTACGATAATCGAAATTTGAAGTACGGTCTAAACTGCAATTGCCAGCATGCAGTAAACATTAAATGAGAAATCGCAATCCCACGTGGTACATGTTTAAGAGGCTGCCATGTGGCAAATGTCGTCAGAAATTAGTTGGAAGAGAGATTTAAATATTCGCTTTTGAAAGTTTGAAAGGCGTGAATTCTAGTCTGATATCAGCCAAAGGCTACCCTTTCGATTTTATACGTCCCCCCATGTAATAGAATATATGAGGGTGCAGCTACAGACGGCGCTCCTTACTACGGACCAGGTACCCATTTATACTCCTGGGTGGAGTGAGACACAATTTTGTGTTAATAACTTGCCCAAGGGTGCTATCAATATAAATGGATTCGTTCCGGCGACGTTCAGATGGCTAGTCCTAAACCCTAATCACAACACCACAGCTTTTGTAACTCTTCTTCAACTTTTTTTCTTTCCAGCATTTCATAGAACAAGTTGCAATTGCGCCACTGAAACTGCAAAAACAGAGGGATCTGATTTTCAGAAACGTCAAGGAACTTCTTGTTGTTCACAAGAATCACATCCTACCAGAAGTTGAAAAGATCAAAGAGTCTGATGACATTGCAAGGATATTGGTAAAATCGGTATGCAACTCAGATTTCTTAATTACTGAGATAACTCAGAAAGGTTTTCTATTGCTCTCTTTTCTCTCTGATTACCCAAACAAGTTTGCAAAACGGTTTTAAAATTGCAAGTGCAGACTAGTAGACTGTGTTTTACTCTGAAAAGCCCCGTCTGCTGAGGTGAAAATTTTTGTCAAAATTTGATTTAACAACAGTTTTTTGTGTTCCCCATGCATAATTTCTTTGCAAGCATCATTTTTTTAAGGTTTTCTTGTCAAATCGTTGAAGGGTTTGTCGTATTTGAATTGAGCAATATATTTAAAGTTTTTCGAAAACTTCTCTTTGTCAATAGAACTTTCAAATCTATGGACATTTACCTTCTCATTTCTGTTTATAATGCAGAGTTTTATTACGGCTACGTTACTTCTGTAGGCATGATTTCTCAAGCAATATTAACCCCGTTGTTTATTCTTCGTAGGAATCAAAATTAAAGAAATATTCAAGCTACATATCAAAAGCGAAAGAAGCTGAGGAAGCTTTGGAATCTGTTTTATTTTTCAAGGTTTCATTCATTCTTTAGCTATGTCCATCATAAACTTTCTACTATCATTGGAAAATCAGCGACCCATATTACTGTCTGAAGTTGTAGGAAGAAAATGTTTCAACCACGATACTTATTAAATCGAAAAAGGCAAACTGCAATGCGACGAAGTAGAAACAAAATTGAGAAGAAGTGTTGTTTGCGTCTAAGTGCTACCCTGATATTTGCATAATATCGAGGCTAGTAGCTGTGCAGAAACTATGTGAACAGTGGCTATTAATATCCTTAATAATAATGTGTATTAGATATAGTACTATTAAACTGCATGTGGTTTTGCATTGGGCATGTTTTGATTCTACAGTATTCATAGTTGGACTGTTAATTCATTCATTTCACTCGCAAAAATTCTTCCAAATTTTGAAGTGGATTTCCGGGGTCAGGATAATTTCCGCTTTGAATAAAGAATCCTGATTATTGATAATCATGCTTCATAATCGTTTTTCTTGAGTATATCAGAATAAAAACCTTCTTCAAGTATCTTATCGACCCTTCGTCGAAACCGCAATATTGCCAATGACAATAAGATCGTTTCATTCCCACTCTCACATCTTAATTTTTTCTCACGCCACTGTGCCGTTATAAATACATTAGATAAATTAGAGGTAAAGCTACCAGGAGCCTGGGGTTACCATTTTAGTTTCATATGCACATGTTTTGGTCATTCTTTTCCGTAAAATGCATTTATAATACTAAAGACTATTCTTTGCGTTGTAGGATTGCAGTAAACACAAATTGAATATACGTGATCATTTGGCGAACCCGCAAAAACATTTATTGTATTATGCTGTAACTCTTCAAGAATTAATTCAAAACAGGCAAGCGAAAGGAGAAAATTGTCAACTACTCAAGGTATGCATTTTTAGATTCATATCGTTTGTGGCTCGCAGAATCTTACAATTCTTATCAATCCTAAAGGGCCGCCTGTATCAGAAGTCGATCTAAAAAAGCAAAAAGTCTGTATGAACGTGTAATTTCGTTCTGTTCGAGTACAATCTCGTAAAACGTAGGCCAGACTTGACAACAAGGTTATCATGCACCACTAGAAAATTGTTTAAACATTACTAAGATCATTTTTTTGCAGCAATGTCAGGAGAACGTCAGTCTACTCATGCTATCTATCGTTTTTATAACGTTTATTTGTAGATTTTCTTACTGATTTTATGTATAAAAATCTTTCAGGAGGCAGTGAATTTGATACGAGATTTGATGGGCATTCCAAAGCTGGAGCTAAAATCGGGCGTGCACGAGTCGCAAAAACCGAATGACATGCAGAACATCGAGACGTACATTGTTTCGAAAATGTACACGCCGAAAAGAAAAGATGAACTCAGCTTAAACAAAGGTGATGTGGTGAATTTGATTGAAGAACGCAACGGAAGATGCTTTGTTGAAACTATTTCAAAAGAATCGAAAAGGCAAGAGAGGGGATGGATCCCGTTGTTCTGCTTGCAAAAGCAAGTGAAATCCAATGCTAAAGCTTCAGGTAAGAGGTGGACTCGGACTGAGACTAGTGTTAGGATTTAACGTTGATATGCAGGCCCGCAAATGATCTTTCGTTACCCGCAGACAACCAATTTCATGAAACTCGTAATGGCCTATTTTAGTCGGGTTGGCATCATCTTATACATACGGTACTTCTTGCATGAGAATGGAGCCTTTGTTTTGCTACTTAACTTCCAGGGAAGAGGGGGGCCCCTCTGGAAATTTATTTTTTGTTTTTCTTTAACGATACTACTACATTCTAAATGTGCATTGCGCATGTAAACAATGCCCCCTTTAGGCCTAATTTTGTGACTATTATGATTTTATTTGATTCAGTTAATATCTTTTATCATTTAGGCACTGCTCCTCTATTTGCAAAGTCATTGTCAAAGATTTTCACCCCTGAAGGAAAGTCTTGCCAACTTAGCGTAAAGATAACAGGCACTCCAGAGCCGGAGGTTCAATGGTATCGCAATGGTCAACCTGTGCGGAAAGACAGCCGTCATAGCATTACCAAAGATGGCGATACGAATACTCTAAGCATTAGAAATGTTGGCATCAATGATGAGGGTCTATACTCAGTAAAGGCCGTGAATTCCGTTGGGTATGCTACATGTCAAGGCGAGCTTTATATCGAAAGTATGTGTTTTTCAAGCAGTAGACTTTCTTTTAAATCTTTAGAATAATTGTTTTTGAGGCGTATGCCAAGAGTATCATACTTAGATAGGCAGAACTATAAAAATGTTCTAGAAAGGGCTTGAAAACATGGTTCTGATCAACGTGATAAATAAGCGGAATTGTCATTTTTGGTCATCTATGTTGAAAAGAAAATTTAGTTAGCGCAGGAAAGATTGAAGAAAAATAGCTTGGGCAGAAAAAGACAAGGCTATATGACTAGAATGAGGAGAAAAATTGGTCAATCTTGGTAAGGAAGTGAAATTATCTAACTTACAATGAACAGAGATAATTTGGGAGGCCATGATCGTCAACGTCGATGGGTAGAAGATGCAGATAGATAGATAGATTTTCTTTAATCACCGTCTTCTAGAACAACCGCTTTGAAACTTGGAAATGTTATCTTTTCTCCCACCATCTATTTTTGCGTAAGAAATTAGCTAGTTAATATTAGTTTCAATTTCTTTTCCAGATTAGTTTACTTTCTAATTTTCTTTCTTACTCTGAAGCAATTATTTATTCATTTGTTTACTCCTATCTTCAAGGTGATTTATTAAAGTCATTATTTTTAATCCGCCACAAGATCTGGTTTTTTATCTCTTGGGATTACAAGTTAACCAAGAATTTTCTAAATATGCTCTATTTTGCAACTTGTGAGGCTTTTCTAGGGATGAAAGTTCTTGAAAGCCTCACAAGTTGTGATCAGATGCACGGCGATGTGTGATCTTTTATTTTTAGTGACACACAAATAATTAAAATATTGTAAAGTACTTAAAATATATTATTTAATTGCAAAGAACCAAAATATTGCAAACCTTTACTTTCCACTTGCTGGAATTGTATCAATAAACCAATAACTTTGATTGGTTTCAGACAAACCATAGGGTTTTTCAATATTTTGCCTGAAAAACGTTTGCCGATTCTGGGCCCTGTAACTGCCATAGCATCTCTGATTTCTCTAGAAGAAATTTTCCTTTTCGTGTTGAAAATGGAGTAAGGATTAAACGGAAAGAAAAACAATTCTCATAGTTTGGTTTCTGCGTTATCTCCCTCAAAAGATTCTACTTAGGTTTAGGCTAAGAAGTCCATGGCATGAAATGCGCTTGGTGTAATCGGGAACTTAGACTTTTCGAAGGTTTCGAATTTTATCTAATCATAGTCAGTGCAGTGAAATGATGCCCAAGGACCTTTTGAACTGCAGTGAATTATTAAGATGTCTCTTTCTTCGTAGCAGATGAATCTTCAATGAGCAGCGCATACGAAAATGGTCGATTTGAAAATATCAATGGAAGGTGAGGCTATTTCTCAATTTCTGTTTTCCGTTTTATATTCATGTGGCACATCACTGTAGATTTGCGTCCATATGTGCAATATTGCCTTGTTTAATCATCGCATTTCTACGTAAACTTGATGACAGAACACATGCAGAAAGCAGTTGTCTGAAGATCGCATCCATCGTGTACTTGAAATCACAATTAAAACTGTCGCGTTCTGTCACTAAGTTTAGTACAGCTTTGCTTCTACGGCATCGCGCACAATTTTTAGCAGACCGGTTAGCATTAATCTTCATTATTCTGAAAGTATACTTTCTTATTTTAGAGCTAAAGAACAAATCTTTGAGGAAATAGTGGCTAGCAGTGTTGAAGAACTACATTCATCTGCTCAACTACCCGGTGCACCGATTATAACAGAGAGGTTACGGGATGCTTTTACTGCCGTCGGCGGCGATGCGGAATTCTACGTTGAGGTAAACGGTGAACCAACACCCGTCTTGGCATGGTACCTAAATAACGAAATGATCGAAGAAAGCGACAATTGCTTGATTTACGTAAACGGGGGATCACATACCCTTTCAATGAGGAATATCAATCAAAAGGAAGCTGGAGTTATCAAGTGTATTGCTATAAATGAGTTTGGTAGAGATGAGAGCGAGGCTGTTCTTAGAATAGATGATTCTTTGCCGAGTCAGAAGAATTCGTTGCCGAAAATGATAACATTGATGAAAAGTTTGGAGCTTGTAGAGGGAAGTGATGCACATTTTGTCGTCACATTTGAAGGCAATCCTAGCCCTGAAGTCAATTGGTTTAAAGATTCCATCTACCTCACTGATGATTATGGTGTTGAGATACAAACAACTGCAGGAAGAAGTGAACTATATGTACCTGATATTGGAAAAGATGATGCGGGTAAATACTATTGTGTCATTTCAAATCGGCTTGGAAGGACGCAATGCTCGGCTGATTTGTACGTCTCAGATATGCCTGTTAGTCCAACCTCGTTGGGAGAACAAGTCTACGGTGACAGCCCTGCTGTAAATGAGGCTGGACCACCTGTGATAATCGAGAGACCTGGAGACATTCGTGTGTTTGAAGGGGATTCTGTTTGCCTCGTTTTTAGAGCCGTCGGAGAACCAATGCCCAGGGGAGTGTTTTTATGGGAAGAAAAGGACATTTCTGACGATATTCACTTTTCTATTGAGAATAAAGATGACATTTGGAAGTTGACTATAAAACAGGCAGAGCTCTATTTGCAAGGAACAATAACATTCATTGCTGAGAACCCGCAAGGACACTCTGAATGTTCTGTGAGATTGAGGGTTGATGAGAGCATTGTGGCACCCATGTTTACAAAAACAGCTGAAAATATTCACGTAAGAGAGGGTGATAGGTGTCAGTTTACTGTGAAGGTAAAAGGTAAACCCCAGCCACGCGTAGAATGGTACAGAAATGGACGACTGTTGACGGAGCGAGAAGGACTGCATTTGTACAGGGATGGAGACAAGCACTCATTGATCGTTAAGAAGGCCAGTAATGATTACGTTGGAAAGTTCAAATGCGTGGCTGTCAATAATGCGGGGGAGGCCTCCTGCTCAGCGGCTCTTGTCATCGAAGGCGAAGGAAAGGCACCGAAGTTTATCAATGACTTAACTGAAAGAGAGGCATGTGAAGGAGATATGGTCAGATTTGACGTCACTGTTCAAGGGAAGCCAAAGCCGGAAATTAAATGGTACAAGAATAATTTTCTTCTACGAGAAAGCAAACGATTTGTTATGAAATCTGAGGGAGATATTAGCAGTCTTATCATCAAAAGGGTTGATGAAGATGACTGTGGTATTTTCAAATGTGCAGCGACCAATAGCTATGGATCTGTGATAAGTGAGGCGTTTTTGAATGTTGTTGAGAAAAGAGTTGCTCCTGTGCTTTCAAGAAAGCTGCAAGATGTCACTGCGAGGCTGCATGATAGACTGGAACTTGAGGTTTGCTTGGAACAAAGTACACAACACGATACATTGTGGTACAGAAATGGTCAAACGTTGAAGAGTTCATCAAAGTGCAAGATACATAGAGAACCTGGAAGGGATTCGTTGATCATCGACAATTTACGTCAAACAGACGCTGGCGAGTACCTTTGCGTTATACAAAACGAACTCGGAGAATGCTCAACTTCAGCCAATATCGTAATACCCGAATGGCAGGCATCGGCAAAGCCTGCAGTGAACGAAGAGGTAACAGTATCTTTGGATCTGAATTCTGTTAGTTCCATGCCGACCGTCGTAATTGGCGGTGAAAAACAAGCGACAAGTGGTAACGGTCATTTTGTAATGGCTCCGGGAAAAGCCTTGAAATTGACGATCAAAGACACTGGCGCAGAAGGAAACAGTCAGTACAGGCTTGTCAATGCGAGCAGTGCGGAAGATACCAGGATAACATCTGCCAGTGAGGAGGAGCAGGATTTTCCACCCGAGTTTATTTCTGCCTTGGAAGATGTCGACATTTTGAAAGGAACACAAGCAAGATTTGAAGTAGGAATTATCGGGCAACCATCGCCGAAAGTTACTTGGCTAAAAGACGGTGTGCAAATTCGGGAGAGTACCAAGGTAAAATTCGGACTGCAGAACAGGGTTCATTCGATAACTGTTGATAATTGTGACTCAAATGATATAGGTTGCTACGAATGTGTGGCGATTAATTCGAAAGGGAGAATTTCATGTCAAGCAATGTTGAGCGTCGATTCTGATTTTGGCAGCGTGGAACGATACGAAAATGCTCAAAGACGAAAATCAGAAGAAGGTCTTTCACCAAAGTTCCATAAAACAATTTCTGATTTGCGCATCAAAGAAGGTATGTTACATTGTTTAAATTCTTTGAGTTTTTCGCAGTTCTAATTGTGCGCTATTAGACTTTCGAACGTTCAAGATTTCCGAATAAATTCCCATCACTTGAATAATCTTCCAGTCCATCAATTTCTTATTTCAAGCCCGGACCTTCCCATCGCAAGACATCCGAACGCCAGCCCTTCCACCCTCTAGCGCTTCCCACCTTCAGTTCTTTTTACCCCCAGCAACTCATCACAGTACTTTCATTGTTTCGAAATCTATTGCATTTGAAATCTAATATAGATAGAAATGGTGAATTCCGTTGAACGTGAATTTAAGTCGTTGGAATTAAGTCGGAGCGAACCTTGACCGGACTAAGCCACTCTAACCAAGTTAAATATCAAATACGATCACCTTTCTTGTCTTTGGTTTTCTTAATCTTTCTAAACCCATAGTATAACACATTAATTAACCATTCCAGATGGAGAAGTGTAGATTCCTTTTCCATTTCCTACGAGTCTTTTTCCAACGTGTCGTTTCTTCAATCAGATTTTTTGCGGTTTTACTGACATTCGATAAGTCATTCATAGTTTAATTCATAGAATTGTTTGGTTATTGAATTCTTTGATACGAAGTTCCTGAAAAAAACCTTGTCACCATCAGTGTAGCCACATTGTTGTTCCCAGGGGGTCTATTCTCATTAACCAGTTATGCCTGTTCGCCGATATTTCAAGAAAATGTTGTACATCTTTGGTAATTCTTTTGGGTATACTAGAGTGATACAAGTTAAAAACACATGGTAGATGTTATTTGGTTTAAAATTCATAGAGATCGCTGCTTTTTGGTACAAGCAGAGCTGTTGAAATAAGTGCCCCTATATGTCCATTTATGTAGTTACCCCCTGGTAATGATGTGCGAATAGTTAATGATAAGGGTCATTAATCAAGTCTTCCTTTTTATTAAACAGGAGATGAACTGAGACTTGAAGCTATTGTCGATGGAATACCATTCCCATTCGTTGAATGGTATCGAGAAAACGTCTTACTGAAGGGCAACGGCCGGATTAAACTCGAAATGGACCAGCGATCAGGCGTTTGTTCCCTGTCTATAAACCCTGCAAGAAAAGAGGACATGGGGGAGTACGAATGTATGGCTAAGAACCGAGCTGGCGAGGCCAGCACATATTGTGAGGTCATCGTAGATCAGCTTTCTGATAGCGATGGGAGAGTGAAGAGAAATAGCAAAACAAAGAATGAGAGACAGACCGAAAGACAAGATCCTGCCAGAGGAATGAGTACAGACATGATGGAGAGTGATGATGAAGTGAATGGTATGTTGCATTTTTTGTTATTTTATAGTTGGCTTTCTTTTTTCCATACATGTTCTTTGTTGCTCAACAACGGGATAACAAGCAACTAGAGCTAGCGTCACGTAAACTTTAAACATCTTAATCGGCCCACAGAAGCAGTTTTAGCTTGAAGTAATGTTTTTCCTTTATAATCATTTCACAATTCAGAATTTGAACAATCATATGCGCTTATTCATTAGTTTCAATTTGCATTTGGTCCTGCAACATAAGAGTGTGGAAAAAAAATTTAAGGGTTGTTTCTTCACAAGCAGCAGTTTTCTAAGAAATGAGAATTGGATTGGCTTAAATTTCAAGCGACTATAAAGTTATGTAGAACAGCTTTAAGCACCTGTAAGCAAATTTAAGCAACTGTAAGCAAATTTATGCAAATGTATTCAAATGTAAGCAGATATAAGCTGATGTAAGGAGCTGTTAGCTAATTTTAGTAAATGGAAGCAAATGTATGCAAATGGAAGCAAATTTAAGCAAATGTATGCAAATATGTGCAAATGTATGCAAATGTATGCAAACTTCAGCCAATTGTAAATGGAAGCAGATGAGGCAACTTTGAGGAATTCTTCGCAATTTAATCTTCTACCTTGTTTTAGTTACAATTCGCCTGTTGCCTAGTATCTCATGATTTGTTCATTTTTCTTCAAGTTTCGAACTACATCGAAAAGATCTTGTCAGCCTATTTACAGTTCTAGAAATGGAACTTTATAGGAGGGGTAAAATCTCACAAATTGTGTGCGAAAGTAAATCAATATTGAATCAACTTTGGCTACAATCTTAATAATCTAAAGCAGCTTTTTCGCTGGTCCCTAAACCGCATTGAATATACGCAAAGTATCAAGTAATTTCCACAATTTGAATTTAATAAATCTTTTGAGGTTTGACGCAGGAACTAGACATCAAATCTCCACACAGTTTTGTCGCATCCTTAAATGACATATTTTACTTTACAACACTGAAAACATCAAATACCCAAATAGCCAAATCCCCTTTTCGTATCTATGTTTTTACCCACATATCCATGCCACAACAATTATTTTTTATCTATTGAAATTAATCCTCATTTTTCCATAATTATGAATCGTCGGATATTTTAAATCGTTGTTAGACATAGTTTGATTTCTATTAAATTTCACATTATTGGAGGCCACCTTTTAACACTGAATGACTGCGGTTTCCAACAAACTAGTTATTTTCTCACTGATGGCAGCGACGGTCATTTCATGTCTGGATTTTGTTCGACTATGAACGAAAGAATGTTGGAGTGGATTTTGAAAATCTAAAAGGTGAAAAGTGTAGAAACTATCAAGTTGTATTCGATGATTTTGAGAAACACGTCATTGTGTTGTTCTTTTATTTCAGAATTATGATTTTATTTATCATTTCGTATAGCTAAAAATTCGTGTTGTTAATCAAGTGTCAAAGAAAATCAAATGCATTAGGTGTCGTAGAAGCGATAACTATTTTTGTAATTCCTTGTTTTGTTTAACAGAAAATGATGCAGATAAAAAGAAGGTCAAGATTCCTGCAACAATAGGCGAAGTAGATGGCCGAGCAAGCTCATCATCTGATACGGAAGTTGATGAGCCTAAGAAGAGAGCAAGGTCTGGCTCATTGAAAAAGGACCAAGGAAGCAACAGTAGAAGAGGAAGCAAGCAACTGAAAGAGATGGTGAAGAATTATTCGACGACATCTGGAGACGATCCCGACCTAGAATCGGATGCAAAAACTCCTAAAAGGCTGAGAAATAAAAAGAAGCATAAAGATAGTGATTTCTTTGCATCCTCTGATTCAGATTTTAAAGAAAAACAAGGAAATGTTGATCTGAAGCCAGTAGAAGAGGAAATCCAGGTGAATGGTTTTGCTTCTTCGTAATTCTGATTAGCAAAGATTTGAAACAAATAAGCAGGAATACGAGAAGGATGTACAGAGATTCACTATGATTTTTGTTGCAATGATCACCTAAGGGGCTATCTCAGAAACAGTATTTATGTGTGGGTGAAATGAATGGAGAGGCACGTATTGTTAAAAATGAATAAAGAGTCTCATATGAGAAATCTTGGCAAGAATAGAATACAAAACATTTTTGTTTTCTCTTTATTGTATGATCGTATGCCCTCTTCACATTTGGTCAACTGTATAAAAATCATCGCATTTAATGAAAGCTTGGATGGTTCCAGCTTAAGGCTACCGTTGAATTCTATAAGAAACTACTATAAACCCGTTCATCTCTTGAGGGGCCACATTTGATCTGCAATGAGAATTAGCTATTTTTCTTAGGAGGAGGGGCTAATGCTTAAATAGTTCAATATTTGTAAGGTTTTTTGCTTCTACATCATCAATTTTATTACCCTCTTTCATCCCTGGAGGGACCATATGGCCCTTTATTCTTCAATGAGAATTGGTTATTTCTGTAGTTTCTTTTAAGTTCTCTACAATAAGCGTGAATCTGTCTTGGCCTGTTCTTGTTTTTTTTTGGGAATTACAACTTTTGTTTGTTATTGAAACTGCCCTTATGGAGGAGGAAATGCATATCGTTGTTTTAGAAAGAAATGTCCCTGGGTCAATATTTTATGATAGAATGTGACCATTGCTTAAAACAGAATGATGAATATTTTTCAATGTTGTTCACAAGGAAATCTAGGTAATTCGAGGCTATATGTAAACATATCATTTCATTGCGTTTGATTTTTTCAAATCCACATTGCAAACGCCCACTATGTGGATTATTTAAGCAACTCTCGGCTTAACATTTTTCTGATGATCTTAACATTCGACCACATAACACACACCTACGTGAAACATGGATTTCTTGTGGCTGAAAGCTAAAACTAGCTTTCATTTTTGGAAAAAGAAGTAAACTAAAATCTATGCAAGCTGTCTCAGTTCTACAATGTTGTTGGGAAACGCAGATAGGCGCGTTGGAGCAGTAGATAACAATTCAATGGAATGGTAGCTTTGGTATAGTTAATAAACAAAATAAAATAAATTGGAATTAGAATTAATTATAAGATTTATTTGAAATGAAATGGATGGTTCATAGCATTTTTGAAAAGATTTCCAGATTGCTTGTGCGAAACCTGATTTGAGATTGGCAGTTAAATGTTGTGGTGTCGGGAATGAAATGATATCAATGAAACCGGAGAAAAATAATGGGAAAAGGTCCTGACATTTTGGAATAGTATTTGAAATTTCCATGCTCAAATTGCCTATAGATTACCACAACACGTTATGTGTGGAGAATGGTCACCAGTAATTTTGCAACTCAAGATTCCAGGCCAATAAATTTAAATCGATAGCTGATGGTGTGAGGATCTTAATGTTGTTTTATCTTAAATTTGGAGAAATTGAAATCGGAACTATCACCTGAAAGTTATTACTCAAGAGTCAGGATCTGAAAATTCAGCATCATCCTTGGTTTTCAATGTCTTGGGCAAGGTGAGAGTAGAAAAAGTTTCAGATTTGTCGGACTGCCGTGCCTTCCCCCTTCAATAATCCTGGCTATAGTACAGGGCAAACAGGGCTCTGTGTGTAGAATACTCAATTCAAGGTCGACTTTTATGGACTCATTTATATATAAACTTCTCTATTCTAATATTTCCTATATAAAATTAAATTCTACCAGCTATATAGGTTTTGCAAATCAAGTTTTTGTAATGCCCCTCTTCCTTGACTTTTTCCAGGTAATTGATGCTGCTGAAGTTTCCTCCGAGCCTGTTCTGGAATTCGATGCTTCAACGCCTAAGAAACCTTCGTTTATTGCCAAACTAAATGACCTGACCGTATCTCAAGGGCAGCGCTTGGAACTTAATGTTGCGGTCAGTGGTTATCCCAAACCCAATGTAAAGTGGTTAAGAGATCAAAAGGACATTTTAGAAAGTGATCGATGTGCAATGTACCACGAAAAGGACACACATAGTCTGGTCATAACAGAGGCTGCTGTCACTGATGAGGCTGAGTACTCCGCAGTGGCTCAAAATAAATTTGGCAAGGTGACGTCGTCAGCCATGATAACTGTCCGGCAGGTTGAAACGAAACCCGTCTTTGAAAGGAAGTTAGAAGACGTGAAAATTGTTTCCGGTTTCGACGTTATCCTCAGCGCTAAGATCAAAGGACACCCGGAACCAAAGGTTGAATTTTATCATAGTAATAAATTGTTGTACAACAGCGAAAAATACACGATCACAACAGATAATGCCACTGGAGAATGTTCATTGAAGGTTGCTAAATGCGAAATGAAGGACCATGGTCAGTATAAATGCACCATTCGGAATAAGCTAGGACAGGCAACCTGTTTTGCAAAAGTAAGCGTCTCAGAACCGGTCCTTAGTCCGCAATTTATACTTGGTCTCATTGATACGGAATGCTCCGAAGGCAAGGATGTAGTGTTAAAAGTGGAGTTTACTGGCAAGCCAAAACCCATGATTACTTGGTATAGAAATGGTGACGTGTTAAAACAATTCGGCAGATTTCGCGTAAAAACTGATGCGACATTTTCGACGTTGTCGTTAAGCAGAGCGAAAATGGAGGAGAGCTGCGAGATCAAATGCGTAGCATGTAACGAGGGAGGAGAAGTTGAATCGAACTGTAAATTGAGCATCGTCGAAGATTTGCAGAAGCCAGAATTTATTTACAGTCTAAAGGATTTGAAAGTTTACGAAAATGGCACTGCATCGCTGAGAGCAACATTCAATGGGAAGCCAACACCGAAAGTGACGTGGTCAAAAGACGATGAACCAATTGTGAATTCCAAGAATTGTGTTGTTACCAATGACGGCTTGAAAACAACGCTTAAGGTAAAGAGCTTCGGCGCAGAACTGGCAGGAGAATACAAATGCACAATAACCAATAAGGCTGGTTCTGCATCCTGTTCTGCTGTTTTGTCATTCGAAGAGGCTTTGCGTAGGCCAGAGTTTGTTCAAGGCCTTACGGATATTTGCTCCAAGGAGGGCGAAAGTGTACACTTAGAGGCAACAACCGAAGGCAACCCACCACCAACGGTGCAATGGTTTAAGAACGAGAAACTGATTGTTCCAAATAAAGACGTCATTTTGAAAAGTGAAGATGACAAACATTGTCTAACAATCCCAGCATGCAATGCAGGTCACTGTGGGGCATATAAAATTATTGCCAAGAATAAATTAGGTGAATGCACTTCAAGAGGAAAGCTAACCATTGATCAAAATGCTGAAAAGCCTGCCTTTTTGAAGAAGTTAGAGGATATCGATCTCTGCGACTCGGACACTGCAAGTCTAGAAGTAGAAGTGAGTGGGAAACCAATCCCGAAGTTGACATGGTATCATGACAGTAATGAGATCCAACTTAGTAAAAGATGTCGATTAGAAAAGTCAGGAAATCGTCAGACACTAGTCATCGCTGATATTTGCCCAAAAGACGAAGGAACTTACGAATGTATTGCAGAGAACATGGCTGGTCGTTCATCCTGCATGTGTTTCTTAAAGATCAAAGAGCCGCTATTTGCGCCAGAGTTTGCGGTGCCGCCGGAGAATACCGTCATTAGTGTTGGCGACAATTCAACAATTAATTTTGTTGTTGTTGGTAACCCCCGTGCTGAAGTAACTGTGCTAAAAGATGGAGGTAATGTTGGGGAAAATGTTAAATTAATGATGGATGGAGTGACTGGAGAAGGGAGACTTTCTATAAATTCATTTGCTGAGGATAATGCAGGCGTTTATCGAATTGTTGCATTGAATACGGAAGGTCAGTCTGATCATGAATTTGTAATCAAATCCCCTGTTGCAGAAAACTTACCTGTGTTTAAGAAACAACTTTCTGATTTTCATGCGAAGATTGGTGAAACAGCAGTTTTAGCAGTCGAATTCGGCGGAAATGTTCTCGATGTTGATTGGTATAAAGATGATCAATACATAACAGACTCGGAAAAATACGAAATAATTGACGAAGAGTTCCGATGCACACTCGCCATTCATGACTGCCAAAAAGAAGACGAAGGTGTTTACCGATGTGAAATCGGCAACGACGATTCACACGCGTTTTCGGAAGCCCGTTTGATTGTGAAACTCCCCGGGAGACGAATGAGTGGACAGAGAGTCATTGAAGAAACGATGAGTAAGCGGGAAGAGGTCAGAATTGAAGTATCGCCGTTAGAATCGAAACCTGTACCGGGAGTTAGAAAGGAAAGGAAAGTGAAACCGGAACCAGGATTGAAGCCTGAATTTGTGACACCTCTGAAGGATTCTTCCCATGTTGAAGGCGATAATGTCACACTGCAGGTCACGGTTAAAGGTGAACCATTACCGGAGGTGACGTGGTTCAAAGGCGCACAACAAATAAGGAAATCTGCACGAATTATGACAAGGAAAGATTCGAATGAAAAAAGGACTTTAATCATTCGTGATGCAAATGTCAACGATTCTGGCGAATACAAATGCGTTGCAACCAATCCGCATGGTTCTGTATTCAGCAAAGCAAAGATGCAAGTTTCGAAACCGTTGGTATTACCAAAGTTTATCAAAACGCCAAAAGATGTCAAATTTGTCGAAGGAGAGAGCCTCGTGTTGGAAATTTCAGTATCAGGAAGCCCTTTGCCATCTGTCAAGTGTCGGTTCAAAGGCGAAAACAACAATGTTAAAGACGTCTCGCATTTCATGACATCGGGAGTTTTGTCAAAATTAGTCATACCCAATTGCAAGATTGAAAATTCAGGAGTTTACGAATTTGTGGCTGAAAATGAGGCTGGAAAATCAACGTGCGAGGTCAATGTTTCTGTTAAAGCTGAGGAAACCAAACTAGTATTTATACGCAAACTGAGTGATACTAAGATTGAGGTTGGGAAAACATTGAAATTAACTACAGCTTGTCAAGGTAAACCCATAGAAGAAGTGATATGGAAAAAGGATGGTAAAGCTTTTGAAGCCGGCGGTAAAATTACACAGAGTTTATCTGGTGACGTCATGACATTGACGGTTTCGAAATTTGAGCAAAGTGATGCTGGTGTGTATTCTTGTTCTGTTAAAAACAGTTTGGGAAGTGATGTTACGAAATGCAATGTTGATTCACAACGGTCAAACAGCCGACCAGCTTTTACGCAGAAGCTGAAAGACGTAACAGTAGAAGAGGCATCGACGATTGAGCTTGGTGTAGAAGTAGAAGGATACCCCGAACCCGCATTGAAATGGACGAAAGACAGCATGCATGTTAGAGAAGGTGGACGCATCAAGATAGATAAATCAGGATCTAAATGCAAGCTTACAATAGAAAATGCGAACAAAAATGATAAAGGAATGTATTGCTGTTCTGCTAAAAATAGCAACGCGGAAGTAAGAACTTCCTGTATTGTTTTTGTTTCTAAGAATCTCAAAGGTAAAGGTTTCATGAGTGCAAAAGCTGCTTTTGAAAGTAAACCAGAAGGTGATAAAAAGTTGCCTGCCACTGGAAAGAAAGATTCCCAGCCATCATCATCAGCGCCGAGTAAGGGGAAAACTGAACCAAATAATAAATCAATATCTGAGCCACAGAAAACAGGCAACCGTGTGACTGATGCAAAAAATGTGTTTGGTAATCAAAGAACAAAATTTGAAAAGAAACCTAAAGATCAAATCGATGCTGTTGAACCTAAAGCGAAACAAAAAATCGAACCAAAAGTTGAACCAAAACTTGAACCGAAATCTGAACCCAAGATTGAGCCTAAAATTGAACCAAAAGTTGAGTCAAAAGTTGAAGCGAGAGCTTATAGCAAAACTGAGCCAAAAGTTGAGTCGAAGGAGTCTAAAATTGAGCCTATTATTGAGAAAAAAGTTGAGCAGAAAGTTGAGCAGAAAATGGAACAGAAAGTTAAACAGAAAGTTGAGCAGAAGATCGAGCAAAAAGTCGAGCCAAAAGTCGAGCCAAAAGTCGAGCCAAGAACGTTTGAAAGACGAGATTCGAAAATGAGTGATCACTCGCAGCCGTCATCAAGAAGATCTTCAACCTCATCTTCTGCCTCGTCTTCGGTCAGAGGTAGCACTGCTCCAGTATTTGTAAAATCATTAGAAGATGCAGTGTGTGTAGAGGGATTATCGAAAATGATGTCAGTTGTTGTAAAAGGAAATCCAGAACCGGAGTTACAATGGCTGCATAATGGGCGATTGTTAAGCAAAGGAAGGTCGTTTGATATTGAGAAAGGGTTCAGAGGTGACCATAGGTTAAAGGTCAAAGGTTTCAATGCTACTCTTTCCGGAACGTACACTGCTGTGGCTATCAACGAACTAGGTAAGGTTGAATGCAGTGCTGTCTTGGATTTGAAAGGAAAAGGAGGAGCGAACAAAAAGGCTGATGAGCCCATGGTCGCCAAGGATAGGAAGCAGATAGCAGAGGCAAAGCCTACCACTGTAGTACCTTCTGATGATAGCACAAAAACATTGTTCTTTGTGAAATCCCTTGAAGATGTCGAGATTTACGAAGGAAAAGAGGCTGTACTCGAAGTGGTGGTAGATGGAGAACCCCCTGTGAATTGTAAATGGGAAAAGGACGGTAGACCAGTGCGCAACACTCTTTCGACTCGCTGTGAAAAGAAAGATAGCGTGTGCTCGCTGAAGATTGGACGACCAATGAAAACTGAAAGTGGAAAATATTCAGCAGTAGTGTCAAATTTACAACATACAATCACCTCAACATGCAACGTGAAAGTTTTACCTGCTCCACTTAAACCTTCCTTCCTTTTGAAGTTAAGAGACGTCAATATATTTGAAGGTAAAGATATGGAAGTGTCTGCGAAAGTCACTGGAAAACCAGAACCGGATGTTAAGTGGTATTTGAACGGTGCCGAAATAGAAACAGGTGACCGGTATAATATTGTGAAAAGACCGGACGGGAGGCAGATATTTAAGATGACCAACCTCACTGTGGATGATAATGGTGAATTGAAATGCGTGGCGACGAATTCTGGAGGAGAGGCTGTGTGCGTATCGAAGATTTCCGTCCGGGGATCAACAAGACCCTCAACCACAGCAGCTGCACTGCCTGGCTTCACAAAACAGTTAGAAGATGTCACGTTTGTTGAAGGAGAAACATTAGAGTTGAAAATCGAGACGAGTGGTTCACCAACAGTTGCTTGGTACAAAGATTCTAAACAGATGTTAAAGTCATCGAGAATACAGATGTCATCGATCGGAAACAAGCATTCGCTGAAGATTCCCAAAGCTCGAAGTGAGGATGGCGGAATGTACAAGGTTGTTGTGCGAAACAGAGCCGGCGAAAAGTCGTGTACAGCAACAGTTATGGTGACAAAAGCAATGGCTGCACCTATCGTAAAGCGAGGACTTGATAGGACGAGAATCAATGAAGGGGAAACGGCACATTTCAGAGCCAGGTTCGAAGGGCCAGAGTTATCAGTCGAATGGCTGAAAGATGGTTGTGTGATAAAACCAGAAAAGAACATAATTACATCGGAGACAAGAAATGAGTTTGAACTACAAATTAAGAATGCAACGAGTCATCATTCGGGTAAATACGAATGTACCGCTAAGAACGAAGCAGGGAGTATTTCAACCGCAGCCGAACTGATTGTCAAGGAAATCGAAGCACCGCCGAAGTTTTTAAGAACGATGGAAGATGCTACTATCAATGAAGGTGAAAATCTCGAACTAATTGTCGAAGTGGCTGGCAGTCCGAAACCAAAAGTGAAGTTTTCTAAAGACGGGAAAGATGTGCATTTAGGAACGCTAACTGAAGAAAAGGGAGGGGCGTGGAAGCTTCAAGTCAAAACAACTGGTTTATCAGATAGTGGTTTATACTCATGTAAAGCCTCGAATAAGTTATCAACAATAACATGCTCATCTAATGTTAATATCAAACGTTCGAAAACTCCTCCAAGATTCTCGACATTGTTAGACGAAACGAATGAAGTTGTTGAGAACGAAGAGCTGCGATTGGAAGTGTTAGCAATCGGCGAGCCTCAGCCAGATGTCGAATGGTTTAAACGGAGCAGAAAACTTAGGACGACAAATGAGTTAAAGATAACCAAAGGAGAATTAAATTCGTTAGTTTTACATCACGCTAAAATGGAAGATGCTGGAGAATACAAATGTATTGCTACGAATTCTGCTGGACAATGTGAAAAGATATTTTATGTTATCGTGAAAGGTGAGCTTTTCTGTTTATTACAGTTAATGAAGAACTATGATCTAGGTACATTTCTAATGACTTTTTGAATCAACAACATGCCCAACAAGGAATGCTAGTCCTGGAATGCCAGCAAGCATTAACTTTGCTAAAACACAAGGTCTGTCGACAGAAAGATGGTAAAGAAAGGTTGATAAACTGCATCATTTTGAAAAAAATTGCTATTCACGTTCCGCTGGCTATCTGACAATTTATACCTTGTGAAGTTTATGTTGATTGAAGTATTCCAAATGTCCCCGATATTGTATGCAATATCTGCTTCAAATATTCACCGTGTTCTTTCGGTCGTCTTCAATCCTGGCAATGCTGATTGAAACTTTGTTGTCTCTTTTAGAAGGCAGAATAACTGGATCCAAACCCACCATTGTGAAGGAGCTTGCTAATGTGAGCATTCAAGAAGGTGATGCGCTCTCCATAACAGCAAATATCACTGGTTTCCCCGAACCAGAAGTGAAATGGCTGAAGGATAACAGACCAATATCTGAAGATTATCGAACGAAATTCGAACATGGCAAGGATGGTGAAGTCAAAATCCTGATCAAAAACGCGAAAGTTAAAGACAGCGGGCAGTTTTCAATGACTGCAAAGAATTCATTGGGCGAAGTTACGAGTAAAGCTGATGTCTTAGTTACGCCTCCGAAGAGGTAAGCCTCGCAAACAGATTCTAGTTTAGCTGTCATTGTAAGGGACAGATCACTTGGTTGGTATTGTTCTACTCTGAAGGGGTACAAGTAGTTTTTGTTGATAGAGTACTACCTTTTTTGAGTTGCTTGTCAGTATAATGTGTATAATGAGCAGCTGTGAGTGTAGCAGATTCAATATGTTTATTTGACTTATGTTTTATAACTATTTTAATATCTTCGATGCATAGGAAAGAACCAGAGGTGACTGTAAAGAAGGAAATCAAAGAGAAGGTAGTCAAAGAAGAGATCACAAAGACGGAGGTAAAAGAATTGAAAGAAAAACCCGTTGAAAAGGAAGAGGTTAAAGAGATTTCATCCAAGACTGTTGAAGAAAGGCGTGAAAGTTTATCAGGCAAGAAGCCACCAAGCAAGACCATGCGAAGGTCGAGGGGAAGCCCACCAGAATTCATTATTAAACCACGTTCAAGATCTGTTTTCGAAGGCTCAAATGTTCGATTCACGTGTACAGTTAATGGAGATCCAGAACCAACGATGGAATGGTTTTTTGAAGGCGAACCTTTTTTTTCTGATCAGCGGCGAGAGTTGAAGCATAGAAATGGAATAGCAACTCTTGCTATAGCAGATGCCTGCGCAGAGGATATTGGGGAGTACGCAGTGGTTGCTAAGAATGAACTAGGGGAGATCGAACACACGGCCACGTTGAAAATCGATGGAATTACGAAGCCTGAAAGAAAGACTAAAGAAAAAGTAAAGATACCGATTCAAAGGTAAATTATATTTCGATATTTTCAAATTTTTACTCAATTGCAATACAGTTAGTCGTCGCAGAATTGTTGAATATTCATCTTGAAATTAAAATCCTGTCTCAGTGATTATTTGGATAAAAGGAAGGTTTCCAGGTTTATATCTAGTCACTATATCCTTCAGCGATCTCTAGACCTTTAATTTGGGAGATTTTTAATTAGCATCACACTATAACTTCGATTCAGAACTTAAAGTGTGTGTACGCCAAGGACACTCGACGAACATATTGCAACATTGCTTGAAATGGCTCGTAGTTAACAGTTTTCGAAGCCTGTTTCCAAGAATTATGTCCGTTAAACTGTTTGCCAAGAATTTAGGAAAGCAGAGAGAGTGCCAGGAAGTGATCATATGACATTTCTATGGCAGCTCTCATTGGTCGCCTAGTTAAACAATCCCAGACCCCTAGCTTAAGTCGGTTGTATATATTTGAAGCGACCTCAAGCATTTTTATGATGAAATACTTAAAAATTCAAGTAATTATTTTAATAGCAATTAATTATCACTGTAAGTATACTTAAATAATTGTTTCATTTATATTTTGGATATTTCTTGTGCTTCATCGTTAAATTTGAGATCAGGTAACTAACGTTTTTCATTTGATTTCAGTAAAACCCAAGCAGAAACGAATGTAGAAGAGGCAGTCTTTGAAGGTGAGCTACTAATTATTTCCACCATGAAATCTAAACATTTGAAAAACCAATTTGCTTCCTTTCCAATTCCATACCCTTGTCACAAAAATCATTTCGATCTTTAGTTATGTTTGAGCATGTAATTGACACTGGATGCACAGGTAAGCTATCTCAAATTCCTGTCTGACTATCTTGTGGGTATTTTCTATTTTGTCTGCTCTGATTAAAATCAAACATTCATTGTAAAGGGAAACTAAAAACAGCATTAAACAACTTTGCAATGTAATTTGCAGATTCTACGTCAGAAGCAAAAAAAGAGATACCTTCTAAGGAGACAGCACCTAAGGAAGTTACTAAAGTTGTGGAGGAAGTTGCCAAAACAAATAATGTCCCTGAAACACTTGCTACCAAAGAGATGGATACCTCTGCTGCAGTAGTAGAAGAACTGGTGACTAAAGACACAGCACCCATTGAAGAATCAAAGAAAGAAGAAGGAGTAGAAGTGGAGAAAATGGAGCCAAGTTTTGTTGTACTATTACAGGATGAGCAAGTCACAGAAGGCGAGGGTGTCAAGTTGAAAGCACAGGCGAGTGGAGTTCCAAAACCAGAGTTCGTTTGGTTTAAGGATGAAAAGCAAATAAAATTGAATGACAGAGTGAAGGCATATGAAGAGGATAACTTTGCTGTTTTAGAGATAACCGAAACGGAACTTGAAGACGAGGCTGATTATATTTGTATTGCAAAGAATGAAGTTGGTGAAGTTGAATCTGCTGCGGAGTTGCTCGTTGACGGTGAGTTGGGATTTTTGTTGGCTGTTCTTATTTGTAAAAGATTCGACGCATTTTTTCATCTCTAATTCCTTACCTCAAGTGGTTTGTTTGTAGCTGCTGTTTTGTTTCATTCTCTTTGCTCAAACTTGCACTTAACCTCATTAGCGTTTTTAAGCTTTCATGTATTCATTGGTTTACTTGATTCTTATGCATTTTTCCATTGATCCAATATATGTGTTTTTTACTCTCCTCTCATTTGTTCTTCGTTCCGTTCATTTAGTCAATGATTTCAGTCTGTGCTTGCACGCTTTTATTATCTACTTGTTACTACTTTAAACCATTAGAAACCATTTGATTGACGGGTTGTAAATTCAGAGCATTTCTTTCGGGATACGTTTGGAAATGACTCAAAGCATTTTAATTCCAGCGTTCTAAATTCCACGGTTTTCTGTTGGTCGATTGTGACTTTGTGACGTGCTGCATAGAAGTCATTGTTTTATACCAAAGTTTTGGTTTTCTTTATTGTAGAAATCGAAGAATCCAAAGAGAAAATAGCTGTCGATAATGTTGATGGAGCTTCAAATGAAGAAAGGTGTGTTCAGTTATGGAATCATTATATAAATAATTTTTAATCACTTAAGCTTAACAAAATTTAAATGCTTTGTTAATATCTTTAGTTGATATTATTTTCATTTTCTTTTCGAAACAGGCCATCAAAACTCACTGATCGAAATTGCCCTGAATTCATGAAACATCCCGAAGACGCTGAAATTTTTATTGGCGAATCTGTGACGTTTGTTGCCGAGATAACCAGTAAAGGACCGGTCACCGTTGATTGGTTGAGAGGAGACGAGATGTTGTCACGTGATGAAAGAATCGAGATGTTAAAGGAGAAGAATCTTTACAAGTTGATCATATCAGATGCGAAAATCGATGATGAGGGATTTTATAAATGTGTTGCTAGTTACGAGGCTGGCAAAATCGAATACGAGTTTGAGTTACTTGTCGAAGGTGAGCTGAATTCGTATGCTGTTACTCTTTCGAACACGTTAATTAAAGTGTAATTTTGACCGTAGTTATATGGGAGTAGTATCATATCGGGCTTTACCCTCTCATCTATGTAGGGAAAAAATGGCCATTTGATCTCCAATGAGAATTGGTTAGGGAAAGGGTTTATGCTTCAAATGCTTGATTCATATGTAATTCAGCATTTGTAAGGCTGACTTGCTCCAGTATCATAAATTGTAGTACCCTCTTCATCACAATAGTAACGATTGAGCCCTTTGAACTTCAAATATAATTTTATTATTTTCAAGAATGAGGGGCTAATTGCTGGGTAGCTTGATGCATTTGTAGTTCAACACTTAAATGGCTTCTTTGCAGCAACATCGCCAATTATAGTACGCCCTTGCAATCTGATCAAACCCACAAGTTGCTACTGCACAACGGTATTATTAAATTGATTGGAAAATCCTTGAAGATTGCATAGCTTATTAATTGAAGATTTCTTTCGTAAAGGCTCGATTTCTTTCCTAGAATCAGAAACAGGCCATGTAGAAGATGATAAAGGTTTTCCACCGAAGTTTATCAAAGCACTTTCAGATCAGGGAGCTATTTGCGGGAAACCAGCGACACTTTCGGTTGAAGTTGAAGGCCAACCGGAACCAGATGTGAATTGGACAGTCGATGATGAAGAAATATTTGAAGATGAAGGAATTGCTTTCACTCAAGAAGGACGAGTGCATTCTCTTGTCTTTAAGGAAACTGTGGAGGAGGATGAAGGTGTTTACAAATGCTTAGCTAAGAATGCTCATGGTGAAATCGAATGTTCCGCAAAGTTTACCATCGCTCAAGAAACAACAAAACCAGAGTTTGTGCAGAAAATGAAGCATGTTGAGGTAGTGGATACTAGTGAGGCAAGGTTTGAAGTTGAGGTTACAGGGAGTCCAGACCCTGAAATAAAATGGCTCAAGAAGAAAGAGGTGTTAGTTAACTCGGAGAAGTTTAGTATTATTAGAGAAGGCTCGGTGGCATCTCTGGTCATTAATGATTGTACCTCAGACGATGTAGGGGTGTACCAGGCTGTTGCTGAGAACTCAGCCGGCAAAGTGTCCTGCAATGCACAACTGACAGTCACAAAGAAGGCAGAACCACCAAATATCATAACACCTAAAGATTTCCCTTCGAAATTCGTACTTAAGTCAGGGGAGAGATTCATCGTTGAATTCACGATAAGTGGTGAAGTTGAAGAGAAATACTGGTTGAGGAATGGAAAGAAATTGGACCAAAATGAAAGGTTAAAGATCAGTTATGAAAATGAGAAGGTGACTCTTTTGATCGAAATAGTTGAAGAAATCGACGATGGAGTTTACGAGTTAATTGCAAGCAATTCAAATGGAAAAGCAGTTAATGCAATTACTCTCGCAGTTGAAGGTTTGTTTAATGTTTCTCAAAATTTTTGAATTTTTTTGTTTCAGTTTTTCACTTTCAGTTTAAATTTGAAATTCAACAAAACAAACAATTTAGAGCTACATTACATTACATACATACAATTTAAAACTACAATAGTATAACTTAACAACTATTCGCTTACAAGAATTAAGGATACATTTAATGAATATAGGGCAAATACATAACAAGGTGAAAATTGTATGGTTGGTTGGTTTTCTTAAGGAGGAGCTCCCTCAATGGGTGAACTAATCGAGGAGAGGGCCCCCCCCCTTCGGTCATTTTAGATCAAGTTGCATGTTTTGGCAAGGACTTAAAATGCGATAAAGTGAATGTGTTGTTTCATAGGCTTTGAAAAAAAATCTTTAGAAATCTACCCTCCTCTCAATTCATTATTTCGTAGCATCACTTTCATATCGTTTTTCTTTTTTAGCCAAGGGATCAAAGCCGATAGTTAAAGATGGACTTAATGATGTTACCATAACAGAGAAGAAGGAACTAAAGCTACAGTTATCATTCTCAAGCAAGCTTGATTGCAAAGTCTGCTGGTTTAAAAATGATGAAGTTATTGCTGCAAACGACAGGATAGTTTTAAAGGATCGCAAAGATGGAAGCAGTCTTGTGATAAAGGCCTCCAAACTCGAAGACAGCGGTGATTATAAATGTGAAGTTTCGAATGAGTTCGGTGTTGAGACATCGAGCTGCAAAGTCGAAGTTGAGGAGATTAAGGAAAGCCCTGAATTTGTTTCGAAGCTTCAAGTAGTTCAAATTTCAGAAGGAAAAACCGCGGAGTTTAAGGTGAAAGTAAAAGGCTTGCCTCAACCGAAAATGGAATGGTTTAAAGATGATAAGAAAATTGAAGACCAAGACCGATATAAAATAATCGAAGGTGACAACAACACGAGCAAATTGATCATAGAGAACTGCAAGCTCGGTGACAAAGGAAGGGTGAAATGTGTTGCGAAGAACATTGCCGGTGAAAAGTCATGCTGGGCTGATTTACTCATTCAGCAAAAAATAGGCCCGCCTCGAATTGACGTCATTGGTGAGCTCGAAAACGAGATAGATGGTGACAAAGACATTGTGTTGGAAGCTGAAGTTACTGGGAAGCCGAAAGCAAAAGTTGAGTGGTCGAAGAATGGAAAACCGTTGGTGTGGAGTACAAGAAAATGTGAGATCAAGGCAACTGGAGATAGGCATACGCTGAAGATTGTCCGTGCTAATGATAAAGACACCGGCGAATACAAATTGATTGCAACGAGCTCAGCTGGAAAAGAAACGGTCAATTTTGTTCTGAAGAAGAAAGGTAAGTTTTCAAAGTTTTAGGCTTGAAAATGGTCTGTAAGCCCGCTGGCCATGAAAGGCATGTTGGGATTCGCTAAGGGTCCTTTTTTGAAATTGGGAAACAATGTTCATCGTCCATGTGACTCCTCATATGACACGGGGGTATCTTTAGAGCGTAAGTCACACTCAGACCACAGAACAAGAGAAGATACAGACCAATTTATTGCCAAAAGAAATGAAAATATACATCTTTCTATGTAAAAAAAATGTAATTTTTACTTCATAGGACCAGAGGAAGTAGCCCCAAAGTTTACAAAAATGTTACCGGATGTTTTATCAGTAAAGGCAACAGAAAGTTTAAGCTTAGAGGCGTCTGTAACTGGTGAACCAAAGCCCGAAATTAATTGGTTATTGAATGACGCAAGTCTTGATGATAATGATCAATTTGTTACGAAACTTAAAGGGGATGTTGTTCAGCTTAATGTCAAGAAAGCAGATGTACCTAATGGTGGAAATTACACCGTAGTCGCAAAAAATAAGTTAGGAACTGCTCGATCGAGTTGTCTTGTTACAGTCAATAGTGTTCCAACGTTTGTGAAAGACCTACAGGCAGTCGAAGTGAATGCTGGGGAAGATGCCCGGTTTGATGCAGCAGTAACTGGTACCCCGAAGCCTGATGTATCATGGTTTTTCGATGGAAAGTTGGTAGAGAACCAAGAACGCATTGAATTAGTTGAAGAAGAGGATAACGTCTCTATTGTGTTGAAGAACTGCCAAGTGGAAGATACTGGGGATGTTAAATGCATCGCATCAAACTGTGCTGGGGAAGTTTCCTCAGAGACGCGACTTAATGTGGTCAAACAGCAAGTTGCGCCAAAAGTTGAAGAAGATGTTCAGTTGAAAATTGAAGGTGAAGAAGGGGAAGATGTCTTGTTTTGTTTGCCTTTCTCTGGAGAAAATATTAAAGTCCGATGGTAAGTTGTTCTATTTTGTTTGAGAGTTTTCTCGATTTTTATGTTAGCTCTAATCTGATTTGTAACTTGAATTTTTGAGCCAAGAGCTGATACTGTTGCATATTTTGAATTACTTTTCTTCAAAATGATTTGCGTAAAAATATTATTTTAACACCTGTTATCAATCACTGAAATCATACGAAAATTTCGGGAACAGCCTCAGGCCAAGTTCATAGCTTTTTAGAAGCTCTCGGTAGACGTCTGCCGTTATAAAAGTGAATATTTTGTACCAACGATTTATAGCCAAAGGATCTGATCATCTAGTTAACTGTTATAGGGCCTGTGCAAGCCAGCAATCTTTAAACGGTCTGTTTGTAGAGGTTTTTTTTTATTTTTACTTATTTTTGCAACGGTGGTATTTTCACGTTGTATCTTTTGATTCTTTTCCCTGAGCTACGTTAAAAAGTTGTTATATGATTTTTGTCCATTTCTAAAGGTATAAAGATGATGTAGAGATCTTAGAAGAGGACGGCTTTGACTTCGAAATTCAAAATGAAAAAGCTTGTCTAAAACTGCAAGATGTTGACGTTGAAGATGCTGGTGCTTATACTGTGGAGATCGAAAACTCAGCTGGGCAGATTTCGAAAACATTTATATTGAATGTTAAAGGTAATGTTTTTCATTTCTGGTTGATTAACGTGTACAAACAATATTGTCGCAAGAGAACGAGATTGTTTCGAGATGGTGCTCACAACACAAAGAATACTTGCATATGCTTCAAATTTTAATGGAATTTTGAAATATCTTAAATTATTGTGAAAAGTACAAAGTGATATAAGATAATGGAATCATTAAATAAAAATCAAACAAAAATAAAATTATTGTTGTTTTGCAACAGGTGGAAAATCAAAGGGGACAGCTCCATCGTTCTCTAAAATCCTGCCGGAAGAACTCAACGTAAAAATTGGCGAAAAGGTAGTGATACAAGCAAATGTCACTGGAGACCCCGAGCCGAAAGTTGATTGGCTATTTGATGATGACATCATAAAAGGATCAGATGACCATGCGATCAATTACGAAGGGGGTGTTGCGACATTGACAATTAAAGCAATCCGTAAAGAAGACGACGCCCTGGTCACGTGTTTAGCTGTGAATGAACACGGGACGGTTGAGTGCAGCTGCGATCTCTTGGTTGCGGAGGAAGTTGAGAAGCCGAATTTTCTTGAGACGATAAAACCAGTTAGTATTCTAATGGACTGTGATGCGAAATTCAGTGTTGTTCTGGAGAACGATGAGAACGTAGAAGTGAAATGGTTTTTGAATGACAAGCAGGTGAAAGACAGAGGACGCCATTGCTTGATAAAAGAGAAAGATGGACAGTTTGTTTTTATGATTGAGAAATGCAAACTCACCGACCGCGGTGTTGTCAAATGCATAGCATCGAACGAAGGCGGCGAAGTATGTTGTACTGCTGAGTTGATGATAGGCGAGGAAAACTCCGCACCCGGTTTGAAACAAGTCTCTGAGAATATTGGAGAATTTCTGTCCGGAGATGATGCCAGATTGGAGGTATTACTATCAGGTAGTCCCGTGCCCACCGTTGATTGGCTAAAAGGTTTCAAGAAAATAACTGCAAACCGTGATAAGTATCATATCGAATTATCCGAAACGAAAAATGTGCTGGTAATAAAAGATTTGAAATTGGAAGATTCTGGAACGTATAAATGCATTGCGTCGAATGCGTCAGGAGAGAATTCAATGACCTTTACTGTCAAGGTCAAAGGTGAGTCACAATTATCTATATATATGTTTGTTCCTCTATCGTTTTCTTCCTGTTCTTCTTCCATATTCAGCTCAGTCTGAGTAAGGCACTAATCTTTTGCTTTATTCTTTTAATGCAATAATATGCTATTTGTTTGCAATCTTCGATGATGACGTAAGCTTAAATTCAGGTTGCCTTTTTCTCAAAGTCTCAGGTATTCTCAAGTGTTCATTGCAACTTAAAATAATAATGATTTGAACAATTGATCTACTTTTCTCTCAAACCACCCCCCTTACAAACATGAATTGTACCGTTAAGTTTTTCTACACAGCCAAGAAACCAGGAGGAAAAGTTCCTTCTATCAATGCTCAGTTCACGGATATGACAGTATCAGAGGGACAAGAGGTAATCCTTGAGGCACTTATTGATGGTGTCCCACCTCCTAAGGTTGAATGGCTCCTTGGTGATAAACCTTTGGAAGAGGGCAAGAATCTGGCAATCACTAAAGACGGCAAGACTCATCGGCTAACTATAAAAGGTGCTGCTTCTTGCCATGAAGGAGATTACAAGATCGTAGCAAGCAACAAGTCTGCATCTACTTCTTTTTCTGCTGAAGTTTTGGTAACTAAAGTTAAGACACCTACTGGTAAATTTTCTGCTCAGGACGTTGAAGTGCTCGAAGGAGAAGACGCGAGTTTTGAAGTCACTGCAGAGAACACTGATGAGGTATGCTGGTATCGCGGGGACGAGCTGTTAAAGAAAGGACGCAGATATGATATGATTAAAGATGATAAAGGTGTAAACACACTGTTAGTTATGAGGTGCCGAGGTGTTGATGCTGGAGACTATAGTTGTGAACTGATTAATGAAAGCAAGAAGGTTAAAATCATGGCGAATTTGGTTGTTAAAAAAGCCGAATCTGAAGTCGATGAAAAAAATAGTAAAGCAAGCACTGGTAATTTGTCATGAACTATTACATCTTTTCTCATTATGAAATTATTCATATACTGGTTTCTAAATCTCAAACTTTGTAACGTCAAGACTCTTCTTACATCAAGTTTTGGTCTTTTACTTCTTGCTTTGAAGTTCTTCATTATTTTTCTTTTATGTTTTTAATTATAATGCATCTTTTCATTTACTTTCTTATCTTCTTAACGCCCTTCCCCTTGTCTTTTTTGTTTTTTTCTAAAAGTTAAAAGGTGCTTGTCGATAGCTTAGTAATGTATAGAAGGGTGAAGTCAAAGCCACTGCATGAAGTAGGGAAACGTTCTGTTTGGTACCATCTTCTCTTTCATTTTTCTGTTATATCTCTTGTAATCTTGGCATACCATTGCAAGATCATTCCTAGTACGTAGTTGCCTTTGTTACATGAAATTTAAAGTTTTAAACCGTTTGTTTATTGAAGCATTGAAAAGGTCGCAATTGCAACGACGATCCAACATCACAGAAACCGACTCAGAAGAAATTGTTCCCGTGAATGAAACAGTGGCAGAATCAGTACCACATGGCGCGAAGGAAGAAGACGAAGAAGAAGATGATGAAGAATTCGAGACTGATGAAGAAGAGCAGTTGGAAAAACCTAAATTTACAAAGAAGCTGGTCGATATTGAAGTTATTGAAGGAAGTGCTGCTAGGATGGAAGTTGTTGTAGATGGTGAGAAACTTTGAAAATTTATCATTAAAGGTATTTTTATAACGTCAGTGAAGTGATTAAAAGGACTCGATGTGCAGGATTATCATTATAATAGTCTCCATCGATAGCCTTTCAAAGGATCTTTGTCACTGAAAGAAAATTCTACATGATAGATACCTGCTACAAAAACTTTGATCATTTTGAATGTTAACTATTACTATAACGATAACTATAACGATAACTATAACGATAACTATTACTTCTACTAACTTCTCGTAAATTGCTTTTTGTTTCGCTTTATTTTATAAATGATCCCATGCATCTTCTCCACATCTCTGACTTTTTATCTCCACCTTGTCCCATGTTATAACTTGGTAGTTTAATAGGGGATATCTTTTAGACTTAAGTAATAGAGGAAATCTTATTGCCCCCTCTTATACCTCAATTTTAAATGACAGTTTCTTTGTTCCATATCTTTTCATGATATCCATTTGTTCAGGCAATCCTGCGCCGGAAATCGAATGGTATCTGAACGGAAATTTGATAATCGAATGTAACAAATGGAGGATGGGTTTCTATGATGATGGAACATGCAGCTTGACAATCCAAGATGCCCAAGAAGAAGACCAGGGAAAAATCAAATGCCTTGCTTTTAATGAATTAGGAAAAACATCGTGTACCGCCTCCCTTTATATCGAAGGTACGTCTTGTTTAACTGAATTAGTTTTAGGACATTCATAATCGGACCTATCTATTATTGATGATGCTCAGTTCGCGTTTTGTCAACCTTAAAATGTTTATTTCCATATTGGCTGTAGATATGTGCCCAAACAGACCTTCTACGGCTATGGCTGGTTTTTTATCCATGCCCTGGTAGCAATTCTGTAATATCGCAGTATCGCCTTTAATATCCTTCTCAACTTTTCGTAGGCCATGGATTTGAATCCGAGACTAGCGAATCCGATATCGAGGCTACTCAGTCTCTCCCAAGGTGAGGCTCTCTTGCAATTTCTTTTTTTCTAATTTTCATATTAAAGAAAAAGAATTTATAGATTGGAGCAATCGGACTCTAATGGAAGTGAAAGTTAAGTCTGGCAGTAACAAGGATGTGATTCAAATTTGGCTGAAATTGTTATATTAATTATTATAGCCACGGGTAAAACAGAGGGACTAATCTCCCACCCCTCCCCAATCATATAAATTGTAACTTGTGAAAGCTGCGATGAAATTTTGATGGCACTTAATGTAACTCATCTCAACCTGAAATATTGATGTCTTACAGGTCTTCAGATGTAGATGACGAAGAAGGTTCTGAAAGTCCTCTTGAAGACGCATCGAAAGAGCCAGAAATGATAATGCCTTTGAGGAATAAAATCGCCGTCTCTGGGAGTGACCTTAAACTGGCTTGCCGTGTCTATTGTCCTGTTAAAATGACAGTTGAATGGCATAAAGATGGACAACAAATCAGCGAAGGTCCAAGGATTTCCTTCGAAGTTGAAGATGAACTGCACACGATTCATATATCAAAATTGACAATGACAGATGCAGGGCAATACAAAGCGATCTTCAAAAATAAATATGGTGTTGTTGAGACAAAATCAGAGTTAACCGTCGAAGGTTAGCAATTTTATTAGTATACGGATGTAATTTTAGTTTGGAGTTTAGGCTAGAATTTTAATTTGATATATAGTTGTTGAGTTCTTTCTTCAAAAATCAAAAATTCAAAAAGGTCTATCTTTCTGGACATTTTTCTAGATATATACGACAAACTCATGAATATTCCTTTGTTATTTATCTTTATTGCAGTGTTAACATATGTACTTTCGATTTTTATACCAAGGTCAAAAGTGTCGCATACAATTTGTCTTATCTTTGCCTTTGCTCTTTGATATTTTATAGTTCTCGTTTCATTTTCCTCTTTTAAATTAGACAACGTCCCCTACTTTCATTTAGAACCAGGATCAGACGAAGATAAACTTGTATCAGCTCGAATAACTCAACCCATTAAGGACACTACTGTAGTCGAAGGCGAAAAAGTTGTTTTCAAACTCGGTGTGCAAGGAACGCCTTCTCCAAAAGTGGAATGGTATTTGAATGGGAAGGAGATACAAGCTGATGATAAGCACAAGTTTGAGGTCAGAGAAAAGAGCCATAAATTGACAATTTTAGATGTGACTGCTTCCGACAGTGGCAAATACAGCGTTGAAGTACACAACAGAGTTGGAAGAGATCTCGTCAAAGCAACTTTGATTGTTAAAGGTATGTTTTTTGTTACGTTTTTCATTTCATAGTCGATTTTCTAGGTTATCATGCACGAATTGGGGCAAAAACATTTAATCAACGTAAAGTTCATAAAGTTATTCACGTTGACAACATTAGGATTGAATCCTGCATGTTATCAGTGTACAAAGAAGGCCCATATTCGTCTGTTCTAAAACGAATGGATGCTGGAAGTCTGCATGATTCCCTTATGCCTGCAAGTGCACTTTTTCGTAAAGTTGTAGTTGTTGCATTATCGGCCTGGCAGAGCCAGTCTTATGCTTTCACCCCGGTGATTATGCAGTTGTTCAGTGACATCAAAAGCATCTTGCAAAATTGCAGGGGGTAAAATTATTAATAGTTAAAGCGAAGAATCATTTTAAATGTTAAGAAGGTGTATCCAGATATCGAAATGAGTAGCCTCCTTTGAGAAATAACCAATTCTCACTGAAACTCATTGATCTAAATTATCCCCACTTGGATTAAAGGGTTGATTCCAAATCGATGCAACATATTTTTTTGTTGTATATGACCATCAAGAGTCATCAACGTTCCTGTCCTTGAACAACGTTTTGTCATTTTTGAAGGAGAACGTTTTCAAGACGTTACTTGTTTGTCCGTCTGTTTTTGTCATTTAAACTTGAACTGTATATTTCTGCTACAGATAAACCCAAAGATGGAGCCAAAGTACCACCAAAGTAAGTTCCAGAATATTTGTTTCTAGTTTATAACTTAATATGATATCTGTCTTTATTGATATATTTACATTGGTGTATAAATTTGACTGAACCCGCCAGCTTCCGTCCCATGCCGAAAATAGTCATGAGGCGTAGAAAACTGATGCTCTGGAAATCTGCTGAATTCAAGGGCGTTTATATTTCAGTTTGACAGAAAGAGCGAAAATCTACTTTTTGCATCAGTGCAGGATATCAGCTATGATCGAATGTCACTTATAAATGTCATGGTTCTGGTGGCAAAACATCTGCAGAATTATTAGTCTGCACCTTCGAGCAAGTTCTTTGAATTCCTTTTAATTTCCCAATTTGAATGAAAGGAAAAACCACTTTTCAGCTTTTGCACCTTGGTTCAAAATGTCATAGAATTCTGTTTTGTGCATGAGCTTTATGGTTATGGCTTTATAGACTTATGGTTTTACTTTTGGTTAATGCTTTTGGCATGTGCCGTAAGCTAGCATTATGTTTGTACACAATCCCAGCTACTTAATAGTCAATAAATAGGCAAGTGGTGATCATGCCACGTGTTATTCCTGGCTTATTTGGAAACTCTTTCGTACAGCAGGTAAAAACAGCACAGTAGCAGTGTTTTTGACCATTCCTAGTTAACTTAATTTTTAATTTCTTTCAGGACACCACCGAAACCTCTACCGAAAGTAGCACCCAAGCCCACGAAAAATGCTGCACCAGAAAGTCCCACAACCAACGGCATCGCTCCGGCATTTACGATCAGGCCCAGAAACCGCGACATTCTCGAAGGAATGCAGATCCGCCTGTCCTGTGGTGCTAATGGGAAACCGGACCCGGAATTCACCTGGTATAAAGATGGGGAGTTGATTCAATCGACGAAGCGGGTCAAAATCAACAACACGGTTGGAATGACAAGTTTGCTGATTCAGGAGGCCGAGGTTGATGATGGCGGTATTTATAAAGTAACAGCCAAGAATCGGGTTGCAGAAATATCAACAGAAGCTGAAATCATAATCGAAGGTACTTAATTGCTTCTAATCTTGCTTTTATCAGGGGTTAAGGTTAACCACATTTGCACTGTGGCTTACAATTTCATAGTTATGTTTCTACGTTGTCGCAAAATCTAGGCCACTTCTTTAGGGAAGCTGCAATTCAAGTGTCGCAAGACCTTCTATCGATCTGATTTTGATTGATAAAAAAAGAATTTGATTTGCGGATAGAGCAGGTCATTTGATTTGATAAAGTGTGATAGATAGATACATTATTAGTTGCATCAGCCTGGCTTTAGCTAAATGCGGTAAAAATGCAGTGGTTTTTCATCATTTTATATCCGTTGTAATTCGGAATAAAATTCGGAGAATTATAGGACAGATTGAGTGTCATTCATTTACAGTTGGTATGATGCTCTTCCGATTAATCAATTTCCTATTAATATTGCAAGTTTTTACTTCCTTTGTCAGTTAGTATTTCATTTTAATTTTATATTTAATAGCAATTTTTCACCCACTGAGCTTGTGTACTTATTGCATAATGTTGAACATTTTATCAATGTGCATGCAATAGGTTTTCACGATTTTAAAAATGTCTTTTTATTTTCCTTTTCTAATCAACTTCCTACTGTGTGTTTATATGACATTTGACATCTTTGGATTTCCTTCCTTAAAACCTTTTTGTTTCTTGAAATGTGGCATTTTATTTCCTGGTTGTTAGACTTTACATTTTGAGCATTTGGAAATTTATCGAAGGCGGGAAATTTTTGTCCTGGCAGGTGGGAAGCATATACTGTTTGAATCAAATATTTGATTTCACATTAATGGTGTTTAAGTCAGCTCGCGTCCGTTTGCAAATTTACAAAAAGCTTCTTTTGCATTCATCCCTTGTTTTATAACAATCTTAACGAATATTTCCGAGTCTCACCAAAAAAAAAACTCATGAATCAGTTTTTAAGTCAGTTCCACCGACTTAACACTGAAACGAGGCTTTCGCAAAATTGAGTAATAGCAAAGCGTAAACGAGGTTTCTGGGCTTCTTCGATATTTCGACTTAAAATGCCTTGAAAACTTTCTAAGGTAAATTTAACCGTTCCATGAATTTTAAAAGTTTCTTCGTCTTTGCATGGTTCCTTTGCTGCGAATAAGATAAAATTGAGAATGCATAGACGTTGTTTCCGGTTGATGCACTAAACTGCACCTCAGCTTTTTAATGCATCGAATTTGAGAACGTTTTCGAACGCTTTGTTCTAAATAATCAACTTTTTGACTTGCCTAGTATTGTAGTCACATAATTTTTCAAATGCCTGATATTTTTGAAACAAATCACAGCCAATACAAGGGACAAAAAATGTGGAAAAACCTCGTTTTTTCGATAAGCTCCCCGATTTTTGGAGGCAATCTTATTATCCCTGGAGATTTGAGAAAAATCTAACCTTAGGTTAGATTCGAATCTAACCTTGGCAGAGTTTTATTAGTAATTCTTTGTTTTGCCCTTTCTTTTATTAAATATTCTATGTCAAAAAAAGCGTTCAAATGAGATTTATTGTCACTAATTGTAATTTCGTGCTTTGAACTATGTTTCCTCGGAAAAAGTACTGGCAAAGATTGACTCGTTTTGTTTGGCCTCAAAAGAATAAAACCTTTGGTGAGATTTGTATCATCTATATTTGCTAGATACTTTATTAGTTGAAAAAATTCCATTGTTTTATCTTAAGCAAACATCAAACGTCTTCGGTATCAAAGAATTAAAATTGATCTTGTTTTTAAAAAGCGATCCAGCCCAATGCAAATTTTATTAGAAAAGAATGGATTCCTTCTGAGCTTCGAATTAGTGTTAAACTTTGAGTAGAATCATCTCCTTTTTATGCTAAGGAAACTTTGGTTTTGTTAGTTTTGAATTGTTTGCATTGTAAAACCAGAATCCGCATGAAAAATGCTTCTCTGTCGCTTATAATTCTCTTCGAAATTGAACTACGGCTGTTTGCAACGCTCTGCCAAGGCCATTTAACGAAGATTCTGCTTTCAGCGTTAAGTAAGAATTTATGTGCACTCTTGGATGCTAAATCTTTATTAGAGCTTTTGGTGACTTTGTATTTTGACGATGATTTGTTAGAATTCCTCGGCTTGAAATTCTCAAACATGAGGCATATCGTGATAAAGATACGCGAAGCACGTGAACATTCGAAAGATTTGGAATTCGATGTTTTTATACATTTTATTGAAATCTACTTTCGTTCTTAACTGAGATTTTTAAAAGGATCTAGAGAAGGTTACATTGAGGCAGATAAATCGATTATTTGAAGCTGTAATAAACATTTCACATGACGCTATAACGTAGAACTTGCTCTTAAACTACTTTTAAAATAATATGGAACCAGTAGACCACGAATCATTTTGATTAAAATTTTCGTCCTTAACGAACTCGTATTTGGATCTGTTCATTATTAGTTGTAAATCAATTCGATAAACACAAGTTATATCGATGCAATTTCGTGCAAAAGAATCGTACTTTACCACTTATAAATATTCCAACCTTTTACTAAAAACCTGAACCTATTTTCTCAATAAACAATTCAGTTTAAAAATTCGACCCTTGACTATGAACGTTGGATTCGAGATATTTGAGTTCGTAATGTAATCTGCTTGAAATAAGTCTGATAAAAATATATATTTTGAAACTATTTTAATAGCAGTCGCTGCAGGATCCAAAGAGTGGATTTGCAACAAATGATTTCTTGATCAACTAGTGACTACAGTCAGTCCTAATTGCAGCTTGAGCATTGTAGAATATCGAGCTAAGTTATAAATCTGACAATCTCATGCTTAAATAATTCAAGAGTTTTCAGTTTTTTAACTTAACGTGTGGCTTTATCACTGTCCTCTTGGTAAATAATGCAGCGAGGAAGTGTTGTTTTTAGCAACGTTCTATTAGAAACTTTATCTTTCTGTTCCACAGATGTTCAGTTGTTTGTACAGTGCAAAATTCTAACACCAAAAATCCTCACTTTTGTAGCCGCACCTGACTAAATCAGATGTTTTCTTGCTGTGAAGTAATTCCTTTGAAGTCCTTTTCCCGGCCCGTCTTAACATCATATTTATATTTCGTATCTTAGGTGCAAGGAAAATAAGGCCATTGGGACAGACCGTTGAAGAGGAAGCGCCAAAGATTTTAACTCATCTTAAAAATCAGTCAGTATTAGAAGGAAACGATTGCATCCTTGAAGTGAAATACACTGGGGAGCCTTGTCCGACTGTTGATTGGAGAAAAAACGGAAAAGAAATCAATTTAGGCAGAAGATTGCAAATTGTAAACAAAGAAGGGATAACAATGTTGAGGATATTAAGCATCAGAAAAAGTGATAGTGGAGAGTATACGGTTTTATTAACAAATAAACTTGGAACCGAATCGTCAACAGCGAATGTTACGATTTCATCTGGAGGTATTTTTCTTTTTCTTTTCTTTGATTGATAAAGATCTACAGTTAAACACCATTATATTTTTTAAATTTTTTAAATTTTAAATTCCTTCCATTGGTCCTTTCTTTAATAATTTTTCCTCATGGTATGTGAATCTGCTTTCTTCCTGTTTTGGTTGTATGGTTTTCAATGTCATGTTTTATTGCACATTTGTAGACATTTTATCATATCATGATATTTTCTCTTCAATTTTAATTTCATTTTCTGCTTGTTTCTTTGAGAATTTATTTGTTTTTCCACATGAAGCTTCCAATTTATCATCTTTTCTGTTCTTTATGAATTTTAGATTTATTATTTTTTATCATAAACCAAGGGTAACCGTTAAAGGTTAAGAATAACACCAAATGATAATTCTATTCGGATTTTAAGTGCGACCTCCTTCACCTCAGATGTCTTAAGCGTACAACTCAAGCGCATATAAAGCAATGTATTTGTGGTTGGACTCATTCTCTTATTAAACGGATTTTGACAAATCATTTGAAATTTATATTATTACAAAGCATCATTAACATATTTGGTTTGATGAAGGTTTAGATAAGCAAATCAAATTCAATTTCTGCTTTTCTGAGCGTAGTGACTTACTAAGCATAAGGGACTTATGGGTGTAATTTCTGGTAATCAAGAAATGCTGGACTTACTGCACTGTGATTTCCCTGTTTACACACCAGACCAACAAAATCGGAGTACCGATTAACGCCTTCACGCAACTGAAAAGAAAACGGGAATCGAGCCTCCAAAGTGATAAAAAAATTTTTAAAAATTTTTAAAATTTTTTTTTAAAAATTCCTTATTCCTTGTTCCTAATTTGTTATTTTAACATAGTCGTGCTTTGTTTGTAGAATCGGAGTCGGAGGAAGAGTCATTACCCGACGCGCCACCACGACCGTCACGAACTGACGTTTCTGATGAGGACATAAAGGCAGTTGCTGAAGAATTTGTTAAAAGGTAGGCCGTCTGTTCTCAGAAATATCTGTATATGATATCATGTATATTAGTAACGTTTGCAGCCCATCTGGGACACTGTTCTATGCACCTGTAAAATTATGCTTCGTACTCCTATTTGCTTTTATATCATCTTCCCTTTTCCTTATAAATGTAATTTATCTGCTTTTATATAAGTCTTGCAGTAAATCAATTTTTAGAGAAGTTCACTCGTTTTTGCATTTATACCATGACTTCTTCGTGCATAAAGATCATTTTCCTTTTCTTATCAATTATTTCTCTTATACTTATCGTATTCTCTTTTTCGTTAGCACTCCTGATGCTGTGCCCTTGATTAGAGAAGAAAGAGCCTCTGTTAGCTCATTGAGTTCCAAGGAAGATCTCGAATCGGCCCCTTCAAAAGAAGACCTTGAATCTGATGCTGAAGTTAGACAGATTAACAAACGCGAAAGGCAAAAGAAAGATTCTGTTGTGCACCAATTTCCAAGTAAGTAAACAAAGAATATTAATATTGATATTCAAGTATGCTAGAAGCGATACTTACATGCATGAAAAGCATATACTTAAATGGTATTTAGGTGAGTTATAGTGTGCTAAGGCTAATAAGCATCGCGTTTATCAAGCATTTCTAAACTTCAAATGGTATATAAGCGTCGGAGAATTTGAGGTTGTCAACTCAATTTTGGCAGGAGGCTGAAAATTTTCTCCAGGTTGGTGACCAGTATGATTCAAAAGAGATTCCCTGAAAGCGAGTTAATGGAGATGCTACGCTTCATGCATTTGAATTATGTCACATTTATTGCACTATTCATATTTAATGTTTGCCTCTCACTGCTGAAACAAAATCAACAAACTAAGGCCTAGTGACTTTTGTTGTTGATGATGCTCTAGAAGTGTGGTGAAAGCTTCGGCAACAATAATGCCAATTTGATAATAAGCCCGTACTTAAAAATAATGAGACAGAAAAATGTGAAACAATGAAGGATATATATTTATCAAATTGGAACTTTTAGACAATACCAGAAACTAAGATGAAGGGATGCTATTCTTTGATATTTTCTTTTTTGTTTGACTCAACATTCATTTGTCTTTTCTATTTTAAATATTTTATTTATCTTATATTTTTTCTATATTTTAATTATTCTATATTTTTTAACTCTTTAGGACTAGGCATTGACATTGTTGTGATTCCTGAGACGCCGCGTGATTCCCCTGTTGGACCAATTGAAGCTCCTGAGATTACCGAAAAACCTAAAGACTTGCAAATAACCGAAGAAGAAACAGCGAAATTCTCGTTTAAAGTAAAGAATGCGGACTCGATAAACGTAAGATGGATGAAAGATGGTAAACCGCTTATTCTGAGTAATCGGATAAAGACAGAGCAGAAAGAGAATACATTAACACTGATGATTGAAAATGCAAACATTAATGATGAGGCACTTTATGAATGCTACATTAGCAATGATTCTGGGGAAGTCAGGTGTGAAATGGAGCTTTTAGTTGATGGTATGTCACTGTTTATGGGTTTATCTTCATTTAAATTATTGATACTGCGAACATCTTTACAAACTGTTTTGTTTTTCGACTTTTGTAATACTCAATGACTTTTTGAAATACCATTTCGGGTCATTCACCCATTTATTTAATCAATCAATCAATCTTGCAATCAATCAATCTTGCAATCAATCAATCATTCAATCAATCAATCAATCAATCAATCAATCAATCAATCAATCAATCAATCAATCAATCAATCTTGCAGTCACTCATTCAATCAATCATTCGATCAATCATTCAATCAATCAATCAATCAATCAATCACACACACAATCAATCTATCACTCATTCAACCAATCAGTTAATTAATCTATCAATCAATCAAATGGTCAGCGAAACAATAAATCATTCAATCATTGTTTCCGGTGTTGGTGTTCTTCAACGGATTGTTCATTCCATTTCTTGCAGACCTCGAGCCTGAAGTGCCACCACGATTTGCCAAGAAACTCAAACCAGAGACGATAGCTTTAGATGGAGACCCATTTTCAATTCAGCTCCAAGTTCTTGGAAATCCAAAACCAAAAGTCATTTGGTATTTTGAAAATAAACCCCTTGAAGAAACAGAATTCATGAAAATAACTTCGAAAGGGGAGTGGCACAAAGTTGAATTTGATGAAATTCTTGTTGAAGATGAAGGAATGTATAAATGTGTAGCTGAAAATGAGCTGGGAGTTGCTGAAACTGAAACAGAGCTGCTCGTTGATGGTGAGTTTGTAAGACCTTTCGAATGAACGGAAGCGAATCTTTGAATCTTTGATATGCATGTAAACCCGAAATACCCGTCTACATTGCTCAAAAGCAAGTGATCTTAAGGAAAAAGTTTAGGAAGATTCTCTCAGCTTTTCAGAAGGGTCTTCCTTCTTCGTTTTTAGCATATTCCGTTAGCAGAACTTTTTACAGTGCCAATGGGAAACACGATAATGTATCGTGCAAATATTATGCTTAACTTGTGTTTAGGCACCCTAACCCCGGTCCTAACCACCTTACATTTTCCTGAATCTCTTTTCCACCTTGAGCTGATTCGAGACTCTTAAACCTTAACCATACAAAGCCAAGTCAAAGTTCAGTTTTTGCAGCGTAACATTGTTTTTTAGTAACCTTTAAATATCATCCATTCAATACGAGTTTGTGTTTTGTTTTTTAGATTCTGATGAGCCGCAACCCGAAAGGTAATTACTTTTCTGTTCTTAATGCATTTTTGCATTTTATCTCATAGAAGAGCTGCTAGCATTTTTGGTCAATTTAGTTTCATTGGCGTTAACTGAAAGATAATCCACTAACTAAGTGTGCTTTAGTATTCTACAATACGTTGTCTGACATCATTAGAAACTATTTAGACCTTACCTTGACAACAAAAAGCTTTTGGTTAATAAGATTGATCGAAGCACGGGGAAAAATGCAAAGCCGAAACGTTTTTCTCATTACCTCGTCTAATGTATGTTGTTGTTGTCCCGCAAATAGGAGGTCGGGAATTATTCGCTTCCATTTTGATGATTTTGGTTTCAGTGATTGATTAAGTGATTGATTGCTCGACCGATTAATTTGTTGATTGATTGAATGATTGGTCGAATGGTTGATTGATTGATTGATTGATTGATTGATTGATTGACCGATTGATTAGTCGATTGGTTGATTATTTCTGTAGAGGAGACTACATAACTGATTCTTAATCGATTAATCAGTTGACTGTTTCATTGATTGTTTTTTAAATGATTGTTACTTTCAATGAGTGGTTGATGATGATGATGATCTTAATTAAATGATGAGCTGAGTGCCTGATCATCTCATTTATTGATCTGCAGTTTTGACTGATTTTTGGTTGATAAATATTAGCATAGATAACTTTGATTTTCCATTTATTTATCGATTCACTTCGTTATTCTTAGTGCCAAAGATATAATGGAATCAGAGGAAACAGAATCGACTATACCCGATGACATTGAACCAATCAACGTAACGAAAGAATTGAAGGATAAAGAAGTGATCGAAGGTGATGCCGTTTGCTTTGAATTGAACGCATCTGGAAATCCAATGCCAACAGCCTTGTGGTATATCAATGAGAAATTGATAGTTGAAAGCCCTCGTATTAAGATAGAAAATGACGAGGCATCTGGAATGTATTCCTTGGTTATTGATCCAGTTGAGATTAAAGATGAAGGTGAAATTAAATGCATGCTTCGCAACAAAGCTGGTCGTGTTGCGGTTATCGCAGAGCTGCTTGTTGAAGATGGCAAGTAGCGTAAAATATTTTCGAGTACTTTGCGAGAACCGATTGCGAGTGTTTTCTCGCTTACGTTACCAAGATCGTATTTTACGAATGTTTATCGAGTACTTTTAGTGGATTTTACTAACACATCTAACGCGTATTCTGAAAATACGTCATGGAAAGATGATGCCTGGATTTTGTTACTGATTAAAAGAATTGAAATCTAGGGTCGGAATTTAAATTTGTTTTTTAAGCGATGGGCATTATAGACCCATATTTGGCTCTGTTTTGCGAAATATCCATAGGCTGTAGGTATTCACCTTACAGTCAGTTCAGTTATGTTTTGATTTCCAACATGTAGCTTCTTATTACAGGCTGCTACTAAGTACAACAACTGCACTTTCCGATTGAATAGTTTGGCAAATATTTTGCACTTCAAACAATGTTTTGCACCAATTACAAAGATTCTAGTGTCAGATTGGCATTTGGAAGTTGATGATCAATCAGTATTGATTTCTTTTGAACAACTTCCATGCAGCTAAACGATGCTTTTTCTCAATACACAAATAACTTAGGAACTGAGCAGAAACATGGCATTTGCTGTGCTAAGCTCTTCTCATATGGCGATTCACATCTCGCTTGTTAGGAAATTGTTGTTTTGTTTACATAAGCTTGCATCGCAACAGAGTTAGCACCCTTAATGTCACTTAAGAATAAATCAATTAATATCATATCAGATGATCGTGTAATATTGAATATGTAGCAATCTATTTCAAATGATTAAATGTAATTCGTAGTTATTTTGTAATCAAATTTGTGATTAAGATCACCGATTTTTTGCGATTCGCATGATTCAAATGATTCAAGTCACTGCACATAAATTACGCACAGATTGCAGCCATCATACTTGCCTTTACGGCCTGGGTTTTATGTCATGTAACAAAATGAAGCTTTTTTCGAGCCATTGCATAATTTGTAGATGAGGAAGACATGACTGCAAGTGAAGGGGAAAAGTCGGACCGTGGAGATGACGATGAAGATAAGGAGGAACCACCAGAGGATGAGGATAATGAGGAACAAGGGTCTCAAGAGCCTGGACCCCAAGGACCGAAAGAGCCAGGACCGAGTCAGGAGCCTGACCAGAAACCGGATGAAAAGAAGAAAGGACCTCCCCCGACTGTTTTACCCAAACCGAAACCAAAAGCCAAGCACCTAGGTGAAATTCCGACATTTATTTCTTCATTTGGCGACCGAACTGCCCCAGAAGGTAGCTTAGTGCGTTTGGACGTTGTCGTAAAAAGCGAATCTGACGTAAATGCGGAATGGCGAAAGAACGATGAGCTTATAAACTCTGAAGATTTTTCGCATTTCACTGTCATATCTGAGGGGAATCTGTATTCGTTATTAATAACAGAAACATCAAGGACTGATTCAGGGCTTTATACATGTTTTCTAACCAATAAAGCCGGCACTGCAAAATGTTCAGCAAAACTAGATATTTCTGGTAAGTAATTTTACAATTTTGTGATTTGATTGTATGATGACAGATATCTTGTCATTGTTTACATGTTTCAGATCTCAGCCATGCGGACCTAGCTCGTTTTTTTGGGCTTCACATTTGATCAAACGGCTCAAACATTTCTCTAACCTATACGTCCCTGCTTGAAATTTTCTTAGCCAACGCGTTTAAACTGTCATTTAAAAATATCATCGCTATTCGGTTAAGCCTGTTCAGCATTTCATATTACTGTTAGTTTGTTTCGATCTGTAAGGCCAAAATCATTTTCTGTTGTATAGAAACAAAGAAATCTCTTTGATAAGAAGGCTATGGTTTATGCGACCAGAAATATTTGATGAAAACAAATAAAACATTTGATAAGTCCTCTTTACTGTCCATATTTCGTTTCAGTTGATTTTTAAATTGCAAATTTTCGGTGCTTTACTGATTACTGAGAAGAAAATGTGCCTCTAGGAAGGAAATTAAAGATGGACGGTGCAGGAACTAACGACAACAAAGCAAGCTCTTTTAAACATTTTGAATTAGGGACCTCCTCTCCGATTAGTGGCTCAATGTAGGGGACTCTAAACTGTTTTTATCGACTGTTTATTAACGTAATTGATAAACAGTGTTATTTCTATTATGAGCAATTCGATCCATGTCACGTGCTTGTATCCCACCAATGAATGACCACGATTTGTAGCACGTGATTCTCTTTTCTATGAATGAAAAGGGCTCGCGTCACGTGTTCTCGTCCTAATTGAATTAATATGTATCCACGCGTTTGGACTTTGTAAACACCATGAAGCGGAACACATGTTACGTAAAAATATCTTGGCGTATATTGTTACTTGATACGCAGAATATAGGTCGTAGTAAATAGCACATCAAACCACCATGAATGAAGAAGCGTGATAAGAAATCGTAAATTCTTATACCTGCTTCATCATAATTTCAAAAACAGTAAAATTTCGCAACATAAAGCTATGAATTCGCACTCAGAAGCCTATGTTTTTTTATCGGAAATTGCTAGATATGAGTAGAAATATGTTTGAGGGTTGTTCTGGATCCGGAAAATGGGGTGATTTTGACGTGCGAAGACGCTAAAAGTTGCCAAATGAGCAGGCTTATGTGTGTAAAGGCCTTGAGTATTGAAGGAAAAGAAGTTAAGCTTGGCGTGTTTATGGCCATGTAAACTTTGATGATTCTCAAGACGGGAGCCAATGGCGTTACGGAGATACAGCCAGTTTTACTCAAATTCTTACAATTATGGTAATGGCTATAGTTCCGTACGTACGACGTACTCAATTCTAAGAGCCGCAAGCAAACAATATGAAATTGAGAAAAAAGAGAACAAGCTTAAAACGAATAAGAAAAAAGGTAAGTTTGTGCAAATCATGAAAAGTATGGCGCGTTCGTGGTAGTCTTTTTCAAAGTGTGTTTAAATTTAACGGTTATTATCAAAGGTATTGAAAGATTAAATTCATTTGACATTCCGTGAAATATTTTCTTCATAAAGTTTTGTATCAAAAGTTTATTCACGTTCAAAATCAAACCTTTAATAAATTGTTGTTGTCAGATGTTCTAATCAAGAGAACATCTTAGAAAGGCAATCAGAAATAGGAGAAGGTTAACCTCTTTCAAAGAAAACAAGGGGTTTAAAATGTGGTTTAATTACACATATACCCGTCATATCCAACGATCACATTTATTTTCATTTCAATGCATCGCGAATTTGATCCCTGATTTCGAAAGCCATCCAAAAACACTAGGTATAGATCATGAAAACTCTTGAAAAACATTGAATTTAGAACAAACAAGTCTTGAGATTCTTATATTTGACTTGTTGGGAAGAATTCGCCTCTCAAGTAGAAACTTCATGCTAATTTATTTTCGCACAGTTTCCAAGCGTTTTATATAGGATTAATAGGATTATTTTTGTCGGTGGAACCTTTCGAAAGTAAAATCTACTTAATTTTACCACAAGGAATTGTTTAGCTTTAGATAAGTTGGAAATCTGCTCACTAGTGGCAAGGAGACAAGAGTCAAACAAAAAGTGTACCTTCGCAAATGTCGGTTAAATCTGAAGTTTTAATGACAGTGAAACGCCATTTAAGTGGAATTAGAACTTGTCGAGAAAACTTCTCATGGTCCTGTTTCTCAGAGTTAGGATAACGACAAAAAAGATCATCATTTATGTTCGTTTTCATGAATTTTGGACTTGTCTTGTTTTTATTTATGGCTGCGTTTTAGAATCAAGAAATTCATGAAAACGAACAGAAACGATGTTTTTTTGAAGTCGTCCTTGCTCTGAGATTTATCGTAAGACTTCGCTGCCTAACTTATGTCTCGAACTTGTTATTCTCTTTCGTTTGGCATGAATCTTCACATAAAGTTCCTTCTTTGACGTCATTAGTCATTAGTTCCTTCAAACTCCAATACCTTAAAAAGGCGATATATAACTGCCTGTCATATTACAATCAAAATCTTTCCAATGGAAGCAACTTACTTGTAAAATACTTCCCAGCTTTGAGATTGTTACGATTGTCTCTCGTTCATCAATGATTATTTCAACCATTGTACATTCACATTTGATTGAGAACGAAGAGCTCTGAATTGATTGGGATATTTTCATCTTCAAACAGCATAGATACATTTTTTACTTTAAGTGGCTATTTTTTATTTTAGCAAAAAAGCTTGGAAAAGAGGAATTGCAGACAAGTGAGGAAGTAGAGGCAAAAAAGAAAGCTGGGATATCAAAACTTGAAGAGGTATTCAAAATACTTTTTTTTTATTGTTATATTATAATCTAATGATAATTTGACTGTACCCATAATAATGAAAATGATACTTTATTTAACAGGGTAATTCTATCAGCCATTAATATAGCTGCTGTCAACAAAAGCCCTGTATAATTTAAAAGTAGAGAAAAGGTGTTGGTACTTCCCATAAGCGGCTCCGCCATTCTTGAAAAAGGCAGAGATTCAAGGAAAATTAGTGATTTTGCAGACAACTGATACTCTATCAAAAGACACGATTTAACCACATGGTTCTAATTAGCACAATTCTAAACAATCATTGTGTATTTCTTCGATCTTTGTTTATTAAACAAATCCATGTGTTTCTCCGCCTATTCGTTCCATATCTTTAGAACAACAGTGTTTAAAACTCTTACTTGTTGTATATTGTATTTATGCGTGCTTGTGTTTGATACTTTTGATACAAGTGGCTCCTTTACAGTCTGTTATGACTAGCTATTAGATGAAAAAATCCATGCGCTTTATTGCAGGTGAATATTAGATACATACTGTGCATGCAACGTGGACCGTCTGACCCTTTGACAAGTACCTCAATTTCTTTAAGAATGAGGTGATTTAAAAACAATGAATGACAAACTGTACTTTAATCCGTTGAGGGTGAATTTGGAAAAGCTCCTTTGGCAGGCCCAAGAAAGTCCCGAACGATTCGTTGATAGACACTGGATGTTTGCGTGGCTTTCGATTCTCTGAACTGTTTTAATAAACATTAATCGATTAGAACTTGTGTAGAGTGTCTTCTCTGACAAAGCAGGAACGTTGTGGAAGAACTCAAAGGCGAATGCCCCACAACAGCAATTGCCCGAATCCAAACGAGTATTGTTGCATGTAGTGGTAACTCTAAGAAGAAAGTCATACTTTGCTCGGGAAGAGAAAATGTACGATTTTGCTACAACCTGAAACGGGCTAGTACCTATTAATGATTGTCTTTGTACGCGAATGCTCTGAACAATTAAGGAAGTTGCTTATTACTTTTATCTTGTAGGTTCTTCCACTTGTTGCTTATGTAGCGGTAGAGGATTATGAACCGGATGAAGGAAACAAAATGCAGCTGAAACGCGGCGAAGTCGTAGAAGTAATTGATTCAACGCAAGACGATAATTGGCTCGTCCGCAAAGCCGCGCGGCAAAGTGATATCGGATTTGTAACACCGACATGCCTAAGAAAGAAAGATGATTCCGAAATGTAAGTTTTTGATCAAATTCGGTTTTATTTCATTTTGTTATTAATTCGTTATGTCATTACGTCGTTATGTCATTACGTCGTTATGTCATTATGTCCTTAATTCATTTCATCATTGGGTCATCATGTCATTGTCACCATATTCTTATATCATAAGGTCTTTATGTCATTGTGGCATGATGTCATTCTGTCATCATGTCTTTATGTCATTCTGTCATAATGTCTTTATGTTATTATGTCTTTATGTCATTATGTCATTGTGTCATTATGTCTTTATGCCATTGTGTCATTGTGTCATTATGTCTTTATGCCATTGTGTCATTATGTCTTTATGTCATTGTGTCATTATGTCTTTATGCCATTGTGTCATTATGTCTTTATGTCATTGTGCCATTGTGTCATTGTGTCATTATGTCTTTATGCCATTGTGTCATTATGTCTTTATGTCATTATGTCTTTATGCCATTGTGTCATTATGTCTTTATGTCATTGTGTCATTGTGTCATTATGTCATTGTGTCATTATGTCATTATGTCATTGTGTCATTATGTCTTTATGTCATTGTGGCATGATGTCATTATGTCATTGTGGCATTATGTCATTATGTCATTATGTCTTTTTTGTCGTTACGTCGTTATGTCAGGCATTACGTTGTGATGCTAATCTTTACAGTCTGATCGCAATTGAATTGTTACAAATGTTTCAAGTATATAAAATTTTGCAGCATAGTCATAAACAAACGGAGATTAAATTGTTTTAATTGCACATTTCTTCGCAAATACTCTATTTAACAACTCACGAATCACGCGGTTTGAAATAACACGGTATAGAGAAAGTTTCTTATAAACATTTCTTGCAAACTGTGCCTTGTGACTTAGGGCCTTTTCATTTGAGGCTAAAATTACTTAGACACTATTCATTCGAGAAATTCAACTGATTTTTCAAGTCAGAGAAAATGTGATCTTTTCATATGGTAAGTACTAGGCCTGTCATTCGCTAACTCGATTTTCATGACGCTAATAAACAAAGTTTCTTATGAGACTAATGTTTATGTGGTTTTAGCAGCAAGAATCATAAGAAGTGTTTCTGCTTTGTAAACATTTGCATATCAGCGAGGGAAGGGCACTGAGTTTGATATAACGCGATCGCAAAATCATTTCCAACTGGAATTTTAATGTTTCAACTGCTTTAATAACTTAAACAATGCACGGCTTTCCATCGACTTTCCTCATTTAGATGATGAATTTTTCAGCGTATCGAAATGCGTATTTTTTTAATTGAAGAGGCGAAACTTTGATAGATTTACTTTGAAGAACGTAATCTTTCATTGAAACTATCTTGAATGTGAATGATATTACTTGAATGAAATTAATCAAGTCTTTGATTAATGCTAATCTGATGGCCTTAGCGTAGGTCAACTTGCTTTGAGAATGAGAACGTATCACAATAACACTACAAGGAATACATTAACCAAAATGATTATGACTCCAAGGCTGAAATTCTGTATCATTGTGGTCTGTGATTGCAATAATTCTGAGAGCTTGCCAGCCGGACACAGAAACCAACGCAACAATCTTTGTGATTCGTGGTGATTTTCAGCGGGAATGCTTAAGCTGTTGGCGGTAGAAAATCGTCGTTAACAACTATCCAGGTCTCTAAGCGTATCTACGAGAGACAGATGTTGCATGTACTTGTACGTTGTAAGAGAGAAAAGGAATGAAGGCGGGTGTGACGAAGTCCTTTGAAAATGTTCAGAATTATGCGAATGGAACAATATGCCAACTTGTTTCGAATGTAGTAAGTTATCAAGATCTAATGCTTATGATTTATGACATCTATCATGCCACAAACGCATTCTTGCTAAGTCTTTGCTGCCGTTTTGTCTTGGTTAAATAATGCTGTTGATTTTGTGTTAAATGTCATGCACCTTGCGCTCAGATTCCGGCATTTCCTTCTATCAAAAAATGCTTATCGAGTAAACAACCGTTTTGTCTGCAGTTTTATGAACATTTGGTAAACAGACAGAGCTAACTCTTCGAGACTGATTATGACTATTTTGTGTACTTGTGGTTACCAAAAAAGAGTTAGCGCGGCTTTTGAAAATGTATTAACATACCTACCTACAGTTACCTGAAACTAAAAAATTTTATCTTGACATGTAAATGTAAAGCGTTCTCAGTGTATATTTTTGAACAATTTTATAATATGTCAATTTTTATGACAGTTCTTTTAATTACATCATGATTGATTTAGATTTGATGGTGCCAGGTTAAAGCTCAAACCGAAACCTAACCAGTTTTTATTATATATTTTTAATTCTTATGATTATCAATGTTCGCTGTGTTTTTGTTTATAAAAAGTATCTTATAAAAGCTGTGTATATTTGAATATACAATTTTCTTGAACAAAATATGGTTCTCTAGTTCATAAAACTTAACTGTAATTCTTTGGTTTGCAAATTAATTTCGTTGGCGCAAACGCAACAGGTGGTTCGTAATCTAATTTTTTCAAAGCGGAGCTTTGCGTTTCAATCATCATTAATGGAGAGAATAAAACTAACTTTTGTTTACATTATTACGTAGTCTTTTCCCGTGTTTGTTGGTTTTGCAAGAAGATGATCCTGGAGAAGGTCATTGTAAATTGTCTAACAGAGTGACTAACGTATTGAATGCCGGTTCGGTTCCACAAAGAAATTTGTTTATTTCTAGGTTTTTTATGGTATGATTTGGTTGAAGTAAGGAACAATCAAAGGGTTGTTCTCAGCTACAGAAGTCTAGACACGTCAACCACTTACAAGGATGTTTGTTTGCCATTCCTCCTCTCAATATTCCAATCATGAAAACTTATGTCTTATAATTTCACTCAAATATCTTGATCCTTACTCTATACTTTTTACTTTTTACATTTACAATTTGTTAATGGTAGACTAGCACGATTATTATTTTATTTTAGTTCAAGTTCGTCGGCAGTTAAGAGAGATGACACCGAATCACCACTGTCATCACCAGGAAGACCACTCGATGGTGAATCTGTCAGGGTAACTTTTTTTCATTTTCCCTCAACTTGTAATAGTTTAACGTAAAGTTCCTCACGACTGAAATTTAGAAGACAATTATGGCACGACTATTTGGA